>CM068350.1:40155144-40250144 GCA_034769755.1 Odontamblyopus lacepedii
GTGGAGGCTCTGAACACACTTAAAACACGCTAATAATGACAGAAAAGACACTTGTTTTACCTATTTGATGTCATCAACTTGGTAAAACAACTAAAGTTTCGGAGAGTGCAGCAACAACAGCGATAACGGCGCTAACTCGGACTTTGTTTACTGTGCATAATTAGGCATGTGCTCCGAGGATAAGCGTCTTTTCGTAGACCTCACTGTTGTTTTTATTATCACACTGTGGTATAAAAGTGCTTGAATCAGCAGTACTTATTGTCAAGACTATTGTACATTTCACTAATTCTTTAGTCCTCAAAATCTCATTTATTGTAGATTTTCCTTAAAAATAGCCTTTTAGAAGATCAAAATTGAGTAGCCATATTTCACACTCTGCAGTATCGGAGTGGTATCCGTATCGGTGAGTACACAAAGGCAAATAATCGGTATCGCATCAGATCCCAAAGAAGTTGTATCAGAACAGGACTAGTATTAGGAGGTTTGCGACCCACAGGTTGTAGTTAATCACTGTTCTGTGCGCTGTATCTACGGCGTATTCTCGTGTGTATGTGTGTGTTTGCTATTATGAGTACGGTACTTTTTTGCGATTTTTTTTTTTCATTATTGTGACAAGTACTTTTCAGTAAGCCTCTGTTTAGCTCCGCAAATTTCCCTCACTTTTGTATAATCACGTAATGTTCCTTTCCCGTGTAAACATGCGCTTCATGTTGACAAAAATATGCATTTATACACTGACATGACATTTACTGACAAGGAGTGTTACTGTATAGACTGTAGGGATAAATAGACATAATCGTCTCTCTCTGTAACGGCTGCGTCAGAGCTGTCACAATTCTGGCCTTAAGATGCTTCGTTTAGGTTTTTATTTCACTATTTTTCTAATTAAATTAAATTGTGAACATTGTCAACAGACCAATCCGGGGCCTATTACAAGCCTCGTTTTTAAGATCGCCCAAACCAATGGTGCGAACGGGAAGAGGCGTCTAACTTCAACAGCATCTTTGGTTTCACGCTCACATTTGATTGATTGGTTTCATGGGGTTGCTATGGGTAACGTCACACTCTCTTACTCCACTTTATCATTATACACATACTTCTATTATTATATTATATGGGTATTTCTCATTCAAGGCTGATGAACATGGCAGGAGTTTGTTAAAGCGTCACTTCTCTGGGGAGGGTCCGTCGAATGCTCGTCTCTACAGAGATGCTATCGATTTGTGTGGATTGTTTCACAGTATGGCATAAACCAGACCGAGTTACAGGTCAGATCTGTGGAGAGGCGACCCCGTTCACAGTCAGAATGCACGTTTTTCTCGGTATTTTTGAGCTATGAAACCATCTGTAATTGAATAAATGTAAGGTAGAGCTGCTTAATGTCACACTTTGGAATATCTGAGGTAGAGCAATGACATATCCATAGAAACAAACAGGTGACAGACCTCCAAACCAATAAGTTACATGCCGTAAAATACCAAATAAGAGCCGGGGCATTTATTTGTTTCAATCACTTAACAGACCAGGCGTTTATTTGAGACCAGGCGGCAATTTGGGGCGATTAATTCCTTCCTTACAAAAATATTCCTCAGCAAAACTGGGAAAATCTGGTTCTCAAATTTTTTTAACCAGTATGACTATAGTTAAGGCGACTTAACGGGGTAGGCTTCTATAAGCTTCTTGCTTCTGCCTGCTCCTTTTGGGCATCTAATTTGCTCTTTATTTTCTGTGGATGCCTCTATTGTTGTTATTGATGTTGTTCTTTGCGATCTGCTGACCACTATGATACTTAGATGCTCAAATAAAAAATAAAAAAAATGAGAGAAAAGAGACTTTCTATACAGACGTAGGCGAGTTAATTTGAAATGTTACAACAAAATATCTCCGGAGTGAAGAGTTTCCCACATTTGAAAGCGACTCAATTACAGAAAGTCATTAAAACCCTCTCGCAACATGCAGAAATTTCTTTCAGATGACAGACGCAGCGAGTGTGGAGCAGCAGAGCGAGAACGTTCATTAACTGAATCAGAGCTGGGGTTTTTTTTTTTTTTTTCAGCGCTTATGGTTTATGCAAATGAGCCATATGGTTTTAAGTTTGGTTTCTGTGGAGACGCCGTGAGCATCAGTCCTGCGTCCTGTTGTTGTAGCACGACTTCGGTCTTCCAGCACGAACATTAGACTCAACGTTTATTTGAAACCGGCGTTTATTTCTCAAAATATACACCTGCACCCGGAGTTTAAACGTTTAAAGTTAATTGAAACTGGGCACTTATTTGGTATTTTACGGTAGTCCACCTTTAAGCCTCTCCTTTTTCATGATCAGACTGTCTGGTTTCAGGCTTTGGAAGGGACATTACTGTACTAGTCCACGGATAGAGCGCGTGTGGTGCATGTGTGGAGCATGTGTGGAGTATGTGTGGAGCGTGTGTGGTGCATGTGTGGAGCATGTGTGGAGTATGTGTGGAGCGTGTGTGGTGCATGTGTGGAGCATGTGTGGTGCATGTGTGGAGCGTGTGTGGAGCATGTGTGGTGCATGTGTGGTGCGTGTGTGGAGCGTGTGTGGTGCATGTGTGGTGCATGTGTGGTGCATGTCTGGAGTATGTGTGGAGCGTGTGTGGAGCGTGTGTGGAGCGTGTGTGGTGCATGTGTGGTGCATGTGTGGAGCATGTGTGGAGCATGTGTGGTGCATGTGTGGTGCATGTGTGGTGTATGTGTGGAGTATGTGTGGAGCGTGTGTGGAGCGTGTGTGGTGCATGTGTGGAGCGTGTGTGGAGCATGTGTGGAGTATGTGTGGAGTATGTGTGGAGCGTGTGTGGAGCATGTGTGGAGCATGTGTGGAGCGTGTGTGGTGCGTGTGTGGTGCATGTGTGGTGCATGTGTGGAGCATGTGTGGTGCATGTGTGGAGCATGTGTGGTGCATGTGTGGAGCATGTGTGGTGCATGTGTGGTGCATGTGTGGAACGTGTGTGGAGCATGTGTGGAGCATGTGTGGTGCATGTGTGGTGCATGTGTGATGCATGTGTGGTGCAGTTCCTCACAGCTGTGGCAGGTGGCGCCGGTGTAGCCGCTGTCGGAGCAGTTGCAGTGGAAGCTGTTCCAGGACTGAGTGCAGACGGAGCCGTGTTCGCACAGACTGGGAGAGCACCTGGACACAGCACAACAAAAACACCAGGAGACGTAAGTTACAGCGGCGACAGATTTATATAAAACCAGTACTAAACCAGAACTAAACCAGAAATAAAACCAGAACTAAAACCAGGACTAAACCAGAACTAAACCAGAACTAAACCAGGGCTAAACCAGAACTAAACCCAGGACTAAAACAGAACTAAACCAGAACTAAACCAGTAGTAAACCAGGACTAAACCAGGGCTAAACCAGAACTAAAACCAGGACTAACACAGGACTTAAACCAGTACTAAACCAGGCCTAAACCAAAACTAAAACCAGGACTAAAACAGAACTAAACCAGAACTAAAACCAGTACTAAACCAGGATTAAACCAGGCCTAAACCAAAACTAAAACCAGGACTAAAACAGAACTAAAACCAGTACTAAACCAGGATTAAACCAGGCCTAAACCAAAACTAAAACCAGGACTAAAACAGAACTAAAACCAGTACTAAACCAGGATTAAACCAGGCCTAAACCAAAACTAAAACCAGGACTAAAACAGAACTAAAACCAGTACTAAACCAGGATTAAAACAGCACTAAAAACAGAACTAAACCAGAACTAAAATCAGTAGTAAACCAGAACTAAACCAGGACTAAAACATTCCACGCAGACTGCAATTGATTGATTGATGATTGTGCATCATTTTGAGTAAAAAAAAATCAAATATGACTGATTTTTACTGGGCTGGAGCCTTTATGTTTGTACTGACAGTGAGTTTTTTTTTTGTAATAAATAAATTAAAACAAGAACCGAACAGAACCGAAAACCGCGACCCTTAAACCGCAATACGAACCCCTAGTTAGGAGGGCAGACTTTCCATGGAGGTCTGAACCGGCTCTGGACTTAGGCTCTGTCCGAATGTCCGCACTATTCCGTACTTAAGGGCATTTTTAGAGGTGTCCGAATGTCGACTTGGTGAAAAAGTAAAAGTAGCCCACTCAACATTTCCCACTGTTACGTTCCCTCGCTATGGGAAAAGCAGCACAACAATAAAAACCCAAGATGTTGAAAGGTTTAACTAAAACTTGTGCATTTATTATAAACAAAGTGTAGATAAGCAACAAAGAAAGATGGTGGAGAAATTTGGAGACGCTGCAATTTGGACTAAATCATCTTTTCTACATTGTGTGGGCTGTACCAAAAATCATCTATATTAAACAAAGCCTTTGTCCTCCAGATGCACTTGTTTGCCAAAAAAAATCTTTAATAACTTACCTACACTGAAAAAAAAAAAAGATAAATTACAATTTTTAGTCTTACATTGATCCCGGATGAACCCCCATTTGTTACTTCCCTTCTCCCCTAGTAACACCCACAATGCATCTTGAAACTTAGTGAGCATCAGTGGCCTCTAGCGCGGTCAATATAGCCCATGATGCATTGCGAGAGTCGGGAAAACAACGGCGTTCAGCGACAGGTGTTTAACTGGACACAGCCCGACTGAGTGAAAGTGCTGGTTTACGGCATTTCAGATCCTGATTCGGAATAAAATGCTCTTAAAGAAAGCGTTAAAAGCTGTTAAAAGTGCGATCGTTTCCACATGTCGGACAAAAAAAAACCAATGAAATTACTCGGACGCAGCAGCTCACACATCACAATATCTGATAATAACAAAGAGCAATAATATAAATGTAATGAATTCAACAAAAATAGTAAATACGACATAATCATATAAATGTTAAATGTCCATCCATCCATCTTCTTCCGCTTATCCGGGGCCGGGTCGCGGGGGCAGCAGTCTAAGCAGGGGCTCCCAAGCTTCCTTCTCCCCAGCCACTTCCACCAGCTCCAATGTTAAATGTAAAAAAGTAAAATAAAATCTAGAAATATTTATATCTCTAGACTTTATTTTAGTAGTAACAAGAGGTTGCAAGGAGAAAACAGTGCAGATGATATAATGGGTGAGTTTTACAGTTGTAGGGAGTATTATATTACATAAGGGTGAGTTGTTGTACAGTTGTAGGGAGTATTATCTGTTACATAAGGGTGAGTTGTGGTACAGTTGTAGGGAGCATTATATTACATAAGGGTGAGTTGTTGTACAGTTGTAGGGAGTATTATCTGTTACATAAGGGTGAGTTGTGGTACAGTTGTAGGGAGCATTATATTACATAAGGGTGTCATTATATAATTATATAAACCCCATAAAATATCATCGTAAAGGGGGAAAAAAATGTAATTAAAGGCGCTGAGCCTGATTTTAATTGACTTAAAACCTTCAAAAACAAAACTAGTTCTTTATAAACAGTTTGGTCCAAATTTATTCCATTTACCTTATGGATTCCAAGCCTCCTAATTATTCCACGATGAGTTTATAAGTACGTTTCACAACTTTCAGGGGCCAGAGCTCAGTTTTTGACATCACAGTAACGCTAACAACAACTAGCATGCTAACACGCACTAAATTCACAAGTATCCCCCCCCATCACTGCCCTCCATACCTGACAGAATCACTGGCATCTCTTCAACAAACTGCAAACTTTAACGCGCACGACCTCCTTCCATTTCCTCATCAGTTTGTTTGTCGCTCCATTACCGTCGCCAAACTCCTGAACGTCACTCCCTCTTGTTCACTTAGCCGTTTTTTTCCAAATCCCTTCTCACCTCACGCCCACGACAGCCGCGTCTTCCAGAACCCTCCCGCCGCACCGTACGGCCGCAAATTGAACACGCCGCGTTGCTCAAGGGCACGTATGACATTTAAGATTCCGGAGCGCGACGGCAATTGATCCTATATTAAACGGGGAGCGCGTACGGTGGAATCGATGCGGCAGACCTGTTTAATGACTTCAGCGGCGGGGCATTATGCGACCTGTGTGGTGTATTTAAAAGGGAATACGCTGTACACTAAGCCCAGCCTACTCATTTGACAACTTTACATGGTTCATTAAAAGTTTGCACTAATGTTACCTGCTTATTTATTTATTTATTTCTAAACAGTGAAGAGATACACATAAATGCTACTGCAAATTGTTCATTTTAACCCGTTTAGCCCTATTATTTCCATGCATTAAATCCCACCTGGATTTTTTTGTGTTCCTGTGACTTAGAAAAATGTCCCAGGGGTAAGTGATTTTGCCCCGTTTTACCAGGATGTGTTCAGCTTTCAATATCTGGCAGTTGTTCAACATTACTGTATGTGTATTAATGTGTAATAACAGTTGAGAGAGAAGAAAAACACAAAATCACAAAAACACACACACAAAAAATGAAAAAATCACAGAAAAACCACTCATAAACTAGTGGCGTTCTCTCCAAATCTCCACCACTCTGCACTCGATACGACAGGCTCTGTGGCAGGTGCTGCAGAAATTTACCGTAATAACCCTTTATGGGCAGAAAGCGCAACTTCTCTGCTTTCAGGAACTGTTGGATTTTTTTCTGTAGCGCATGTAGTTCCGGAGATACGGTAATGCAAAGTTGCGCGTGGAAACTGGAGGCGCTCCCGTCGGTCTACGAGGGTTAAGGCAAGAGGCTCGATATACGCTTACGCCACAAACTAGGAAGACGTTTGGAAACGTGCGAATGACAACTTCCGGCGGGCTTTGTTCACGGTAATAAGTCTGAAAAAATCTAGGAAAAATGAGGAAAAAGTCCCAGTTTTCTTCATCTCCGTGTCATCGCAGCGTTCCGTTATGTTCAGCGAATCAACAATTCCAACCGTACCTCAGTTTTCATCATTTCTCCAACTCCGAGCGCACTGGGTACATGCGATTAGAAGAGACGAGGGCAACAAATTCCAGATTATTCCAAACAGCACATACGTCCGCAGACTTTATTTTACCAAAGATCACATTTACTTCAGTTTTGGGTTTGATCCCAGTCGGTCAAGCCCAGTGTCGGGAACTACACCGGACGTCGTCATCGCAGGTTTTCCAAACATCATCAGTGTGAATAGAGCCTTTTCATCATGTTGGGGGTGGTTACCATGGTGACACGATGCACAATTTAGTAAACGCAGACAAGAAAGCTTTAAGATAGTCTGAAAAAATAGAAAAGGGATTTAAAGAACTAGTTTTCAGGAGCCTGTGATCAATACGAGCGTTCGTGGTTCTGTTTAGAAGTAACTGTCGGCTAACGGCAGCTTGTGACTGTGATTATATCTGTGAGAAACTTGTTTAACAGCACAAATCAGATCATCTGTTGCAGTTCCAACCAAGTCAGCTCTTTAGGGACAGATTTGCCACGTTTACATGATTTATTTTAATCCAGAATTAATTATTCTATATTCAGAAGCTACAGCACATCCAGAACTGTGCTGCCAGGATCCTGACGAGGAGGCGTAAATACGACCACATCACCCCTGTTCTCCGCTCACTTCACTGGCTGCCCATTCAACATCGGATTCATTACAAACTCTGCCTCCTCACCTATCAGTGCATACATGGAACTGCCCCAGCCTACCTCTCAGAGCTTCTCACGCCATACACCACCTCACGACACCTTCGTTCATCCTCCACCTACTGTCTCCATCAGCCAAGGACCAAACTCTCCACTATGGGAGATAGAGCTTTTCAGGCTGCAGCCCCACGCCTGTGGAATGCCCTCCCAGAGTCCCTGAGGATGCCTCAGAGTCTGGAGGCTTTTAAGAAAGGACTTAAGACATTTCTGTTTAAAAAGGCCTACTAGGTTTTTACATTGTTTACCTTGTGCTAGGATGTTTTAAATGTACTTTGTAAGTGGTTTTTTTTATCATCTTTTTATGCTTTCTCTGTAGCACTTTGAGATTTCATTGAAATGTAAAGTGCATTACAAATAAAATTTATTATTATTATTATTATCTATATAAATCTGTTAATCTGTTGTCTTCAAAGAATCTCACATTTTCAAGACAATAAAAGGAAAAATGGTGATTGAAATATTAGTGCTGTCAAAAATATTGTGTTATTAACGAGTTAATGCAAAACGCCGTCAATTTTTTTAACAGTGTTCTTTTTTTTTTTTATCGCAAACTAGTTTTTTCATAAGCTGTGGCCACTGCTGTAATGTTAGAAAAATTACAGGATCCGGCTGTTAACAGGAAGCAAAACAATTTGTACAAAAGCGAGAAGCCCTGTCAGGTGCACTGCTGTTACTCATACGAGGAAAACACAAAATAAAATTCGCTCCAAAACACAACAGCGAATCTGCACTGACCTTCGATCACAGATATTACCTTCATTCCCTGTGACAGAGGCAGAAGTTTCGCAGCCTCTCTCTTCCGGCTCTCCTCACTGCTCCGAACTGTTGTTTTCTCCATAAACTCACGGAGGAGCGTATCGCAGCAGGACTCAGATCTGTCTCACTATTTAATAGATATTTCTGCCGCTGGACTTATTTTCTCCACTAAAGCGTTAGCTCTGCTGCACCACATGTAAACAAACAGCGCCGCGTGATGATGTCTTCGCCCTTAGAGCAGCAGCGCTGAGGCGACAAACACAGTCGCAATAAAAAAAATCATTTGCACAAAGCCTATCCACTTTTCTATGTTGTAAGAGCATTAAAATGATCACTCAAGAGACATAAATGTGATAAATTTGCGATTAATCATGAGTTAACTATGACATTCATGTGATTAATCATGATTAAATATTCTAAATGATTGACAGCACTAGTAAATATGTTATGTGTCAGCAGGTAATACCCCACATAGCTGCAGTGTAGTCGACTGATAAGTTTGGTAGAATTTGCTGTTTAACTGCAAATCGTCTAAATATCTCTAGGGATGAAATTATCCGAATGATTCTTGTGAAGGTGTACGGAGTTTAAAAACACAGTGGAGCACTTCCTGTATCACCACATGACATCACAAGATATGTTTTATATCCTTTAAAATCATTCATCTCCCATAGAGTTACATATGCGGCTATTACCCTGAGAATATATGAACACAGCCTCTTCCTCCAGCCAAAAAAAAACAACATTTTAAGCCTGGATCTTGCATATGCCAAACATATTTTTAAAGCAGCACCACGATTCCTGGAAAGCAAAAGTATCCACCTGAACTTTTCCTCCATATGCATCTTTATTAAACTCACGGTTGACAGCACTGCCTGATATTTGTGTGAATGGACAATGGCGAAGCTGCTTCTTTAGCGGGGCTCAGGCACACTTCTGTTTATGCTACACTTTGTCTTCATTGTGAACGTGGACAGGGAGATAAATCCACCAGGCGCTTCCCTCCACCCAGGCCTGTCCCGAAGAAAAGTTACACGCAAACTTTTAAAGGCGCCGCTTGATTTTCACGGCCTTTGCCTGTTCTAAAGGTGCATTGTGTAACTTTTTGGTCACTTAGACTTAGGCAAACTTTATCGATCCACAAGGGGAATTATTTGGACCTGCTTGTTTCTATGGATTACGTCATAGCCCTGCCTGGAATGTTCCACAGTGTGACATTAAACAGCTCTGCCGTACATTTATTCAAGTACAAGTGGTTTTATAGCGCAGAAATACTGACAATACCAGATGCACCGTCACTGCTAAACACTTTAGTCCCAAGTCTGTTTCACTGTTTCGTGTCTGACTGTGTGTCCC
The DNA here is from genome assembly GCA_034769755.1 of Odontamblyopus lacepedii. NCBI lineage: Eukaryota > Metazoa > Chordata > Actinopteri > Gobiiformes > Gobiidae > Odontamblyopus > Odontamblyopus lacepedii. The sequence continues at coordinate 40,164,835 of CM068350.1, forward strand.
TGGTTTATTGCAGAGTAGTTTATGTGTATTAGCGAGTAGTTTAATTATTTTTTGTGTGCACTTTGAAGGAGCAGCTTCTCATCTCGTTATACTGTGCATAATAACAATAAAGGCTTTCCATTCTATTCTAATTCTATAATACCTGATCATCCAACAATCAACACTTTCCAATTAGATTAGCGTGAGATTGACAGGCGGATCGGTTCGACAGTGGTGAAGAAGGAGCTGAGGCGAAAGGCAAAGCTCTCGATTTACCTCAGTCATGTTCCTCCCCTCACCTATGGTCATGAGCTCTGAGTAATGACCGAAAGGAGGAGATCGGAGATACAAGAGAAATGAGTTTCCTCCGCAGAGTGGTCGGGCGCTCCCTTAGAGAGAGAGGGTGAGGAGCTGGGTCACACAGGAGGTGTTCCAGGCATGTCCTACCAGAAGGAGGCCCCGAGGAAAACCCAGGACTCACTGGAGGGACCCTCTGTCTCTCTGTGGCCTGGGAACGCCCCGGGGTCCCCCTGGAGGAGCTGGAGGAAGTGTCTGGGGTGAAGAAGGTCTGGTAGTCCCTGATTAGACTGCTGCCTCCTCGAACCGGCCCCGGATAAGTGGAAGAAAATGGACTGAATGGATTTAGGGTGAGCTCTTCTCCCAAACATAAAACGCTCTTTCCCCCCCCTTGTGATGTCATGTGGTAATACAGGAAAGTGCTCCACTGTGTTTTTAAACTCCACACACCTTCACTAGAATCATTAGGATCATTTCAGCCTTGCAGTTACCAATCAATACTCAAATAAAGGGAGCTGTTAACTTGAAAACTACCGCTTCATGACATCACAAGGTGGAACGGAGCATTTTGAGGTTTGGAGATGTGGACACTGATAATAAAAGTTACTCAAACATGTGCGAATGAAACAAAACAACTCCAGGTTTGTTTCTGAGGAGGTAACAACATTATATCATAACTTAAAGCTCACAAGAGTCCATTTTGCGTAATATATTACATTTAAAATGACACGTGAACAGATGATGCGAGTGTTTCTCATCATAGTCCCTTTACTCACGTCAAATTTTGGAGTTTACAGATTATTTAAATCTTAAATCTTAATCTTAAATCTCCGGAAATCATATTATAAACAGATTTCCATGTACATGTGAACACTGATGGTACATTATTAGCAAAATCTGCCATCTTTGTTGTGAACAGGCAGCCCCCATAGAGCAAACATTGGCCTAAACACATTTTATGTCCTCTTCATCTCATTTTTTCCCCTTCTTTTTCATTTTTGTTCTCTGTCGCGCCATCATTGATCACTGTGTTCCTGTTTCCCATTACCTGGACTGATGTGACGAGTCTGAATTTTCATTTACGCTTCTGTTTTTTCTTCCTGTTTTTCCTTTAATACATATTTTATCAGGTGTCGTGTCCTACGCACTCGCACGCTGATCTGAAGTCTCCTGCTCTGTTTCTTAGCATCACCACGGTCATCGTAAGAGCCCACATTACTCTATTTTTAGATCTATCTTATAATGTTTCCTCATCAAAAACAGACCTGGAGTTTTGTTTCAACTCATATCCTGCATATTTAGCTCTTCTCTCAAACTGAAAACTCTCTGTTCCACCTTGTAATGTCATAAACTCCACACACCTTCACTAGAATCATTTGGATTATTTCAGACCTGGAATTGCCCATCTCTGCTGAACTAAAGGTAAAAGGAGCTGTTGAAAACTGAAAACTAGGTGGAACAGAGCAGCTTTGGAGATGTAAAGAAACTAATAATAAAGGATTACTCAAACATGTGTGAATGAAACAAAATGCAATTCCAGGTCTGTTTTTGAGAGATTATAACATGGCTCAAAAACTAAATCAACATTATTGCAACTTTTGTCTATATAGTGTGTTTATAGCATTATCTACTGTTCCTTTTGGCAATTTTAGTGCAAAACATCAAGTGGCCACTGCAATTTCAAGTACTGCGTGACATCACACAGGACTGCCCAGACTACAGCCGGGTGTTTCTAATGCAAACACCTGGCTGCAGGGGCGGAGTTTGCAGTGTGGATCCTGTTAGATCAATCACACTGTTTTCTTAAACCCCCGGGTACAACGTAATGTACCATATTTTGAATCCTCTCCACGTCAGGATCACGTCATACATACAGTCGTCTCTCATTATGACGCGGTTCACCTTTCGCGGCCTCGCGGATTTTTTTTTTTTGGTGCAATTTTGCATGCTTTTTTTTTTTTTTTTTTTACAGCGTATGAATGTTCTGCGTTCTGATTGGCTAAGGAAGAACCTGCGCATTGTGTTCTGCGTTCTGATTGGCTAAGGAAGAACCCGCGCATTGTGTTCTGCGTTCTGATTGGCTAAGGAAGAACCCGCGCATTGTGTTCTGCGTTCTGATTGGCTAAGGAAGAACCTGCGCATTGTGTTCTGCGTTCTGATTGGCTAAGGAAGAACTTGCACATTGTGTTCTGCGTTCTGATTGGCTAAGGAAGAACCCGCGCATTGTGTTCTGCGTTCTGATTGGCTAAGGAAGAACTTGCACATTGTGTTCTGCATTCTGATTGGCTCAGGAAGAACCTGTGCATTGTGTTCTGCATTCTGATTGGCTAAGGAAGAACCTGCGCATTGTGTTCTGCGTTCTGATTGGCTCAGAAAGAATCCGCGCATTGTGTTCTGCGTAATCGAAGGTGGCGTGTTTGTTTATAAGAATCGTCTCAACCAGAAAATAAAAACAGCGCCAACAACTCCCCATAACGATGTTCTTCACTCGGCCCCAAGGCTTTCAGCGGAAAAAAGACTCCTCAGTTTAGATCGCGGTGCCTGTCTGAAAAAAAGTGCATGAAGTGTGTGGTGAGGGGTTTAAAGCTTTAAAACATATAATAATTGTAAAAAAAATAAAGCGGACTACTTCAGTGCGGGTTATTTTTAGAACGTAACCCCCGCGATAAACGAGGGACCACTGTACACCAAAGTTATCCAGGTCCTTTGTCCAAGAGCAGAGCAAAATCAGACTTCAAACCACTATCGCCTTCAGTATGAGGTCACCGAGCGCTCCCTCCGCCTGATGTTATAGAGAAGTCGGAGCAAACACAGGTTGGATATTTCCTCTTCATCTCTCACTCAGGTCTCGCTGAGGAGTCGCTCATTTAAAGGTGAGTGTTCGGAGTGTAACAGAGTCAGAGGAGCAAAGCCAGAGCACTAATGAGCCTGGCACACTCACACGGTGTTTATAGCTCCGCTCTGAGGCTCTGACCTGCCTGTAAGTGCCAATATGGAACTTTTCCGGTGGAGGAGGGTCTGACAGCTGCTTATTTGCATGTAGATGTTACTGCTTTGCCAAGAATGTTCCACAGTATGGCATTAATCTACAATACAGTATCGTCTGGCGTCACATACGACTTCCGGGTCCAACGAAACATTTGTTCAATACGGTTTAAGGTTCAAAATGACAAAACCAGAGAACAATTTCACCATCATCTCCTTTTTTTTAGTGAGGTTCCAGCTAGAGCGTAGAAACCCGACGAGAACCCGACGAAAACCTGATGAGAACCCGACGAAAACCTGATGAGAACCTGACGAAAACCTGATGAGAACCCGACGAAAACCTGATGAGAACCTGACGAAAACCTGATGAGAACCTGACGAAAACCTGATGAGAACCTGACGAAAACCTGATGAGAACCCGACAAAAACCTGATGAGAACCTGACAAAAACCTGATGAGAACCCAACGAAAACCTGATGAGAACCCGACGTGTATGGACAACTATTTAGAACTTATTCTGTGACTCGGACACATCAGCGCTTCAGCTGTTTCCTGTCTACAGTAAAACGAGACGCTCTGAGACTCTGAAGTGTTCAACGATCAGAGCTCTGCACTTCTAGTTTAGATACAAATCCAAACTGTGTTATTATTATGTGTGAAATGTGATGCAATACTTCAGATACAGGATTTTAAAGCATAAAAACCGGAGATAAAGTCCACAGGAAGTAGAGTCAGTATCGCTAAATTGCAGCTTCACCTCGACCCGTGCGCTGTGTGGATGTGAAAAAAAACACACATGTGGAACTATCTCGCCTTTTTACTTTTAAAGAACGACTCAAACTGGTTTTTGTGGACTGGGGTCATTATTTGCGGAGGACAATTTCTGTGGATAATGTGGGTGAGACGCTGCACTTTAAATGTACCACTTTACGAGAGGTGAGTAGTAAAGTCTTCTCATTATTTTCACTCTATCCCAAGTTTGTATTTTGCGTCTCTGCGTGGTCGCCAGAAATGATAAGTTAGCGAGTAATTTCTAAGTTAATACAGTGTTTTGAGTGTTTCTCTCTGTTGTGCACATAAAAAACGATGGGAGAACGTGTAATGTGGCGATTTGGAAGAAAAGCTAGAAAAGCTAGAAAACTTAAGAATGACAGTTTCTCCTCGTGTTGGTGTTGGTTTCTGATCTGTTTAAACAGCGGGGTACACAACACTGCGGCATTTTTACATGTAGATCCATCGGGCCAAATTTGGCACAACTTGGACCCGGAAATAAAATGATGTAGTGACTTACAAGCCCCACAGATCAGATCTGTGGAGAGGCAAGACCGTTCAAAGTAAGAAATCATGTTTTTGTGAGTATCAGAATGTGTTTCCTGATCATTTATTTCCCGTCCAACAAGAAATTCTTACATCTTTAGTGTTTCTTACAGAACAGTGACTACAATTGAACTGAATAAGCGCAACATCTCCATGGATACCGGCAGATGCCAGACCCCTAAGGCAAAAAGTTCCCTGGTGCACCTTTAAAACGTGACGGCGAAACAAAAGCTGGATTTTCACATTCATGCCCCTTTCGGCGCAGTGTTCGCTCCTTCTCTGTTCCTCTGTTCCTCCAAGACTCCGTTTTAACAGCGACGTATTATTCCTCCTATCTCCAACTTTGGGCTAAACTTTTTGAAGTGCTAATCGCATTCACTCCAGAAACCGCCCTGAGCTAACATCAGGTGAAAAATGAATAGGTCTACAGTACGGCGGGCCCCCAATTCTCAACAAAGACATTAAATACAGCCAGAAAGCACAGCGCTAGCAAAAGGGACCGATATTTTTCCTTTTTTTTTTTTCTTTTTGGGTGATTACTCAAACGTGCACAGGTGACATCGATGAGGGAGTAACATCAGAACACGGGAGAAAGCTCAAGAAAGTTTATTTTGTGCAAGACTTCCTTCTTTAAACGACGGCTTTTTAAAACTTTGTCAAAGGTGCACGATGTAACGTTTTCTGCTAAATAATACAGTTAAAAAAACACAGAGTGGGATCGCCTCTCCACAGATCTGACCTGTAACTTGGTCTGGTTTGGTCTCCATGAAGATAGAAAGGTTTAATGCCGCACTGTGGAACATTCTTGCTGAAGAAATAACATCTTTATAGAAGCAGAGAGGGTATTACACAGACTCCACGTGTCTCTTTACTTGAAATTATTCTTAATTAAAGGTGCAGGTTTGGGGCGTCTGTCACTTTCTTGTTTCTATGGAGACGTCGTATCTCTGCCCTGAATGTTCCACAGTGTGACATTAAACAGTTCTACCTTACGTTTATTCAATTAGAGGTGATTTTATAGCTGAAAACTACCTAGAAAAACAGGCATTCTGACTGTGAGCGGGGTCGCCTCTCCACAGAGCTGACCTGTCACTTGGTCTGGTTTAGTCTCCATGAAGATAGAAAGTTTTAATGCCGTACTGTGGAACATTCTTACCGAAGCAACACCATCTTTATGGAAGCGGAGAGGTTATAACGCAAACTGTGTATTTTTACTTCACATTATTCTAAATAAATAAATAAATTAAAGGTGCATGTGTTTCTGGAGGGCGTCCGTCACCTTCTTGTTTCTATGGATACGTCGTATCTCTGGCGGGAATGTTCCACAGTGTGACACTAAACAGCTCTACTACTTTGCATTTATTCAATCAGAGGTTGTTTTATAGCTCAAAAATACAGAAAAAAACAGGCGTTCTGACTGTGAGCGGGGTCGCCTCCCCACAGATCTGACCTGTCACTTGGTCTGGTTTGGTCTCCATGAAGATAGAAAGGTTTAATGCCGTACTGTGGAACATTCCAGACAAAAGAATAACATCTCCATGGAGAAACATTTGACGGACCCCCCACTAGAAACTAGAAGATGCACTGTGTAACTTTTCTAATGGAGAGTCCGTCAACTGCTCGTAATTGCTTTGCCTGTAATTTTTCACAGTATGGCACTAAATGTACAGTAGTATCTCCATGGAGACAACCACTAAGGCTAATTCACAGGTCAGATATGTGGAGCGGCAAGCCCGGTCACAGCCCATGTTACTCAAGGTTGTTCTGAGTCTTTTTGAGCGATAAAAACATCAACAACAATCGACTTTATGCAAGATCGATGCTTTTTTAATGCCATACAGAGGAACATTTCAGTCAAAGTTGTAACTCAATCTCACAGAACAGCAAGAAGCCTGATATTTTAGGAGTTTTTTCTTCCTCTTTTTGGTGTGGGTAAGAAACAGTGGGTCGTATTGGTGGAGAGGACGGCTCGTGTTGACATCTGAACGTGGCCCCGACCTCTCGGTGACCCCGGGTTTTCTTCTCCGTGGGTGTGGGCAGCGGGCGTGTGCGCAGACTTTGACAACGCGTATTATTAACTTGTCAAGGAGCTGACAGAGGCAAAGAGGTCAGAATTACAGCCTCCTGACAGCTCTCGGACGATCGCAAAGGCTAAAAAATGTGGTGGTGAAAAGCCTGAGCTGGGAGGAGGGAGCGGAGGAGGGGAGGTCGAGAGACTTCCGTCTTTATTACGGCTTTTATTACGGCTCTAAAAGGACATTTGTGCAGTAAATGTGAACGTACAGGCTGCACAATCCGCTCGGACTCGGACGACGGTGCATTTGTACAGACGTGGGTGGTGACGGGTTTTGCCCAAGAGCACAAAGGCAGTGAACGTAGCAAGTAATGGGCATCAAACGATCAACTATATTCACCAATTCACCTACTTTTCCCCCCAAAACGATGTGAGCACTTTATTCTGAGTAGTGGGAGGGATGGGGGGGTTCTAAATGCATGTCTAATGGTCGAATGTTTAGGCGTTACCATGGAGACACAATGCACACATTAGAACACTGCAAAAAACAAAATGTAGTCAAGTTAAGATGATTTGGATTAAGAAGGTTTTACCATGATTTGAGTACATTTATCTGCCAGTGGAATAATACATTTGTACTTAAAATATGCAAAAATACATCTGGCTACACTTAAAATAAGGAAAACAACAACTTTTTTCACTTAAAATAAGACACAAAATCAAACGTTGCTTGAATTAAGAAAAAAAAAAACATTTATACTTAACATAACTTACCGAGATATTGTTTTGCTCCAGTGAAAATGCTATAAAAAAGTTTTAAGTTTTTCTGAAAAATGGATTAAACGACACATTTTCAGTTTATGTGTTTCATTTTCAACCACAAAAGTGAGAATGACTCAGTGAAAAACTAAAGACTGGTGACTAATGCTACGTGAGAGCGACAAATCCTCTCACTCGTTGAACACTTCCAGCCAAGTCTGACTTTTATTGTCAGATCGTGTTAAAATAAAGCACACTGGAAAAACAAAACTACATCTAGGGAAGTTAAAATGACTTAAATTAAGAACATTTTACTTTATTTGAGTCGATTCAACTTGACGAGTGAAATTATCTGCCAGTGGAATAAGTGTTTTTTTTCTTAATTCAAGCAACATTTGATTTCATTTCTTATTTTAAGTCCAAAAAGTTGTTGTTTTTCTGATTTTAAGTGGAGCCAGATGCATTTTCATATTTTAAGTCCAAAATGTCTTGTTCCGCTGGCAGATAATTTTACTTGTCAAGAGAAATTTACTCTTTTTGCAGTGCACAGACTAAAGTCTAATAAAGCGTCACACTGCAAAAAAAAACAAATCTAATCAAGCTAAGATGACTTGGATTAAGAAAGTTTTACCATGATTTGAGTAAAATGATCTGCCAGTGGAATAAGACATTTGTACTTAAGATATGAAAATACATCTTACTACGCTTAAAATGAGAAAAACAACTTTTTGGACTTAAAATAAGAAACAAAATCAAATGTTGCTTGAATTAAGAAAAAAAAACATCTTAGTTTACCTAGGTTTTTTTTTTCTCCAGTGAAAAAGCTATAAAAAAAAGTTTTAAGTTTTGAAAACTCAAGCACAAAAACAAAACAAAATGGATTAAACGACACATTCTCAGTTTATGTGTTTCATTTTCAACCACAAAAGTGAGAATGACTCAGTGAAAAACTAAAGACTGGTGACTAATGCTACGTGAGAGCGACAAATCCTCTCACTCGTCGAACACTTCCAGCCAAGTCTGACTTTTATTGTCAGATTGTGTTAAAATAAAGCACAGTGGAAAAACAAAACTACATCGAGGGAAGTTAAAATGACTTAAATTAAGAACATTTTACTTTATTTGAGTCGATTCAACTTGACGAGTGAAATTATCTGCCAGTGGAATAAGTGTTTTTTTTCTTAATTCAAGCAACATTTGATTTTATTTCTTATTTTAAGTCCAAAAAGTTGTTGTTTTTCTTATTTTAAGTGGAGCCAGATGCATTTTCATATTTTAAGTACAAAATGTCTTGTTCCGCTGGCAGATAATTTTACCTGTCAAGAGAAATTTACTCTTTTTGCAGTGCACAGAGTAAAGTCTAATAAAGCGTCACACTGCAAAAAAAAACAAATCTAGTCAAGCTAAGATGACTTGGATTAAGAAAGTTTTACCATGATTTGAGTAAAATGATCTGCCAGTGGAATAAGACATTTGTACTTAAGATATGAAAATACATCTTACTACGCTTAAAATGAGAAAAACAACTTTTTGGACTTAAAATAAGAAACAAAATCAAATGTTGCTTGAATTAAGAAAAAAAAAACATCTTAGTTTACCTAGTTTTTTTTTTTCTCCAGTGAAAAAGCTATAAAAAAAAGTTTTAAGTTTTGAAAACTCAAGCACAAAAACTAAACAAAATGGATTAAACGACACATTCTCAGTTTATGTGTTTCATTTTCAACCACAAAAGTGAGAATGACTCAGTGAAAAACTAAAGACTGGTGACTAATGCTACGTGAGAGCGACAAATCCTCTCACTCGTCGAACACTTCCAGCCAAGTCTGACTTTTATTGTCAGATTGTGTTAAAATAAAGCACAGTGGAAAAACAAAACTACATCGAGGGAAGTTAAAATGACTTAAATTAAGAACATTTTACTTTATTTGAGTCGATTCAACTTGACGAGTGAAATTATCTGCCAGTGGAATAAGTGTTTTTTTCTTAATTCAAGCAACATTTGAGTTTATTTCTTATTTTAAGTCCAAAAAGTTGTTGTTTTTCTTATTTTAAGTGGAGCCAGATGCATTTTCATATTTTAAGTACTCAATTTTAAAAACTCAGAACAACCTTGAGTAACATGGACTGTGACCGGGCTTGCCGCTCCACATATCTGACCTGTGAATTAGCCTTAGTGGTTGTCTCCATGGAGATACAACTGTACATTTAATGCCATACTGTGAAAAATTACAGGCAAAGCAATAACGAGCAGTTGACGGACTCTCCATTAGAAAAGTTACGCAGTGCATCTTCTAGTTTCTAGAGGAGGGTCCGTCAAATGTTTCTCCATGGAGATGTTATTCTTTTGTCTGGAATGTTCCACAGTACGGCATTAAACCTTTCTATCTTCATGGAGACCAAACCAGACCAAGTGACAGGTCAGATCTGTGGGGAGGCGACCCCGCTCACAGTCAGAACGCCTGTTTTTTCTGTATTTTTGAGCTATATTATTATTATTATTGACAGTAAAAGTCAGACTTGGCTGGAAGTGTTCAACGAGTGAGAGGATTTGTCGCTCTCACGTAGCATTAGTCACCAGTCTTTAGTTTTTCACTGAGTCATTCTCACTTTTGTGGTTGAAAATGAAACACATAAACTGAAAATGTGTCGTTTAATCCATTTTGTTTTGTTTTTGTGCTTGAGTTTTCAAAACTTTAAACTTGTAAAAAACAAAAAGTTGTTATTTAAGTGCAGCAAGATGTATTTTCATACTTTATGTGCAAAAATCTTTGGTCACTTTACTCAAATGATGGTAAATCTTTCTTAGTCCAAGTCATTTTAACTTGGCTAGATATTGTTTTTCTGCATTGGACAGAGTAAAGTAATAAATAATACATAATCTAATAAAGCCACAGACAGAGCTGAGCCTACAGTTAACATCACGCACTCAGGGAAACTTGTGTGACTCTTACCTCCAGCCGATTTCATACAGTATGTGTCATTATTACGCAGGGTTTTCATCAGATTTTCTCACTTTAGAATAATTGGGGCCTTTTAATTTCTGCTAAAATCACTGTGATTAGGCATAATGTTATTTAAAAGTACCCTTATTATACAGTAGTGCTCTGTGCCGAGGAGCTCACTGCCACATTCTGCCGAATACGGACAAGTAAAACCTCTTTAAACGCTTACTGTACTATTCTGCAAGATCGTGTTTGGTCAAAAATGAGTTCATGTCATTTTTGGGGGTATTTGAGACCTCCTTTATCATGGGAATAAATATCGTGAAAAATATTGAGCTCAAAATTTACCTCTGACCCTTATTTAATGAGTAAAAGGCGGCGTCAGAGCTCATCTACTGCAGGGGCGCGGGTCAGCAGCAGGGGGGGCACTGCCATTTGAGGACTATTTTAACGCAGTGGAGTCAAACACACCAGAAATGCCATGAAACACGTTTTTTCTTTATTAGTATTAGGCTAATTATGTTTTGTTATTATTATTATTATTAGCTGCAATAGTTGTTGAGGATATGTGGTAGACGATCCACACATAAGACGATAATAAAAGGCTGAGGTTCTTAAAAAAACAATAAACAACAAAAAAAACAATAAGGCCACTGATTGTAAACATTAAACAGCCTCACACTCGTCAAAAACACCATGAACAACATCACCGAAAGACGCGCTGCATCGGGCGGCACTGACACGAGGCCGTCCAGGCAGTTACGTAGAAGCCCGCCACAAAACACAAATCCAAGACCCAGCAAACGTCAATCAACAGTTCATCAGCTCAGTAGGTCTTATTGACTTACAGGAGAGTTGCAGGCGACGAGTGGCCATAGGCCCTACTGCTGAAACATCTGAGTGCTCTGTCCTTCCATTCGTTCTTGTCTTTCTCGAATACAAGCTGCAAGAACCTGGCGTTTCTCCCCTGTAGCATTGTGAAGTTTCATGTCGATGAAATCCACGGTCTTTAGCCACAGCCTGTTTCCAGTTACTACAGCCACACTCGCAAAGTCACGATCCAGTGATCCAGATTTTCTTGTGCTCCTGAACTGGTCTGACCTCAGTATTTTTCGCATACAAATATCTTCATTACAGCTACCAGTTGTCTAACCCTAACCCTACCTTACCCTTAAACTTTTGTCTGGACAAAACAGAAACTTTGAAGTCATTTTTCTCAGTTTCACTCTCTGGCGAGTTAAGATCTTTTGCCTTTGTAGAGCAATATATTCACTCTATTCACGTTACGTCACAAACCAGGAAGACGTTTGTAAACCTGCGATGACGACTTCCGGTGTAGTTCCCGACCGACTGTGATCAAACCCACTGAAGTAAATGTGACCGTTGGTAAAATGAAGACTGCAGACGGATGTGCTGTTTGGATCCTCTTGAATTCGGCGCCCTCGTCTCTTCTAATCGCATGTTCCCAGTGCGCTCGGAGTTTTGCGTCAGCGGGGAAATGAGGAAAACTGAGGTACGGTTGGAACTGTTGACTCTCCAAACAAAACGGAACGCTGCGATGACATGGAGATGAAGAAAACTGGGACATTATGTGCCGAAAATATGAAATGGACTCTGGATACAACACATGAGGAAACGTTTAATACAGAAGGAAGTGCTGTATTTAAAGTTGTATTGTGTAACTTTTCCGGTGGAGGTTCCGTCACCCGCTTGTACCCATGGAGACGTCGTTGAATGTTCCACAGTATGACATTAAACAGCTCTATTTTACATTTACTGAATTACAGGTGGTTTTACTGCGCAAAAAATAGCTAGAAAAACAACATTCTGACATTCCACAGATTTCACCTGTAACTTAACATGTTCATGGATTGGTCGTCGTGAAGATAGAAAGGTTTAATGCCATACTATGAAACATTCCAGACAAAGCAACAATGTCATTTGATGGGCCCTCCGCCAGAAAAGCTACACAATGCACCTTTAAACATGAACACACTAATGATATGTTCAGACCGCAGCGTCCGAACGTCTTCCGCTGATCGGTTATAATGTTGTTTTCTCATCAAAAACATATCTGAAGTCGAGTTTTGTTTCGTTCACACACGTTTAACACATAAACCAGGCATTTGAGTTCTCCTGAAACGCAAAATACTTTGTACCACTGTGTCAGGAAGTGCTCCACTGTGTTTTTAAACTCCATACACAGGATTTCAGATCTTCATCTCTGCTGAACGAAAGGTAAAATGTAGACGTTAACTTGAAAACTACAAATACATGACATCACAAGGTGGAACAGAGCATTTTGAGCTTTGGAGGTGTAGACAGACTAATAATAAAGCAAGTTTGAAATCTCACAAGAATAATTTTGGTGTAATATAAGAGTGTTAAGCGGACTCGTTCTTGGTATATTGGTATATATGAACCATCTCAAGTTATTGGACTATAACACCAACAGAAAAGCCCTTAGAAATTAATAATAAGCAATGTAGAATTTTTATGTAATATGTGATTAGACACTTTTCCCAGCACAAAATAAACCTACATTCTGACTCCAAAATACCTTCCGCTCTGTCAGAACATAAATAACACTTCACAATGCTCAGTTGAACCCAGAAAACCTCCCCGCTGTCGTTCTAGTGTCTGTTGGCGGTACTCGTCCTGTATATTTCGAGGACTTGGGGAGAGCCTGGTTTCCATTCTGGGCGGGATAATCACTTTAAGAGGACAGAGATGAAATGAATGCCTCTCAGTGTTAATTAATCCCCTTCGTTGTGGCCCTGCGCTGTGCCTTTTAGGGCCCGTGTTCAGGTGAAGTGGAGATTAAAATATAACGTTCATATTTCAAAGGCGGATCGGGGGCCCTCAGCAAGGATTTGTCTGCCGCAGCGTCTCTGGTTTCATCGTAAACAAAGAATTAAACCAAACCTGAAGCTAGCTATAGTTTTATTACATAACACGGTGATGGATTGGCTTTGCAATGACTCAGTTTGTCTCAGAAGTTTCAATAAAAAAAGATGTAAGATAACGCGTTCTCAGTGTGATTGGTCATTTTCAATAAATCTTCTGCCATGTTTACCTTTTATTGGTTTGAAAATGTTATATTTGTCAAAAACAACACAACACAATCAGTAATAATGAAACTACCGCACATCACTGGGAAGGGGGTGAGGTGGGTGAAGTGTCTTGCCCAAGGGCACAACGACAGCATCGCCAACCTTAGGGTAGTTCACAATATGTTGGTAAAAGTACAAAATTTTCTAAATTTTGCCAGATCGCATTTTGCCTTGTTCCTATTGACACTGTGAACATCTGTACCAAAAATTGAGCCAATGGGATGAAAGTAAATGGACAATAACAATACAAAGATGACCAATGCAAAGATGACCAATACAAAGATGACCAATACAAAGATGAACAATACAAAGATGAACAATACGAAGATGAATATAAAGATGACCAATACAAAGATGAACAATACAAAGATGACCAATACAAAGATGACCAATACAAAGATGAACAATACGAAGATGAATATAAAGATGACCAATACAAAGATGACCAATACAAAGATGAACAATACAAAGATGAACAATACAAAGATGACCAATACAAAGATGACCAATACAAAGATGAACAATACGAAGATGAATATAAAGATGACCAATACAAAGATGACCAATACAAAGATGACCAATACAAAGATGAACAATACAAAGATGAACAATACAAAGATGAACAATACAAAGATGAACAATACAAACATGAACAATACAAAGATGAACAATACAAAGATGACCAATATAAAGATGAACAATACAAAGATGAATATAAAGATGACCAATACAAAGATGAACAATACAAAGATGAACAATACAAAGATGAACAATACAAAGATGAACAATACAAAGATGAACAATACAAACATGAACAATACAAAGATGACCAATATAAAGATGAACAATACAAAGATGAATATAAAGATGACCAATACAAAGATGAACAATACAAAGATGAATATAAAGATGACCAATACAAAGATGACCAATACAAAGATGACCAATATAAAGATGACCAATGCAAAGATGACCAATACAAAGATGAACAATACAAAGATGAACAATACAAAGATGACCAATACAAAGATGACCAATGCAAAGATAAACAGTACAAAGATGAACAGTACAAAGATGAACAATACAAAGATGAACAATACAAAGATGAACAATACAAAGATGAACAATACAAAGATGAATACAAAGATGAACAATACAAAGATGAACAATACAAAGATAAATATGCTCAATAATAATCTCTCTCAGTCTCCCTGTACTTATTAGGACATTAGGGGTGTAAGAAAAAATCGATTCAGCGATATATCGTGATACTTCATTGCACAATTCTCAAATAGATACAAAATGGATCCGAATTGATTTTTAAAATAATATATTTCACAAAAATTCATTAGTTGCATTCCCTGTTCTCATGATTTTAAAATATATATATATACACAGTTTTTCGGACTATAAGTTGCTCTGGAGTATAAATCACACCAGCCAAAACCGACATGTCATCTTGAAAGGCAAGTTATAGAAATAAAATGTTCAGCTCCGCTCAAATGAAGCTCCCGGTGCTCATGGTTACAGGAGCGACTCTGGAACCAGGCTCTATGTGATGAAGAGGATTTTTTTGGATGGACAAAATAGCAAAAAAAATAAAAAAAATCAGGACCATGTAGAGCGGGTTCATTCGAACATTTTAAGACCAAAATGACGAGGCCACAGCAGCCGTTACAGAGAGAGGAACCGCAAGATTGAATTAATACATTTAATTCCATATCGTGGAACATTTTGCCGACTCCCAGTTCCTTAGCGCACCTTTAAGAACAGAATAGAGCCTTTCCTTCTTCTGATTTTCTCTTGAACTCTTCATCGCCTCTGTTAAATACTTAATGGATTTATTTGAATTTTATTCATCTTTAAACAATGTAAAAGAGACAAAGCTGCTCTGTGTGTGACAATAGTTTTATTAATTCTGAATAAAGCAAAAGCGGGACTTTAATAGTGACTTTTATTATATTTTTAATTGTTAATGATGAACAAAGTTAGTTCTATGATGCAATTGTGGTGAAATGTGTATTTTTAATGTGTTCACCTGCCCAAAGACTGCAGATGAAACTCAGCAGCAGCTAAATCTCTTCTGAATCATCTTTATTTTCTAATATTAAAGGTGCACTATGTAACTTTTTGATTGAGGGTCCGCCGACTGTTAGTTTCTATGGACATTAAACAGCTCTATTTTACATTTATTCAGTTACAGGTGGTTTTATAGCTCAAAAATACCTAGAAAAACAGGCGTTCTGACAGTGAGCAGGGGTCGCCTCTCCACAGATCTGACCTGTAACGTGGTCTGGTTTGGTCTCCATGGAGATAGAAAGGTTTAATGCCGCACTGTGAATTGCGATTTTTCTAAAACAGGACTAAACCAGGACAAAAACAGGACTAGAACAGGACTAAAACAGGACTAAAACAGGACTAAAACAGGACTAAAACAGAACTAGAACAGGACTAAAACAGGACTAAAACAGGACTAAAACAGAACTAGAACAGGACTAAAACAGGACTAAAACAGGACTAAAACAGAACTAGAACAGGACTAGAACAGGACTAAAACAGTACTAGAACAGGACTAAAACAGGACTAAACCAGAACTAGAACAGGACTAGAACAGGACTAGAACAGGACTAAAACAGGACTAGAACAGGACTAGAACAGGACTAAACCAGGACTAGAACAGGACTAGAACAGGACTAAAACAGGACTAAAACAGGACTAAACCAGAACTAGAACAAGACTAAACCAGAACTAGAACAGGACTAGAACAGGACTAAAACAGGACTAAAACAGGACTAAACCAGAACTAGAACAGGACTAAACCAGAACTAGAACAGGACTAGAACAGGACTAAAACAGTACTAAAACAGGACTAAACCAGAACTAGAACAGGACTAGAACAGGACTAGAACAGGACTAGAACAGGACTAAAACAGGACTAGAACAGGACTAAAACAGGACTAAACCAGAACTAGAACAGGACTAGAACAGGACTAAACCAGGACTGAACCAGGACTAAAACAGGACTAGAACAGGACTAGAACAGGACTAAACCAGGACTAGAACAGGACTAAAACAGGACTAAAACAGGACTAAAACAGGACTAAAACAGGACTAGAACAGGACTAGAACAGGACTAAACCAGGACTAGAACAGGACTAGAACAGGACTAAAACAGGACTAAACCAGAACTAGAACAGGACTAAACCAGAACTAGAACAGGACTAGAACAGGACTAAAACAGGACTAAACCAGAACTAGAACAAGACTAGAACAGGACAAGAACAGGACTAAAACAGGACTAAACCAGAACTAGAACAAGACTAAAACAGGACTAGAACAGGACTAAACCAGAACTAGAACAGGACTAGAACAGGACTAAAACAGGACTAAAACAGGACTAAAACAGGACTAGAACAGGACTAGAACAGGACTAAAACAGGACTAGAACAGGACTAGAACAGGACTAAAACAGGACTAAAACAGGACTAAAACAGGACTAAACCAGAACTAGAACAGGACTAGAACAGGACTAAAACAGGACTAAACCAGAACTAGAACAGGACTAGAACAGGACTAAAACAGGACTAGAACAGGACTAGAACAGGACTAAACCAGGACTAGAACAGGACTAGAACAGGACTAAAACAGGACTAAACCAGAACTAGAACAGGACTAAACCAGAACTAGAACAGGACTAAACCAGAACTAGAACAGGACTAAAACAGGACTAAAACAGGACTAAAACAGGACTAAACCAGGACTAAAACAGGACTAAACCAGAACTAGAACAGGACTAAAACAGGACTAAAACAGGACTAGAACAGGACTAGAACAGGACTAAACCAGGACTAGAACAGGACTAGAACAGGACTAAAACAGGACTAAACCAGAACTAGAACAGGACTAAACCAGAACTAGAACAGGACTAAAACAGGACTAAAACAGGACTAAAACAGGACTAAACCAGAACTAGAACAGGACTAAACCAGAACTAGAACAGGACTAAAACAGGACTAAAACAGGACTAAACCAGAACTAGAACAGGACTAGAATAGGACTAAAACAGGACTAAAACAGGACTAGAACAGGACTAGAACAGGACAAGAACAGGACTAAAACAGGACTAGAACAGGACTAGAATAGGACTAAACCAGGACTAAAACAGGACTAGAACAGGACTAGAACAGGACTAGAACAGGACTAAAACAGGACTAAAATAGGACTAAAACAGGACTAAAACAAGACTAGAACAGGACTGAACCAGAAATGAACCAGGTCTAAACTAGAACCACACCAGGACTAAACCAGGTCTAAACCAGAACTAACCCAGGTCTAAACCAGGACCACACCAGGACTA
The DNA here is from genome assembly GCA_034769755.1 of Odontamblyopus lacepedii. Classification (NCBI taxonomy): domain Eukaryota; kingdom Metazoa; phylum Chordata; class Actinopteri; order Gobiiformes; family Gobiidae; genus Odontamblyopus; species Odontamblyopus lacepedii. The sequence goes on from CM068350.1 coordinate 40,182,598, forward strand.
AACCAGGTCTAAACCAGGACCACACCAGGACTAAACCAGGTCTAAACCAGGACGAAACCAGAACTAAACTAGAACTGAATCAAGACTAAATCAGAGCTGAACCAGGTCAAAACCAGGACTAAATCAGAGCTGAACCAGGACTAAACCAGGACTAAACCAGGACTAAACCAGGACTAAACCAGGACTGAACCAGGTCTACACATGGACTATGAAGTTTCAGTGCAGATAAACATTTGCAAATATCAACTTAAACTTAAATTATTCAAACACTAAACTCCAAAACTCTAATGTAAGAATGAAACTCAAGTCATTTATTCCAAATATCGTCGTATTTCTTCACTAAAAACACGCTGTACAGAGGCTACAGTGAAGAACTAAAAAAGCATCTGTGTCTGAACTTTAACTTTAAATTTAAACTTTTCTTCTCTACAAAATGTGTCAGACTTTAAAATAGGGTCAATCACGACGGCTCAGCAGCACCAAAATATTCACTTCTGTAAAAATACAGAATTATAAATAAATTAGAGCAAAAACAGTGAACGTCTTTTTAAATAAAGATTTACACCACAAGTCAGGACTGAACCAGGACTAAACCAGGACTAAACCAGGACTAAGCCAGGACTGAACCAGGACTAAACCAGGACTGAACCAGGGCCAAAACAGGACTAAACCAGGACTAAACCAGGACTAAAACAGGACTAAATCAGGGATAAAACAGGGATAAAACAGGACTAAATCAGGACTAAACCAGGACTAAACCAGGACTAAACCAGGACTGAACCAGGACTAAACCAGGACTAAACCAGGACTAAACCAGGACTGAACCAGGGCCAAAACAGGACTAAACCAGGACTAAACCAGGACTAAAACAGGACTAAATCAGGGATAAAACAGGGATAAAACAGGACTAAATCAGGACTAAACCAGGACTAAACCAGGACTAAACCAGGACTAAACCAGGACTAAACCATGACTACACCAGGACTAAACCAGAACTGAACCAGGACTAAACCAGGTCTAAAACAGGACTAAACCATGACTACACCAGGACTAAACCAGAACTGAACCAGGACTGAACCAGGACTGAACCAGGACTAAACCAGGTCTAAAACAGGACTAAACCATGACTACACCAGGACTAAACCAGGACTACATCAGGACTAAACCAGGACTAAACCAGGACTACATCAGGACTAAACCAGGACTAAAGCAGGACTACATCAGGACTAAACCAGGACTAAAGCAGGACTACATCAGGACTAAACCAGGACTAAAGCAGGTCTAAAACAGGACTAAACCAGGACTAAACCAGAACTGAACCAGGACTAAACCAGAACAATACCAGGACTAAACCAGGACTAAACCAGGACTAAACCAGGACTAAACCATGACTACACCAGGACTAAACCAGGACTACATCAGGACTAAACCAGGACTAAACCAGGACTACATCAGGACTAAACCAGGACTAAAGCAGGACTACATCAGGACTAAACCAGGACTAAAGCAGGACTACATCAGGACTAAACCAGGACTAAAGCAGGTCTAAAACAGGACTAAACCAGGACTAAACTAGTACTAAACCAGGACTAAATCAGGACTAAACCAGAACTGAACCAAAACTGAACCAGGACTGAACCAGGACTACACCAGGACTACACCAGGACTAAACCAGGACTAAACCAGGACTACATCAGGACTAAACCAGGACTAAAGCAGGTCTAAAACAGGACTAAACCAGGACTAAACTAGTACTAAACCAGGACTAAATCAGGACTAAACCAGGACTAAAGCAGGTCTAAAACAGGACTAAACCAGGACTAAACTAGTACTAAACCAGGACTAAATCAGGACTAAACCAGGACTAGGAGCGACTCTAAATCGCTGAGGGAAACTCTGCATGTGTGAAATAGTCGACGAAACAAACCCCGGGTCCGTCAGGAGAATCGTTTTGTCCGAGATCGCGATTTTCAGTCCAAAACGAAATTTGAAAAATCCAAAAATAAACAGATTCAGCCCAACTGCGAAACCCTCCAGACGAAGCAGTAACACCTCCATGAAGAAAAGCGTTTGACTCTCCACCAAAACAAGTAAAACCGTGCACCTTTACTGAGTCTGTACTTTACTCCTGACCAGTAAAGGGTAAATAAAGCAGACGCCGCAGACTCAGAGCGACGTCGCCGTTTCAAATGTGCGGGTGTAATTTGCGGCGTCCGGGCCTGTGCGGTCAGCGGTATCGGCCCGTGTGGAGCTGTGACATTAAAGCGGAGAAAGACAGACGCCAGCGCATTAAAGGAGACTCAGTCAAGGGTCAAACGCTATCATCAAATATGGACTGGAAAAAAAAAACGGCTCCTGAATATGTAAAACGTGTCTCCATGACAACGGGCTTCGAGTGTATGAAGAGGGTCTGAATGATCCCGCGTACTTTCGTCCTCGTCGGCTTTTCTCTCGGATTTTCCCGCGCACGACGTTCACGTTCAAAACTGTGTCACGGTGTTAAAGCTACAGTTTGTGATTTTCCCGGTGGAGGGCCCGCCGTCGGCTCATCGTCACGGAGACGCTAACGCTTCGCTTGGGGGGGGAAGGGGGTGCGCGTTACGTTCTCCAAGGCAAAACGCGCCCTCTGCATTTGACCCGTCCTTGAACCGGTCCAGAGCGGTGGGGAATCCGAATCCAGGTCTTAAAAGGTGCTCGTTTCCATGGAGATGTCGTTGCTCTGCCTGGAATGTTCCACAGTGTGACATTAAACTTCAATTACAGGTGGTTTTATAGCTCAAAAATACTCATAAAAACACATATTCTGACTGTGAGCGGGGTCGCCTCTCCACAGATCTGACCCGTAACTTGGTCTGGTTTGGTGAAGATAGAAAGGTTTAAAGCCACACAGTGAAACATTCCAGGCAAAGCGTTAATATCTTATTGCATCAAAGTTACACAATGCATCTTTAAGCGAGGCTTGGACAAGATGTTCTGTTTGTTTTGTTATTGGGACAATTAAAACAATAAATACTAAATACTAATAAAATACACTAAATACAACACTAAATACAATCAGTCAGTTAAATATTGTCCCACTTTAACTGTCGGCTTTAATCGTATTTTATTTGTTTATGTTGTTGTAAGGCGACCTTGAGTGTCCAGAAAGTCGCCTAATAAATAAAATGTATTATTATTATTATTATTATTATTATTATTATTGTATTATTATTATTGTATTATTACAGTGCACAAGTCAGTGGTCGGGATGTAACGATATCCAAGTTTCGATATGATATTATCACAATGTGCATCTGGCGGTACAACAATTACTGTGATATTTTAGAGGTTAACAGAATTGTGCATGTGCAAATTTTTCCTTTTTAAATACCTTCATCAGTTTTCCGTGTGAATCGTTACCGTCATACTCCAAAAAAGTCAGATTTACAAGTGATGAATAACAGTTATTCTGTGCAGTAAATGAAGTAAAGGATCATGGCCTGTGCAGTTCCTTGTTTTTTAATACTTTAAAGTGAAAAACCTTGCAATTCGATACCTGATATTCCCGTGAGAGATTATTTTGATTACACAATATCACGATATTTCCGTTATTCCTCCATCCCTAGTCAATGGTTCTGTCAAAGAATAAATCACAAGCAGTGAAATACTCGACTAGTTTATAAATGCCAATCTCCAACCTAATTGTGGATTGAATCACCTGGGTCAGAATCAAATAGCCAACTGCGACAAGCCAAAGTTTTAACGTGCACGGTGGAGACGTGGCGCTGGCTGAGGCTCGTCCACGCCAACACTTAACTGGCTGTTGGTCCTGATCTCCCGACCAACCACGTCTCCCTTGGCTTTTTATTGAAGCAATTGTGTCATCACAATACATCACGGTCACAATACATCATGCGTTAGGTTTACATTTTATCAGATAAGCGCAGATATACGGTCTGAGGAGTCGTTACAGCCGTGTTCTTAATCCCACCCCGTCCTTCACCCACACAGTGCAAAAGTTCAAACGTTTGGTTTTTAGATATAGTGCCTGTCAAACCCCCACAGACTCTAACAATGGTTAACTCAAGAACTGTGCCTGGTTTATATCATTCCCCTGAAGACTGCATTTAGCTTTATGTACATTTTTAATAACTTCATCATTATAAGCATTTTATTCTAACAGGTTCCCAACACTGTGACTTCATTTTAGTGTAATTTAATGTAATTGACCAGGTTGGTGCCTCCGCTCAATTTCCTTTCTCCCCATCGACAAGTTCAGGAATCAGAAAACAGTCGGCGGTTTGCAGGAACCCGGCGCACCGGCCAATCAGAGAAGAGCTGACGTCAAACTCAAGCGCAGGTGCAGCACAGAGGGGTCCAGGTGAATGTAGACAAAAAAACGGACATTTTTGTTTGTCAAAGCCGGAACAAAGAGAATGTTTAGCGAATTTTATCGAGGGGAAACGTTATCGCTCTTCTTCCTATGGGATTTGCTGTTGTGCAGGTTTTACTCTGACCCCACTGAGCGTCACCACCAAACAGCAGCGAATGGTTAAATAAAAAAAAGTCCCCGCCGACCGTAGAGCGAAAGAATCCTAACGCTGCGAGGTCAGACAGGTTACGAGTACTTTTAATTAGTGGTTTCCCCCAAATGCGATTATTTTCACTCTCACTTTTGCAGTCTCTTTGCCCTTTAGTTGTGTTGGAGTAAGTAAAAAATGATTTGGTCCGACTCACCGGTCAATGATCCCGCACATGTCGATCTGCAGGTGGCTGTAGTTTCCCAGAGTCCTTTGCTGCACCTTGATGAGGTCGACGGGCTGGCCGTTCACTGAGAGCAGACGCATGCAGCCCTGGAACGCACCGGAGGGGTTTGAACACTCGGGGGCGCTCTCCTCCGACGGGCAACCTGCACAGAAACGACACAGTGAGACGTAAACGTGGACAGAAGCTCACGCGACTCACAAAGACGGTCCTGGGGTCGATCCCCAGGCTGCCAAGGCTGTGCTGTGTGGAGTTTGCGTGTTCTCCCCGTGTCAAAGCGGGTTCTTCTGGACACTCTGGTTTCCCCATCAGTCCGAAACAAGAACTAAAGTCCACCGGCTCAGGTAAAGACCAAGACCAGCTCCGGATGTGGAGATGTGATGGTGGATGATGCTCAGCGACATTAAAAACATGAATCAAATGCAGAGAATGAATTTTACCTAAAAGGACAATAAAGGCTTCAAAACGTAAAGGATTTCTGTGGTTGTCTGTTTAAAAAAAAAACCCAAAAGCAAAGCACTGAAAATCTGAAAACTTGCATTCTTGGACAAAATGTACTGCATGAAAGTGTAACCAGACCGTCGCCTCTTAGTTATTCATTTTTATTTTATCTATTTGGATGTTTTTCCTCAGTTAAAAAGGTTCAAATTTCATAAAAATTCAGCACATTTCTGTAGCACCTCTGACCTCCATGGAATTAAATTTTTTTTTTTTCAGAAATCCTGAGTTTTTCTGCATGTTTTTTGTGCTTAAAGTGTTAAAATGTCATGTGGTGCGACCGTGCATCATGTGGTGCGACTAATAACAGCAGGAATTCTGTGGCTGGAGTTTAATAACAGACAAAGTCGACTTGGGTGAACGGTTCTTTAGGCATTTTTCTTCATTTTTCTTCATTTTCCAGGGCAGTAGTTTGTTCATTAAACACAAGCAGGCGACTGTCATATTGGAGCAAAAGAAAATATCAATATGCATTAAAAATCTAAAGAAATGCCACAAGTTTGTTTCTATACACTTCATATTACTCAGAACTTAGATTCATATCCCAACTATGTTTTAGAAAATAAAACTGTTTATAAAAAAATAAAAACTATTTTAAGGTTATTCTCGGTCGCACCACATGACATTTTACACTAAAAATGCTTCATGTAAATGTTAAACACAGATTTATGCTCCTGACACTGGAAATAATTGATAAAGTTCAATAGAAACACATTTTTTTTTATATTTTAAAATTTGCCTGTTGAAAATCCTTATACGTCATTGACCCATATGTGTGTATCTGTGTATGTTTATATACCTATGTACACACATAGGTCTATGTATATGTGTGTATATATGTACGTATATATGTATTTTTTTTCTTTTTCAATATTATTTTAATTTTTTTTCTTTTCTTTCTTCTAATGTACCGTTTACATTGATATTAATTTTATGTGTAAAAAAAATTTATATACTGTGACTTATATGGAGGAAAAAAGCACTGAATAAACTGCAAATTAAAAAATATATAAAATAAAGGCTTATAATGTTACCACATCAAAAACAAACCTGGACTTGTGTTTTGTTTCATTCACACATGTTTTAATCCATTATTATTCTGTCTACATCTCCAAAGCTCAAAATGCTCTGTTCCACCTTGTGATGTCACGAGGTTTTAACAGCTCCTTTTACCTTTTGTTCAGTAGAGATCGGCAGTTCCAGGGCTGAAATTATCCGAATGATTCTAGTGAAGGTGTGTGGAGTTTAAAAACACAGTGGAGCACTTCCTGTATTACCACATGACATCACAAAGTGGAACGGAGTGTTTTAAGTTTGAGAGAAGAACCTAAGAGAGCCTAAATCTGCAGGTTTGTGCGTTAAACGTGTGTGAATGAAACAAAACACAACTCCAGGTCTGTTTGTGATGAGGAAACGTAACATAGATCAGAAAATAGTGTCATAAAGGCGCTTTAAACTTAAAATAAACGCGATAAATAACCTTGGTGTAGCTACAGGGTCTGGGCAGGATCAATCTGGCCACGGTAAAGACTTGAAAATGTCCCCAAACACACAAAGGAGCTTTACGAGTTTATGTTCACTATCGAGCTGGGGCCGAGCTCTTCTCACAGTGAGGAGTTTCTTTTCTTGTGGTAAAAGCCTGAAACAGCTCAGTGTGAATGGGCCTCATGTCCACGGCTTCAGCACCGGCGCCGCAGTCTTACGTCTGTGTTTCTGCACAATGAGCAGCTCTGAGCCAACGGGAGCCTCAGGAACCTGCCTGCAGTTTGACAGGTCCAACTCTGGCATCTGCTGTGGAGCGGTGAGCACAGAGAGGGACTGAAGGAAACCACCTCACGGGCTGGGGTAGAACGAGCCGCACAACTACAGGGACGCTTTAGTGTTAAACTACGGCATACGCAGATCAGCATTTTACCTGGGTTAGACCTGGGTTAGACCTGGTTTAGACCTGGGTTAGACCTGGTTTAGACCTGGGTTAGACCTGGGTTAGACCTGGGTTAGACCTGGGTTAGACCTGGTTTAGACCTGGTTTAGACCTGGTTTAGACCTGGGTTAGACCTGGGTTAGACCTGGGTTAGACCTGGTTTAGTCCTGGTTTAGACCTGGGTTAGACCTGGTTTAGACCTGGTTTAGACCTGGGTTAGACCTGGGTTAGACCTGGGTTAGACCTGGTTTAGACCTGGTTTAGACCTGGGTTAGACCTGGTTTAGACCTGGTTTAGACCTGGTTTAGACCTGGGTTAGACCTGGGTTAGACCTGGGTTAGACCTGGTTTAGACCTGGTTTAGACCTGGGTTAGACCTGGGTTAGACCTGGGTTAGACCTGGTTTAGTCCTGGTTTAGACCTGGGTTAGACCTGGGTTAGACCTGGGTTAGACCTGGTTTAGACCTGGTTTAGACCTGGTTTAGTCCTGGTTTAGTCCTGGTTTAGACCTGGTTTAGACCTGGTTTAGTCCAGGGTTAGACCTGGTTTAGACCTGGTTTAGTCCAGGGTTAGACCTGGTTTAGACCTGGTTTAGACCTGGTTTAGTCCAGGGTTAGACCTGGTTTAGTCCTGGTTTAGACCTGGTTTAGTCCAGGGTTAGACCTGGTTTAGACCTGGTTTAGTCCTGGTTTAGACCTGGTTTAGTCCAGGGTTAGACCTGGTTTAGACCTGGTTTAGACCTGGTTTAGACCTGGTTTAGACCTGGTTTAGACCTGGTTTAGACCTGGTTTAGACCTGGTTTAGACCTGGTTTAGACCTGGTTTAGTCCTGGTTTAGACCTGGTTTAGTCCTGGTTTAGACCTGGTTTAGACCTGGTTTAGTCCTGGTTTAGACCTGGTTTAGACCTGGTTTAGTCCTGGTTTAGTCCTGGTTTAGACCTGGTTTAGACCTGGTTTAGACCTGGTTTAGTCCTGGTTTAGACCTGGTTTAGACCTGGTTTAGACCTGGTTTAGACCTGGTTTAGACCTGGGTTAGACCTGGTTTAGAGTGTTTTGTATTAAACCATCAAACGCAGATGATCATTTTACATTTTGTTCATTTAAAGTCATGAGCCAAAAGTGAAGCGCTTAAATAATCCAAAATAAACACGGTGACACCAGCAGATGTACTTCAGCCCATCTGAGCGAAAACACAGATTATTTTGATGATTTGAAAACACACAGAGGGAAGTGTTTTGCGCTTTTGTGGAGGCGGAAGACTTTTCTCTCAAACGCATTTAACTGAACTGAATGTTTTTATTTTATTTACAGGACACACTCGCCGATACTTCGCAGAGATGTGAGTCTGGACACTGGGGAATGTCCACGTTTTCAGATGGATGATAGACAGGTGCATTAACCAATCAGGGGGCAGGGATATATGGAAAATGGCGGCTTTCAAGGAAGAAAAAAGGGGGAAAAAATATGACAGGGGACTGGATTTTCCTCTGAATCAATGAAATGTTCCTCTTTTCATGACTCAGATGTGCATTAGAACAAAGATCGTACGACTTTATATTTTTGTTTAAGGTTGTAAAGAGCAGTGGTCCCCAACCTTTTTTGCCGTTTTAGACCTGGTTTAGACCTGGTTTAGACCTGGTTTAGACCTGGTTTAGACCTGGGTTAGACCTGGTTTAGACCTGGTTTAGACCTGGTTTAGACCTGGTTTAGACCTGGTTTAGACCTGGTTTAGACCTGGGTTAGACCTGGTTTAGACCTGGGTTAGACCTGGTTTAGACCTGGTTTAGACCTGGGTTAGTCCTGGGTTAGTCCTGGTTTAGACCTGGTTTAGACCTGGTTTAGACCTGGTTTTAGACCTGGTTTTAGACCTGGTTTAGACCTGGTTTAGTCCTGGTTTTAGACCTGGTTTAGACCTGATTTTAGACCTGGTTTAGACCTGGTTTAGTCCTGGTTTTAGTCCTGGTTTAGTCCTGGTTTAGACCTGGTTTAGACCTGGTTTAGACCTGGTTTAGTCCTGGTTTAGTCCTGGTTTAGTCCTGGTTTAGTCCTGGTTTAGACCTGGTTTAGTCCTGGTTTAGACCTGGTTTAGACCTGGGTTAGACCTGGGTTAGACCTGGTTTAGTCCTGGTTTAGACCTGGTTTAGACCTGGTTTAGTCCTGGTTTAGACCTGGTTTAGACCTGGTTTAGACCTGGGTTAGACCTGGTTTAGACCTGGTTTAGTCCTGGTTTAGACCTGGTTTAGACCTGGTTTAGTCCTGGTTTAGACCTGGTTTAGACCTGGTTTAGACCTGGGTTAGACCTGGGTTAGACCTGGTTTAGTCCTGGCTTAGACCTGGTTTAGACCTGGTTTAGACCTGGTTTAGACCTGGTTTAGTCCTGGTTTAGACCTGGTTTAGTCCTGGTTTAGACCTGGTTTAGACCTGGTTTAGTCCTGGTTTAGACCTGGTTTAGACCTGGTTTAGACCTGGGTTAGACCTGGTTTAGACCTGGTTTAGACCTGGTTTAGTCCTGGTTTAGACCTGGTTTAGACCTGGTTTAGACCTGGGTTAGACCTGGTTTAGACCTGGGTTAGACCTGGTTTAGTCCTGGTTTAGACCTGGTTTAGACCTGGTTTAGACCTGGTTTAGACCTGGGTTAGACCTGGTTTAGACCTGGTTTAGACCTGGTTTAAACCTGGGTTAGACCTGGGTTAGACCTGGGTTAGACCTGGTTTAGACCTGGTTTAGACCTGGGTTAGACCTGGGTTAGACCTGGGTTAGACCTGGTTTAGTCCTGGTTTAGACCTGGGTTAGACCTGGTTTAGACCTGATTTAGACCTGGTTTAGTCCTGGTTTAGTCCTGGTTTAGACCTGGTTTAGACCTGGTTTAGACCTGGTTTAGACCTGGGTTAGACCTGGTTTAGTCCTGGGTTAGACCTGGTTTAGACCTGGTTTAGACCTGGGTTAGTCCTGGGTTAGACCTGGTTTAGTCCTGGGTTAGACCTGGTTTAGTCCTGGGTTAGACCTGGTTTAGACCTGGTTTAGTCCTGGTTTAGACCTGGTTTAGACCTGGTTTAGACCTGGTTTAGACCTGGTTTAGACCTGGTTTAGTCCTGGTTTAGACCTGGGTTAGACCTGGTTTAGACCTGGTTTAGTCCTGGTTTAGACCTGGGTTAGACCTGGTTTAGACCTGGTTTAGACCTGGTTTAGACCTGGTTTAGACCTGGGTTAGACCTGGTTTAGACCTGGTTTAGACCTGGTTTAGACCTGGTTTAGACCTGGTTTAGACCTGGGTTAGACCTGGTTTAGACCTGGTTTAGACCTGGTTTAGACCTGGTTTAGACCTGGGTTAGACCTGGTTTAGACCTGGGTTAGACCTGGTTTAGACCTGGTTTAGACCTGGTTTAGTCCTGGTTTAGTCCTGGTTTAGACCTGGTTTAGACCTGGTTTAGACCTGGTTTAGACCTGGTTTAGACCTGGTTTAGACCTGGTTTAGACCTGGTTTAGAGTGTTTTGTATTAAACCATCAAACGCAGATGATCATTTTACATTTTGTTCATTTAAAGTCATGAGCCAAAAGTGAAGCGCTTAAATAATCCAAAATAAACACGGTGACACCAGCAGATGTACTTCAGCCCATCTGAGCGAAAACACAGATTATTTTGATGATTTGAAAACACACAGAGGGAAGTGTTTTGCGCTTTTGTGGAGGCGGAAGACTTTTCTCTCAAACGCATTTAACTGAACTGAATGTTTTTATTTTATTTACAAGACACACTCGCCGATACTTCGCAGAGATGTGAGTCTGGACACTGGGGAATGTCCACGTTTTCAGATGGATGACAGACAGGTGCATTAACCAATCGGGGGCAGGGATATATGGAAAATGGCGGCTTTCAAGGAATAAAAAAGGGGGGGGGGGAATATGACAGGGGACTGGATTTTCCTCTGAATCAATGAAATGTTCCTCTTTTCACGACTCAGATGTGCATTAGATTTGTAACAAAGATCGTACGAGTTTATATTTTTGTTTAAGGTTGTAAAGAGCAGTGGTCCCCAACCTTTTTTGCCGTTTTAGACCTGGTTTAGACCTGTTTTACACCTGGGTTAGAGTGAGTCAGGTTTGTATTCTGCAGCCCATCAGAAACACCCCATGGTGCTGCTTTAAAGTGCTTACACTATTTGAGTCAGCGGCGCACACACACACACACACACACACACACGCACACACACACACACACACACACACACACATATACACACACACACATACACACACACACACACACACCTACACACACACACACACACACACACACACATACACACACACACACACACACACATACACACACACATACACACACAGGTGTTGAGAATGTTGTGGCTCTGCTCCTCTGCTCCTCTGCACACGGCTCCTCTGCTCCTCTGCACACGGCCCCTCTGCTCCTCTGCACACGGCTCCTCTGCTCCTCTGCACACTGCCCCTCTGCTCCTCTGCACACGGCCCCTCTGCTCCTCTGCACACGGCTCCTCTGCTCCTCTGCACACGGCCCCTCTGCTCCTCTGCACACGGCTCCTCTGCACACTGCTCCTCTGCTCCTCTGCACACGGCCCCTCTGCTCCTCTGCACACGGCTCCTCTGCTCCTCTGCACACTGCTCCTCTGCACACTGCCCCTCTGCTCCTCTGCACACGGCCCCTCTGCTCCTCTGCACACAGCTCCTCTGCTCCTCTGCACACGGCCCCTCTGCTCCTCTGCACACGGCTCCTCTGCACACTGCTCCTCTGCTCCTCTGCACACGGCCCCTCTGCTCCTCTGCACACGGCTCCTCTGCTCCTCTGCACACGGCCCCTCTGCTCCTCTGCACACTGCTCCTCTGCTCCTCTGCACACTGCCCCTCTGCTCCTCTGCACACGGCCCCTCTGCTCCTCTGCTCCTCTGCACACGGCCCCTCTGCTCCTCTGCACACGGCTCCTCTGCTCCTCTGCACACGGCCCCTCTGCACACGGCCCCTCTGCTCCTCTGCACACGGCTCGTCTGCTCCTCTGCACACAGCCCCTCTGCTCCTCTGCACACGGCCCCTCTGCTCCTCTGCACACGGCCCCTCTGCTCCTCTGCACACGGCCTCTCTGCTTGTGCTCGCGGGGAGGTTTTAATTGCCCTCTATTGTAACTCTAATAGACAGTTTGTTGCACCATAGGGCTGTTTTCCTGCTGCTCTGTGATGCTGACTCTCCCGTTTTCCTCCATCCCTCTCTCCTCTTCATCCCTCTCTCCGTCACAGCTTCTCCTCCCCATCCTTCTCCTCTTTCCGTTCCTCTGTCACAGCCTCTCCTCTTCATCCCTCTCTCCGCCACCACTATCACCACACAGGCAGGACCGGCCGAAAGAGGAGAGGCTGTGATGGATGGAGAGGAGAGAGCGAGGGATGAAGAGGGGAGGCTCTAACAGATAGAGGGATGGAAAGAGGAGAGAGAGGGAGGGAGGGAGGGAGGGAGGAAGAGGAGAGATTCTGATGGAGAAGGGGATGGAAAAAGAGTAAGGGATGAAGAGGAGAGAGACGGATGGAGAGGAGAGGTTCTGATGGACAGAGGGAGAGGGAGAAAGACGAGAGAAGGATGAAGAGGTAATGGTGTTTGGATGGAGACGGTGGGGAGGAAATAAGGATGAAGAGGAGAGAGGGATAGAGAGGAGTGTTTCTGACGGAAGGATGTAGGAGGAGAGAGGGATGAAGTGGAGAGAGGGATGGAGAGGAGTGTTTTTGATGGAACGAGAGATGTAAAAGAGAGACTGTGATGGAGAGAGGGATGAAGAGGAGAAAGGGATGAAGAGGAGAGAGGGATGGAGAAGAGAGTTTCTGATGGTGACAGTGATACAGGAGAGCTTCTGATGGAGAGAGGGAGGGAGAGGAGAGGTTCTGGCAGAAAGAGATAGGGAGAGGAGAAAGGGATGAGGAGAGAGAGGACAGAGAGAGGTGTGCAGAGGAGAGAGGGATGAAGCAGAGAGAGGGATGACGAGGGAAGGCTCTGACGGAGAGGAGAGAAGGATAGGGAGGAGTGTTTCTGACAGAAATAGAGGGATGGAGAGGAGAGAGGGAGTATTTCTGATGGAGCAAGGGGAAGTGAGGGGGATGAAGAGAGGAATGGAGAGGAGTGTTTCTGATGGAAAGAGAATGATGAAGAGGAGAGGTTCTGGTGAGGACAGAGATGAGGAGGAGAGAGGGATGGAGAGAAGACAGGAATGAGAGGAGTGTCTGATGGAAATAGAGGGATGAAGAGGAAAGAGGGATGGAGAGGTTCTGAGAGAGAGAGAAGACATGGATGAAGAGGAGAGAGGGATGGAGAGGTGAGAGGGATGGAGAGGAGTGTTTCTGATGGAGAGAAAGGGATGAGAGGAGAGAGGGGTGACGAGGGGAGGCTCTGACGGAGAGGAGAGAGGGATGGAGAGGAGTGTTTCTGATGGAAACAGAGGGATGAAGAGAAGAGGCTCTGATGGAGAGAGAGATGGACAGGAGTGTTTCTGATGGAGAGAGGGATGAGAGGAGTGTTTCTGATAGAGAGAGAGAGGGAGAGGTTGTGACAGAAAGAGATAGGGAGAGGAGAAAGGGATGACGAGGGGAGGCTCTGATGGAGAGAGAGATGAAGAGGAGAGGGGGATGAAGAGAAGAGGCTCTGATGGAGAGAGAGATAGAGAGGAGTGTTTCTGATAGATAGAGAGAAAGGGAGAGGGGAACAGCATGACGAGGGGAGGCTCTGATGGAGAGACAGATGAAGAGGAGATAGGGATAGAGAGGGATGAAGAGAAGAGCCTCTGATGGAGAGAGAGAGAGAGAGAGTGTGGATGATGGACAGAGGGATGGAGAGGAGAAAGGGATGACGAGGGGAGGCTCTGATGGAGAGAGAGATGACGAGGAGAGAGGGATGAAGAGAAGAGGCTCTGATGGAGAGGAGAGAGATAGAGAGGAGTGTTTCTGATAGATAGAGAGAAAGGGAGAGGGGAACAGCATGACGAGGGGAGGCTCTGATGGAGAGACAGATGAAGAGGAGATAGGGATAGAGAGGGATGAAGAGAAGAGGCTCTGATGGAGAGAGAGATGGAGGAGTGTTTCTGATGGAGAGAAAGGGAGAGGGGAAAGGGATGAGGAGGGGAGGCTCTGATGGAGAGAGAGATGAAGAGGAGAGAGGGATGAAGAGAGGGATGGAGAGCAGTGTTTCTGATGGAAAGAGAGGGATGAGAGGAGAGAGAGATGACGAGGTTCTGATGGAGAGAGGGTTGAAGAGAAGAGGCTCTGGCGGAGAGAGAGATGGAGGAGTGTTTCTGATAGAGAGAAAGGGAGAGGGGAAAGGGATGACGAGGGGAGGCTCTGATGGAGAGAGAGATGACGAGGAGAGAGGGATAGAGAGGAGAGAGGGATGAAGAGAAGAGGCTCTGATGGAGAGAGGGATGAAGAGGAGAGAGGGATGGAGAGGAGAGAGGGATGAAGAGAAGAGGCTCTGATGGAGAGAGGGATGGAGAGGAGTGTTTCTGATAGATAGAGAGAAAGGGAGAGGAGAAAGGGATGAGGAGGGGAGGCTCTGATGGAGAGAGAGATGAAGAGGAGAGAGAGATAGAGAGGAGAGAGGGATGAAGAGAGGAGGCTCTGACGGAGAGAGAGATGGAGGAGTGTTTCTGATAGAGAGAAAGGGAGAGGGGAAAGAGATGACGAGGGGAGGCTCTGATGGAGAGAGAGATGAAGAGGTGAGAGGGATAGAGAGGAGAGAGGGATGAAGAGAAGAGGCTCTGATGGAGAGAGGGATGGAGAGGTGAGAGGGATGGAGCGAGGGATGAGGAGGCGTTGGCGGCGGAGGGGTACAGGGGAGTGTCTGGGCTCCGGTTGCTCCGGTTGCGGCAGAGACGACGGCGCTCGATCCCGCTCCGCTCCCGGCGTCTCGGGGGGAGATTCTGCTGAGATGGAGCTCGTGCCGAACTGCCAACGCCGTAATTAATCGACACTTCCCGGAACGTGGCACGAAACCGGCGAGAACGCGCTCGCTCCGCAGTGCTCCGGCTGTTTACGCGTTATTGTTATGCAGATGAGCTCGCAGTTTTTTACGTCCTCGTTTGTTCGTTTATTCCTTTATGTTCGCTCAACAGCCCAAATGTTCGTAGATCAAGTCGAGCCGCGGAAAGAGGAACGCCGCGAACGTCTCCGATGTGGCCAAGACTTTTAAAACTTGTTCTCAGATTTATTATCCACTTACTCGTTCTGAGGCTGCTTCATTCCAGTCCAGAGGTCGTTTATTTTAAGAGAACTTGTCGAGTAAAATAATCTTGCTGCGTGGACAGATCATTTCACTACTTTTAAGTCATTTTCTGATAGATTTACAGGAAGTGTTTATGTCTTTGGCCAAGCCTTTTTGCAGTGTAACTGTACCCTTGGGCAACACACTTCACTCACATCGCCTTTGTACGAGTGGCGTGGGGTGAATATTTCTTCAGTCATTCCAGGTCGAGATTTTCCCTACGTCCGGGTTTGAGCGAGTGAAAAATGACTCCAGTGAGCCTCGTTATCTAGTATGGACAGCACGACGATTATTATTGTTTGTTTACGTTTATTTTTAATTAATTAATCAATCATCACATTTAGACAGCGCCTTTCAAGACGCCCAAAGTGCTTTACAGTTCACCGCTCATTCACTCCACACTCGGTGGTGTAAACTACTACAACTGGGGCAGACTGATGGAAACAAGGCTCCAACCTGCACCATCGGCCCCCCGGGCACCTCCAACACTCACACGCTCCACTTTCATACTGGGCAATGCGGGTGAAGTGTCTTGCCTAAGGACAAGACGGCAGTTTTTGCGACTGGCGCCCCCCTGTGGGACCTGGAATTCCCATCCAGGTACTAACCGGGCCCCGCTGAGCTCCGGAGATCTGACGGGATTTCAGGTTTGGCCTCGTGTCTGTTTTTGTGTGTCTGACGGAGACGACAGTAACCATAGGTGTGAAAGTGGTGTGTGCGGGAGTGATAATAATGGGGTTGGTCGGAGGGACCGTTGTGCCCCAGGGCAGTTGTGACAGCAGAAGCACCACCACCGGGTATGGAGTGAATGAGTGAATTCTCTGTTAATCATGCTATGTAAAGCGTCTTTGCGGACATGTGGGGGACAGGCTATACACTTCCAGGACTCGGACACGTGCAGGTCGAATTGCAGCTGATCCTTCTCACCCTGGACATGGACTTTTTGACCTACTCCCCTCAGGCAGGAGGCTACGGTCCATTCGGACCAGAACCTCTCGCCACAAAAACAGTTTCTTCCCCTCTGCTGTTGGACTCATAAATAATAACACTAGGACTGGTCCCACCCCCCACTCTGCTTCTGTCACATGACCCTGTGTTCTCGCACCTGCCTGTTTTGCACTGATCACTGATACTCTTATACTCTATATTATTATACTCCTGTAAATTTGTAAATTTTGTTATATTATAGCTTCTTTTTTTTTCTACTTTATTTTATTCTATTATTTGTTGCATGTCAGTGTTTGTCTACATCCTGCTCCAAGTACTGCAGCAATTTCCTAATGTTGTGAACCTGTTCACTCATATGGCAATAAAAAACATTCTGATTCTGATTCTGATAAATAAAGTTACCTTAACTGAAAGACATCGGGAAATATGGGATTAAAAAAAAAAGGTTTTAATCTGAAGTCTGTGTTTTCCCTCAGTTGTCCCCAGGTCTGAGCCATAATCGTGCTGTCAGTCGATTTGAACATTTAATCAGGGTTAATCTCATGAATGTCAGAGTTAAATTGTGATTAACGTGCAAATGAATCTGACGTATTTGGAGTTTTTGTGCCTCTCTTCCGTCTTCATAACGGTCAAAGCCTGTGACTGAGGCCTTGTCCACACGTAGCCGGGTATCTGATAAACCGAAGGTGTTTTGCTGCGTTTTGACCTGTCATCCACACGAACACGCATCAAAAACGAGTATTCAGGGAAAACTCCGGCCAAAGTGAAGATTTTTGAAAACTCCGTTCATGCCTGTTTGTGTGGACAGAGATAACTGGGGTTTTGTGTTTTAAAACGTCACTGTCTGCGCCAAAAAATATGAATCTGCCCTGACGTCAAACGTGCAACATTTGTTTAGGCGACTGCAAAAGCCAAAGCCAAAGCAGACTATGGATCGGAGTCGTTTCTTGAGACCCAATCAATATTTTGTTGCGTCTTTTGAAGTTTATACTCCAAAATGTTTTCTGTTGTTTAAGTTTAGGCGGAAGTGACGGCGAAGTGAGGGCTCAATGGAAATAACGCCATCTACAGGTTTGGAATGCGTATGAATGTGGTTGAAAACGCAGATGTTCGGTTATGTGTGGAAGGTGTTTTTTTTTTTTAAGACGAGGTGGTGTGGATAAAACAATTTTTATAAACGGAGGGTGGGAAATGTTCGGTTTTAAAAATACCCGGCTACGTGTGGACATGGCCTGAAGTTCCCACTGTGGGGTGAAGTAATGTGCTGCTGCAGGAATCTCCAGTGAGTGAAACACTCGCTGTACCAGGACGGACTCGTGCTGAGAGTTTTGGGCCTCGCCGCGGTCGGAGGTGGCTGCCTGGAGTTCTGTGGCCTGCGTTCGGACCTGTGGGCGGACCACCTCCTCCGGCCGGGACTTCTCAGTTTCATATAAATTGTTTCCTTCCTGTTTAGAGCCGGATCCTGTAGTTTTTATAACGTTACTACGAGCAGTGGCCACAGATTATGAAAAAAATGAGTTAACCAGGTCACAAAGAGCGTTAATTCTGCGATAAAAAAATGCTGTTACATTTTTTATTTAATAGTGAGAGATTTTATAACAGCACTAATCCGTAACAAAAGAAAAATTCAGTTGTGTCTGGACAGTGTTTATTCAGGACCTGTTCCTTTGCATTTCAGCACAGCTCAGACCTCGCTCTGTAAAAATACTCTGGTAAATGTAGAATACTTTTGAAACATGTCATTTTCACCTGTTTTGTTCTGAATCTCAAAAAAAAACAGCTTTGAGTTGCTCACGGCTGATCAGCTGTGGCGTCCGTATCTGTTTCGGAAACTTTACAAACTGCCAAGTGATTAAAACATTGCACCAAATCCTGCTTGCGCTTTTCAGACATAAAACGTTATTGAAATTAGTCACCGCGCAGCTGCTTAGCCTCCGCGATGCCTTTGAACACTTCGTTTCTTACTTTTTTTCAAAGGTCTATGGGAAAAATAAATGTGAAATTTAATTCCCAAAACCAGAGTGAACTTTGAAGTGGCCGAGAGTGTTGAGCTCCATTTACGAGAGCAGCTGTTGGTGCAGCAGTTCACCATTACCGGCTGTGGAGTCAAGGGGAAAACGCGAGACAGTAGCTCAGTTGGTGAAATAATAAATTATAATCATACTTCGGATTTATATAGCGCCTTTTGGACACTCAGAGGCGCTTTACAAACAAATAAGAAGCAACACTGTAGAAAATGGTGCAGGAAAACATGAAGGGATTACCCCAAAAAGCTAAAATTTAAGATATAAACACTTCAATCTATCAGAAAATGACATAAAAGGAGTGAAATGATCTGCCCCTGCAGCAAGATCATTTTACTTGACAAGTTATCTTAAAATAAACGACCTCTAGACAAGAATGAAGCAGCCTCAGAACGAGTAAGCCGATAATAAATCTGAAAAGAAGATGAATAACCTGATAGAAGTTTTAAATCTTGGCCAGATCAGAGAAATTTGCAGTGCAGATTGAACAAAAGTTAAGTGTAGGCATTTATCCTCTGATCCATGGCGTTGGCACTGCAATTCCTTTGTTATAGTTGGGCAGAGTTATCCACATTTTGATACCACTAAACCTTCTCAGCGTTTTACCGGGGTTCACGGTGTTACTGTGACTAAGAATTATTTTGTAGCTGCACCTAAACCGTTCAGAAACAGAAGAGCAGCTTTATATTTGAAGATGAGGCACAAGTTCTGATCAAACCAAACTTCGCCAGCGCGTTTCTCCCTCCATTTAATGATCTGGGACTCGCCGAGACAAGAAAAGTGCAGAAGAGGCAGATTCAGAGTAAAAAGTAAAAGGCGACAGTCCAGGGCCTGTGATATTTCCACTGCAGCATGTTGTATCTCACAGACCCGCGCTCTCGGCACTCGGAAAAGTTCCCGTCTCCTCCGTGAAAGTCTGACTTCGCCCTCGAGCGGGAACTTTCTCCTCTTCAGCCTCGTCCCCTCTCGACTTTCGGCGTTCGATAAAACGTCTCCGTCACAAACTTTTGGGCTCAACGTCGCACACGAAGCGTCAGTCAGGTTTTGTTCTTCTTCCTCGCTGCGTGTGGATGGAAATCTCCGAGCGTAACGACGTTTGAAGAGGAGAGAGAGCGGAGGGGAGGAAGTCGGCGCTGTTCCCCGTGTCTGAAGCGACTGTGGTGGGATCTCTGGCCTGACGCAGTGTCTCTCCCCTGTGATTCAGCCTGAAGCCAAAACGCTCCGCAGATTATATTAGGTCCTTATGCGCTGCAGATTTTTAAAATGACGGTAATGAAACTGATACCGCTGATACTTTCTGATACCTCGGGATACCAGATTACTGCATTACCGCCCAACCCTAGTCTGTGTGTCCTTGGCAAAGACTCTTCGCCCGCCTGGAGTGTGAATGTGCGTGAATGGGTGAGTAATTCCTTGATGTAAAGCGGTTTTGAGTGCTTTGGAAGTGGGAAAGTGCTCTGTGAATATGTGCCTATGTAAAGCACTTTTGAGAGTCCATAAAAGCACTACAGAAATTGCTTATTATTATTATTATTATGAATATTCAGTAAACTCTACGTGAAATCCCCATCAGTCCCTTCCATGGCTCCAGGTTCATTTTTAAAGCCTGACAGGAGGAGCTTTGTTTGGAGACATCTCTGACAGCTTCAGGTGAGGAGCTCTGAGCCTCCGGAGCCTCTTCAGATCTGAGCCTGTCGACTCTTCACTTCGCTCACACTTTTACCTTTGTGAAGACGATTTTTTTTACTCTTTCTCAGATTCTGAAAGTTTTTATGAAATATTATTCAATTATTGATACGAACTTGAACTGAACTGTATTGGGTGTCAAATGGTAAAATTGTTTTGTTTTGGGTTTTTTTTTTTTACAGCATCTACAGTAAAAACAAAAATGTTTTCCAGATTTTACTTCCTTAAGATTAAGTTTGTAGTGGACAGAAAATCTAAGTGGATTGTTTAAAGAAGAGCGATAATTGAAAATCGATTTTGTTTTAGCTTTCTGTCATAACATTAATTTGTCATAAAAAACGTGCCTGAAGACATGTCTGAGTCATTTAGCGATCTCTCCCCGACCCTAATTCACACCCTGCTTACAGTTAGCTTTAAGATTTGCTCCCACACAACAATTCTCCATAAATATACAAAAGCACGATACAAAACAATACACGAGGGCAGGGCTCTACAGTGCGCCCATTTCACTCGCATTTGCGAGTAAATATTTCGTCGTGCGAACGAGGAAAATAAAACAGTCGCACCAGTGCGAGTGCTTCTGCAGCCACAGTAAGGAGAACTGCGCACAGACGTAACGTGACAAGTTAAACGTTCTAAATGTATCAAACATTAGGGGCAAACTCACACTAGGACTTTAGAATCGTGCCCAAGCCTGGATCGCCCCTAAAGCGCCGCACGCTTTCCCAGCGCGGCGCTGACCCCAGCGTCTGAGCTCCGCATGTGGCGATATCACTCATACGAACAAACTCCGCTTCAAAACACATCCACGCCCAGCTTCAACGAGGCGCCCGCAGCAGAACCCACACGTCCCACCACTCAGTAAACACCCCCGGGCCGCTGGACTTCCTTCTCTGCTAAAGCGAGAGCTTTGTCTTGGTCTTGTCTCGGACTCGAGCGCATTTGGACTCGGTCTTATCACGGACTCAAGGTCTGAATACTGAGTGTGATCATATTTCATTACGGCCGCTGCAATAAACTTGTACCGGTGTGCGTGACCACGCGGGACGTCCCTCTGCGGCCTGTGCACTGGAGCCCGCAGACACTGTGCGGCCCGTCAGCACAGGTTCCGCAGCGCGCGGCTTGTCCACAGCGCGCACCCTCGTGTACCAACGTGCGTCACAGGGCAGGTATCCCACCTATCCTTCCGCCTCACGTCAAATACGCCAATACTAATTTTCTGTCAGTGTCCGCACAGAGCAGACCCACAGCACAGAGCAGGCGATACGTGGGCTGAAGTTTGCCTAAGAAAATGCCAAATAACTCTGTCACAATGTGCGTTTAGTTTGGTAAATGTGCAGAGGCTAAAAACCACTGTAAAACCAGGAAGAGAATCTAACTTCACCTAGGAATTTGAAAATACAGGTTTAAAAATCTTACCTATGTTTTTCACTTTGAAGCAGTTCTGTGTAAAGTGCAGTGGAAGTTCTCTTAAAGAAGAGGTTCTTAAACTGTGGGTGAAGGTCCAAAAAGGGCCACAGAGTGTTTCAGTGCAGTACAGTTTGTTTGGCTTATTTTAAGTCTAAATATTAATCAGATAAAAGATATATTTAGAAAAACAGTGCGGTCATGCAGGAAAAGTACAGTCATAATAATTCTTTTGTTTTTTGTATTAAATTAATTCAAATAAGTTGGTGTGCGCAAGTTCTGCACTGTAATAATCGTTCGAAATGAAAAACTACTTGTGCCCCCATTTTTTTTTCTGTGCTCCTAAAATTTTTAACTTAGGGGCACATGTGCTCCTGAAAAAAAAAGTTAGCGTAGAGCCCTGCACGAGGGATGTAACAATAAGCAAAATCTGGTGATATCGTATCGTCAAAGGTCTCACAATAATATCGTGGAGCATCACAATATATCGAATCCCGAGTCTCTTTGCTTAAATGAACAGTTCTGATGCAGAAATAGCTAAAAAAAACAGAGGGAACTACATAGACCATGATCCTTTGCTCCGTTTCAGTGCAGACGACATGAAGAAATAACTGTTCTAAGCACTTTTACATCTTCATTCTTTGGATTAAGTCTTGTGAAGGCATTTTTAGAGGAAAAAGGAGCAGATTCACAGTTTTGTGCCTCCACAAAATATTGCGATAAATATCGTACGTATACAGCTCTGGAAGAAAATACAAACACACCTCATTCTGCTTCATGAGGCACTGATGAGGAGATCACCTGAACCAAATGTGATTTAAGGAGGAAAAGGAGAAAATTATTTCTGATTTCTTCCTAAGTTAAAACATGAGTATTGGGTTGTTTTAAAATTAATACGATCTTGTTTTCTTCACATTATTTGAGGTCTGAAAATATTTAACATTTTTGTTACTTTGACCATTTGTCATTTTCTGCAAATAAATGCTCTAAATGACAATATTTATATTTGGAATTTGGGAGAAATGTTGTCAATAATTGAGAGAATTAAACAAAAATGATAATTTTACTCAAACAGAAACCTATAAGTAGAAAAATCTGAAAAAGTGATAATTTAGCAGTGGTTATTTTTCTCCAGAGATGTATATGGTGAACATATCGTACAGAGCAGGGCTCTACACTCACTTTTTTTTTCAGGAGCACATGTGCCCCTAAGCAGTTAGGAGCACAGGAAAAAAAATGTGGGCACAAGTAGGTTTTCGTGTGAACGATTATTACAGTGCAGAACTTACGCACACCAACACCAACCCTGAATAAAATTAATACAAAAAAACAAAAGAATTATGAGTGTACTTTTCCTGCATGATCGCAATGTTTTTATAAATATATCTTCATTTTATCTGATTAATATTTAGACTTAAAATAAGCCAAACAAACTGTACTACACTGAAACACTCTGTGGTCCTTTTTGGACCTTCACCCACAGTTTGAGAACCTCTTCTTTAACAGAACTTCCACTGCACTTTACACAAAACTGTTTCAAAGTGTAAAAAGTGTGTAGGATTTTTAAACCTGTATTTTCAAATTCCTAACTGGAGTTACATTCTCTTACTGGTTTTACAGTGGTTTTTAGCCTCTGCACATTTACCAAACAAAACGCACATTGTGACAGATTTATTTGGCAAACTTCAGCCCACATATCACCTACTCTGCTCTGTGCAGACACGGACATAAAATTAGTATTGGCGTATTTGGCGTGAGGCGGATGGACAGGTGGGATGTTTAATTTGCCCTGTGATGCAGGCTGAGGGTGGCGCTGTGGACGAGCCACGCACTGGCGGTGCCGCGGTGTCCGCGGGCTCCAGCGCACAGGTCCCGCACACCGGTACAAGTTTATTGCGGACAGCAGAGGCCGTAATGAAATATGATGCACTCAGTATTCAGACCCCGAGTCTGTGACGAGACCGAGTCCAAATGCGCTCAAGTCCGAGACAAGACCAAGACAAAGCTCTCGCTTTGTTGGAGAAGGAAGTCCAGCGACGTGGGAGTGTTTACTGAGTGGTGGGACAGGTGTGGGTCCTGCTGCGGTGCCGCTCCTCGTTTAAGGGGGTGTGGGGTGTTTTTAAGTGGAGTTTGTTCGTATGAGTGATATCGCTGCACGTGGAGCTCGTATGCTGGGGTCGTGCGCAGTCAGAGGTGTCGTTACGTCTGTGCAGCTCCTTATTGTGGCTGCAGAAGCACTCGCACTGGTGCGACTGTTTTGTTTTCCTCGTTCGCACGGCAAAATATTTACTTGCAAATGCGAGTGAAATGGCACTGTAGAGCCCTGGTACAGAGAGAGCTGAGCTGAGAGTGCGGGTGTAAGTGTGGATCAGGTCAGCGAGGTCAGAAGGCGCTCGGCTGTGCAAACACTTAAAAGTAAATAAAATAATTTTAAAATTGACTCTAAAACACACTTGGAGCCAATGGAGAGAGGCTAAAATAGGGGCGATGCTCTCGTGTTTCCGGGTTCAAATTAAAAGTCGAGCCGCTGAGTTTTGAATACAGGAGAATAAAGATTACTCAAACTTGCATGACTCACTCTAAATGCAACTTCGAGAGTGTAAATGAGAAGAGGAACAATTATCGAGGGGTTAAAAGCACTGAAAATGCTTCCTTTAAAAGTCCTCCTGTTTAAACCTAATTTAATTTTTCAGCCACGAAAGAAATGCAAATTAAGTGCATTTTTGTCGAAAGGTTGTCTGTAAGTGTTCTGAAATGACTCAAATACAGAAAGTGACTAACGCTGGATTCGACAGCGACATTAGACAGGCTGTAACTTTATACCAAAAAGTCGATATTATTCCTGAGTTTCGCCCCTTACCTCCGAAGTAGAGCTGCGTGTTGGTGTGTAGGGGCAGAGGGGCCGGGAGGGCGGCGGTAGCTCCTGTGTTCTGATCCACGTTCACACCGACAGAGTCCAAACGCAGGGTCAGGACCACCGAGTGCCACTGTCCGTCACTCAGGCCAGAGCCTAAGCACAGGAGCAGAAGAGGAGAGGGCTGAGGGGGGGAGGGTAAAGTGGAACATGGAGTGGGACACAGTAACAGTGGAGACTGAACTGACAAATGCAATGATGAACCTTGAAGTTCACGAGAGACTCATATTTTTTTATATTTAAAAATTTGCCTGTTGAAAATCCTTATATGTCACTGACCCACAAACACTTTCATCTATCAGAAATTGATTTAAAAGTGGTGAAATTATCTTGGTGCACGGACAGATCATTTGACTTGACGATTTATCTTAAAATAAACTACCTTTAGACTAGAATGAAGCAGTCTCAGAACTAATAAGTAGATAATAAATCTGGAAACAAGATGAATCTTGGCCAGATCAGAGAAATTTGCAGTGTGTGAATGAAAAACGAATGAAACAAAACAACTCCAGGTCTGTTTCTGCGGAGGTAACGGCGTTTTAACTCGGATTTAAAGCTCAGAAGCGTCACTTTTTCGCAATAAAGCAGCGTACACGTTGTTTCTGACGTGTTCCTGGGCCCCACCTGCGCTCAGCTCCACCAGGCTCCTCTGCTGCCTCTGCACCAGAAGCTTCAGCCGGGCCTCGCTCACGTACAGCCACACGGCGCCCTCGAGCTCCGGCAGGGCAAAGGTCGCCAGGAGCCCCGCCCTGTTCCACGTCCGCATCTGCATCTCCACGGCAACCGGCCCCGCCCCCGGCAACGGCAACGGCAGCGACAGGAAGCTGAGCGGGTCGCTGAAGGTCACGGCAACGGAGGTCGGCTCGGAGCACGAGAAGGTGACGTTGCCCTGAAGAAGGAGAAGAAGAAATGAGTTAGAATGAATTCAGAAATCTATGCATAGTTCAGTCTTTTTTTCTTTACATATTTATCATGTACAAAGATATTCATTATTTCAAAATGTGTCATTGTAAACTACGGAAGCCGAGGGAGCTCACAACAACGAATGCAAACGCCACAACACAACAAAAAGACACAACACCCCCAAAAAAAAGCCACAACATGCCAAAAAAAAGCCACAACACACCAAAAAAAAGACACAACACACCAAAAAAGCCACAACAGACCAAAAAAGCTACAAAACACCAAAAAAGACACAACACACCAAAAAAGCCACAACAGACCAAAAAAGCTACAAAACACCAAAAAAAAGACACAACACACCAAAAAAAGCCACAACAGACCAAAAAAAGCCACAACACACCAAAAAAAGCCACAACACACCAAAAAAAGCCACAACAGACCAAAAAAAAGCCACAACACACCAAAAAAAGCCACAACAGACCAAAAAAAGCCACAACACACAAAAAAAAGCTACAACACACCAAAAGAAAGCCACAACATACCAAAAAAAGCCACAACAGACCAACAAAAAGCCACAACACACAAAAAAAAGCCACAACATACCAAAACAAGCCACAACAGACCAAAAAAAAGCCACAACACACAAAAAAAAAAGCCACAACACACCAAAAAAAGCCACAACACACCAAAAAAAAGCCACAACACACCAAAAAAAGCCACAACACACCAAAAAAAAGCCACAACACACCAAAAAAAGCCACAACGGAAGTGACCGCGGGACTTTATTTTCCAAGCCGGGAGGACTCACAACAGATAAAAAGCCTTTTTTCGATGGCCTAAGCCCTGATGAACACCAGGTATGGTCGAAACATGTTGGCTTTGGCCTTTTAACGGTACTTTTCCTCTTTACTTTTTTGGGGTGCCTGGATTTCGTTTGTGTTTAAAGGTTTGCCCGTTTTTTCCCAGAGTGCCCTCTGCTTGCTGTCACTGATTGGAAAGCCTGCAGCAAACAGCCACAATTTAGTTTTTTCCTTATAGTTCTTAATGACTTTGGCTTTTTCTTTTGTTCGCTCACTCTGCATTTTGTAAATTGATAAAAACAAACAATCATTATTTATATTTTTGAAAGCATTCATTGTTTACAGCATTTTTCACACCTGCCTAAAACTTTTGCACAGTACTGCACATGTAGAACACCCCCAGCCTGATTTGACGACAAAGTAACAATCGACCAATAATAATAATAATGCAGATGTTTTTAATAATAACAATGTGGTTAGTCGTATATGGCAGTTGTCCAGACACACTGTATCATCATGTAGCTGCTCCTGTGGCTGACTGGCTCACACCCTGAGCAGCTTCTTGAAACTTTTTGTTTTTCTGAGCTCAGTTTTAACATGAAACTGTTGGATTTTGACCGTCTCAGAAGTGCAGACTGAGACCTTTACCGAGACAGGAAGGCGACTGAGAAGTGCAGTGCATTACATATCAATATCTTATCTTTATTTAAGTGAATAATCAATGCCATTGTTGTTAAACCGTCACTGCTCGCTCCAAACAAAGCTTTTTAAAACCACAGGGATCACCGGTGACACCGTATGATTATAAATGACAGTTTTTACAGCACACCTCGGAGTGGACGTTAGACAATGGCCTGGCGACTACTTTGCCCACCTTGTCGGCACAATTCTTGCATTTTCTCGCCCTTTTGCCACAATTTTCCTCTAACACCACGGCGGCTACGATGACATTGCTGCTTCCTCCAAATTGCCAAACTGAGGTAATGTTCTCCGGAGTTTTCCTCTGCTATTTCACCACAGAAAGTTTACATTTTAGGCTGTTTATGTTTTTGACTGAAAGAAAGCACGATAGGCTACGTAAAAACAAAACAGGCGAAGAGGAAAAACGTGCAGCGTCAGTGGTCGCGTCTTCTTCCTTGATTTGTTTTAGACTCAGTGTTTATTTGGAACCGGCGGCTGTTTATCTAAATATTCACCTGCACCCGACGTTTAAATGGTTAATAAAGTTTAGGGCTCCAAGATTAAACAAAATTAGTTTTGTTTTGGTTTAGATCTGTACAAGCGTGATCTGAAATGAGATTCTTGTAGTCGTTTGTCAGTTCATATTTCAGTCTTTTTGTCATTTTGTCTTTTAAAATTTGAACAGTTTCTTGTTATTAACCCCCGAAGACCTGAGGGAAATTTTAGTACTTTTTTCCTCGCCTGGATTTTTTTCTTAATTTTGCTTTTAAAACTGCCCCTTTTACCCCCTAATGAAGTGTTCTACCTCCTTTTGTTCAGTCCAACCTGTTATTTTGTTATTTCACAATCTGCTGCTGTAGTTGTGTCATGAGGCTGTGATAAAAGCTACAGGACCAGAAATAGAGATGAAAAAAAATAAAAAAAATAACAGAAAATAAAATTCACATTTTTATACAAAACACACAGTAAACATGTATAAACAACTTTTTGGACATAAAAAATGCTTAATTTAGGGCCTTAGCTACAAAAATGCAAAATATCAAGTCTGGAAGTAGGGCTGGGCGATATGGACCAAAAAATATATCTCGATATATTTTTGCTATATCTCGATATACGATATATATCTCGATATCTTTACAGGAAAAATAACCCCCTCCCAAACTACTGCAAAAACAATAAACAAATGTTATCTGATTAATATTCATTTAGTACTGCACTTAAACATTCTGTGCCCCTTTTTGGACCCTCACCTACAGTTTAAAAACCTCTTCTTTAAGAGAACTTCCACTGGTACTTTAAAGAAAACTGCTTCAAAGTGAAAAAAGTGGCTAGGATTTTTAAACCTGTTTTTTGACATTCCTAACTGGAGTTACATTCTCTTGTTTTAAAGTGATGTTTAGTCTCTGCACATTTACCAAACCAAACGCACATTGTGACAAATATGATCGCACTCAGTATTCAGACCTTGAGTCCGTGACAAGACCGAGTCCAAATGCGCTCGCTTTAGAGAAGGTCCAGTGGTGTGGGGGTGCCTAATGAGTGGTGGGACAGGTGTGGGTCCTGCTGCGGGGTGCTCCTCGTTTAAGGTGGGCGTGGGTGTGTTTTGAAGCGGAGTTTGTTCGTATGAGTGATATCAGCCACACGCGGAGCTCGTATGCTGGAGTCGTGCGCGGTCGGAGGTGTCATGCCCGGGCACAGTTCAGTTGCGCTCGCGCTGGGCAGGTGCATTTAGAAAGTTTAACTCGTCACGTTGCGTCTGTGCGCAGCTCCTTATTGTGGCTGCAGAAGCACTCGCACAGATGCTGTTTGTTTTTCCCGTTCGCACAACGAAATATTTACTCGCAAATGCGAGTGAAATGGACGCACTGGAGAGCCCTGGTCCCAGTCTTGGTTTAGTCCGCGACCGAGCCCCGGGCTCTGCGGCCGCGTTTAGTCCTGGTTTAGTCCTAGTCCTGGTTTAGTCTGAGGCCAGCTCCGGGCTCCGCAGGGACAAACGCGAGGAGGCGGAGGCGAGCGCGGCACAGAGAAGGCAAAACAAGCGAAGCGGCGAAACCAGAAGTAAACGTAAGCATTATAGCGATATATCGATATGTCAGAATTCATATCGAGTTTCAAAATGATCTCGATATATTTTAAATATCGAGATATCGCCCACCCCTATCTGGAAGTAAATTAAAAATCTCCTTATTGCCCTAAAAACAAAAATAAAGTGCAGTGGCTCCATGACTTTCCTGGTCCAGTCCTGGAAACAGCTCCTGTCAGGTCCAGGGCCAGAGCCACAGCACTTCTGCATTTCCCTGGTGGAAATTACATTTGGATTTGTTCATTTGGACTGAAATAAACCTTTAAATAAAAATAGAAAGAGATGCACAATTACACACACCAAGATGTGTCATTTTCCATGTGTGTGAGAATTAACTCCACTTAGAGCGACTTTTTCACTCGTTATAAACACACACAGTCAGAGGAGTCGACCATCTTGACTCACTTCACTCTTTGGCAAAGTTTGGCTCGATCAAAATGGACGGAGCGCATGAGTTTGGGGAAAACAAAGTTCCTGTTGGACACTCGTTTTGCTCACGTCATCACACAGCGTGAGTGTGACGTAGGATAAAGCCGCAGAAATGTACGGAAACCTCTATGTCTGCACTTTCAGAGGGGAAAAGGAAGTTTCTGTCTTTTACCGTTAGAAAGTTCTGCGCGGTTATAGAAAACATATTCCTCGGTATCGTATACGATGTCGTAGGTCTTCGAGGGTTAAGTCATAAACTGGAAATCGAATCACAATCGCGAGCACCAAAAAGTGACAATTATATATTTTCTTGGTGCGGGAGCTTTAAAAACTGAGGCAGATCAAAAATAAAAAAAATAAAAAATCATCCTTCAACTTTTAATCCAAGTCATTTCTTCCCGTGTATCCCTTTCTCGGAGCGGATGGGGCATGAATATGGATCAGTCTACGGGCTGACTCAGAGGTGTCAGGGAGGTCTAGTACCAAAAGGACACCTGTAAAAATGCATTACCATACTGATGACGGGGGAGACGAGGAGAGACGGCGACACCCGTGGGAGCGCCGGCACCCCGAGGTCAGCCAGGGTTTAATCCCACGGAAAGCGCTCAAAGTTAAAGAGGTGGTCGGACATTTGGGGTTGATGAGGTACTTGGAAAGGAAAGTTATATTGCGTTCAGGAGATGATGACAGATCCATTTTAGGAGCGAACGTCCCTGAACACGGCGCAGGATTTTTAATAATTTTTAATACTCTTGTGGAAACGCGAAGGATTAAAGGTGCGCTGCGTAACTTTTTGTCTGGGCGTCCATCACCTGCTTGTTTCTATGGATATGTTAATGCTCTGCCTGGAATGTTCCACAGTGTGACATTAACTCTTCTAGATATAAGGGCAATTTTAGTACATTTGACTTTTTATTTCTTACTTTTGCTATTAAAACTCTGCCTTTAACCCCCTAAATACGCATTATACATCCTTTTTTTCAATACAACCTGTTATTTCACAATCTGCCGCTGTAATTGTGTCATATGGCTGTAAAATACAAATGAAAAAAGAAAATGGAAAATAAAATTGACACTCTTTCATGCAAAACACAAAGCAAACATGTATAAACAACTTTTTGGACATAAAAAATGCTCAATTTAGGGCCTTACGTCCGCCACACACTACAGGATTTTTTGGTCTTAAAAGATTTTTTTAAAAGACAAGACAAAAAGCGCAAACCACAGAGAGAATCTTATGAGACTAAAAATCTCCGATCGCACAGACTGCAGCGGGATCTGTCTGCGGACCACAGGATATAAAGTGTCATCTGTTTCCTGTCTACAGTAAAACCACTCGCTCTGAGACTCTGAAGTGTTCAAAGATCAGACTCTGCCCTTCCAGTTTAGACACAAGTGAAAACTGTGTGATTATTATATGTGAAATGTGGAGCACTACTTCAGATACAGGATTTTTAAAGCATAAAAGAGGCGATAAAGTCCACAGGAAGTAGAGTCTCGATCACTATTCTGCAGTGTGGGTGTAAACAAACACACACGAGGAAACACTGTTTTTTTACTTTTAAAGAACGCCTCAAACTGGAGTCATTATTTGTGGAGGAAAATTTCTATGGATAATGTGGATGAGACGCTGCAGTTTAAATTTACCACTTTACAAGAGTTGAGGTATAAAGTCGTTATTTTCGCTCTTTCCTGAGTTTGTTTGTTGCGTCTCTGTGTCCGTCGCTCCTCTGCCCCTGACGCTCTCCCTGACGCTCTGTTTTATCGGCTTGTTTGGTTAAACTCTCGGACTGACAATTGTGCCGTTTTTTGGCTTCTGGCAGAATTCGACCACCTCTAGCAACGGACTTTAGCTTCAAACGTGCCGGAGTTCCCCTTTAATCTCCATGAAGAAAAGCATTTGGACCCTCCACCGGAAAAGTGACACAATGCACCTTTAAAAGTGCGCTCCCAGGCCGTGTCATTACAGCGTATTTAAATGTGTAGATTTTATACGGCCCAGAGGAAAACCTGTCCTCTTAATTTGCATCTTTCTCGACTGTGGCCGCTGGAGGATGAGTAAAGAGTCCGGGCGACAGTGCAGAGCCGAGGGAGCCGTTTCACCAGCTATAATCATCATAATAATGCATTCGACTGAAGCTACATTTATTCCATTACTGG
Source organism: Odontamblyopus lacepedii (assembly GCA_034769755.1). Classification (NCBI taxonomy): domain Eukaryota; kingdom Metazoa; phylum Chordata; class Actinopteri; order Gobiiformes; family Gobiidae; genus Odontamblyopus; species Odontamblyopus lacepedii. The sequence goes on from CM068350.1 coordinate 40,214,059, forward strand.
GTTTCAAACGGCATCGCAACACTCGATACTCTGCAGCTGAGTGTCAATAACGCTCCCCGGGGGTGCAGTGATGCTAACTGGAGGCTCTGCTCTGTCTGAGGCTCTGTTTCAACACAATGTGACCAGAAAGAACTGACTTACAGACGGAACTACAACCGATGAGCTGATTCGTGCTGCTAAACAAGTCCCTCTCGAATAAAATTACAGTCACAAGCAGTTTTTCAGTTCGTCACTCTCACTTTTTTGTTGAAAATCAAACAGCAAACTCCTAAACAGGATCATGAACGCTGAAGTCTCCTGAAATTTAGTTGTTTAAATCCATTATATGTTTTAAGGCAATCTGAAAACATTTTGGCTGCGTCCGCACTGCACATTTCTCTGATCTGGCCAAGATTGTAAAACTTATATCAGGTTCTTCATCTTGTTTTCAGATGTATTATCGACTTACTAGTTCTGAGACGGCTTCATTCTAGCCTAGAGGTCGTTTATTTCAAGATAATAAGCCAAGTAAAATGATCTTGCTGCATGGGCAGATCATTTCACTACTTTTAAGTCATTTTCTGATAGATTTAAGTGCTTATATCTTAAATTTTGGCCAAGCTTGTTTTGCATTGTGCTAAATTCCGCCATGTAGAGCATCCACAGCACGACGTTACGGCAAAGTATCAATCAGGCAATAATATTTAATACAAATACAAAGGATAGTTAAAATAAATGTTGTTAGAATGCAGATTTTTGTTGTTATTGACACTTTGCGGTGATCGTTCTGAAAGTGTTTGAAAACCGATCTCCACCTCGAGAAAGTGCAATGAACGGCCAAACAAATGGGGGTTCAGAAGCACAAACTCGGGATAGTTCAGTGCAGAGTCGGTTGGATTTACGTCACAGCAGAAACGTCGGCACACACTGTAAACAGGAAGAATCCTCTTTTGGTCATTTTGATGTGCGAAGTTGTGTTTGTGTAGAGAAAGTGTCTTCGAAAAACTTTGTAGTGACATTTGGACTTTCTTTCCCATCATTTGACAGTAGACCCAAGTTTTTTTTCTGAATATGTAATAGTACGGTGACCAGATTTTCAAAATTCTAAACTGGGACTCACCAGGGTTCGGATGGTTGGCATAAATAAAATTGTGAAAAGAGCGAGTAACATTGTGCATTCTCATGTCAGTCATAATCTGAGGGATTTCTGTCGCTGTTCAGTTTTTCTGCTTTATGGTCATTCGCAAACACAGATTTCTGTATTTTGGCAAAACAAATGACAATTTATGCTCCTCTTTTCTGTTCTGCTGAATTCAGATGAGTCAAAAATTGTGACAGTCCTGGTTTAGTCCTGGTTTAGACCTGATGTAGTCCTGGTTTAATCTTAGTTTAGTCCTGGTTTAGATCAAACTGGTCAAAAATAGGGACACCAGGAACAATTCTTGTGTAAAACTGGGGCAAATCACTGGTTTTGTATAAATCTGCTGAGACAGGGGACACAGGGCTCAAAACTGGGACTGTCCCGGGTAAATGGGGACATCCTGTCACTGTGCAAAAAGGTGAGAGTGACTAACTAAAAAACTGTTGGCTAAAACTACACAAGAAAAAAAAAAACAATATCTAGGTAAGTTAAAATGACTTAAATTGAGAACATTTTAGTAAATCTGCCAGTGGAATAAATGTTTTTTTCTTAATTCAAGCAACATTTGATTTCGTTTCTTATTTTAAGCAAGATGTATTCTCATATTTTAAGTAAAAAATCTTGTGGGCAGATCATTTTACTGGAGAAGGGTCCGTCCGTCTCAGTTCACCCAGTGAGTTAAAGCCGACTTTGTCAAATTTTGATGCAACTTGGTATAAATTTTAGTTTGACTGGACCAACGGTTTCTGATATATCCTAATTTCATGTTTTTACGTTTATGTGTGGTCGCAGAATCAAAAAAAAAAAAGTCTGATCGTAAGTAAATCATGAGTAAATTTCACTTGAGGGTAATTCCACCTCAATTAAAAACCTCAAAATAAATTGCAATTTGAATCCTCACATTGTCCAATTGCAAATACATTTGGTGTATGGGTAAGTCGTAGCCAAAAAAGCCAAAATCTCAAATCATCGGAGAATCGGTTGCAGAGATATCATAATTTCGTTTCATTTAGTTTTGGTTTTTTTTTTTGCAAAAATGGGCGCAGAATTTCTAATTCCATTTACTCACCAACTACTGGTTCGATATCAAAAACCAAGGTGTCTCTGGAAAGGGGACATTGTAAGGAATCCAAATCTGGATGTTGTAGTAAAAATACAGGGCTACATTTTTTTTTATTGGTGTCATTGAGGACGGGCGTGTCCCTTATTGTCAATTTCAAGGTCAAAATATCAGTCAAAAGGTCATTCATCTCAAAAGTACTCAAATGCAAAACATGCATAAATTGATTCCTTTCCAGAGATAAGTTGGGTTTTGATATCGGACGCGTAGCTGGCGAGTAAATGCAATTTGAAATTCTGCAGCCGCGCCCATTTCCGCAAAAAAAGTGAAAAAATGAACTTACGATATCTCAGCCGCCATTCCTCCGATCAGGCTAAAAATTGACATTTTGGCTTTTTTGGCTATGACTTACTCATTTTTTTTGCAATTGGACAACGTGAGGATTCAAATTGCAATATTTTTGGGGGTGAATTGAGCTGGAATGACCCTCAAGTGAAATTTACTCAAATCATGATAAAACTTCCTTAATTCAAGTCATCTTAACTGGGCTAGATTTTTTTTTTTCAGTCTATTTTGCTTGTAACTATAATTTTATGTGTGGGAGACATGGCAAAGTGAGTGAAATGCCTTGCCTAAGGACACAGCAAAGGTCTGCCCTGGTATCCACATCAGACTCCCATCCAAGTACTGACCAGGCCTAACCTCGCTTCACTAAATCTCTATCGGGCAGGTCCAAGGTGGTTTGAGTTGGTTTTTGGATGAACAGGAGTAACTGGAGCAGGCAGAAGAAAACACCGGCCTGTGGGGTTACAACTGTTACATTTTATAAACTAACCCAGATTTATTCTCTTAAACCTAGACAAAAAAATCTTATTTATCTTGTTTTCAGGGATATAAACTAAAAGACTACATATGTAAGATTTTTAAGATTATTTCAAGAGATTATTTCTTCTTCTTTTTTCCCTTATGTAGTTTTCATATCTATAAACTAGTTAGAATGCACAAAACAAGCAAAACAAGTGTTGAGATGGAGTTTAAGGCGTCTTGGACTGAAATTGTCCAGTATCTCTGTTAGGTTTAAGCAACGATATCAGTTTAATTACCGTCATTTAAAAAATCTGCAGCACATAAGGACCTAATATAATATAATAATTTATTGATACCTACATTTGTTTGCTGAACACAAATGAATGTGTGGTTGGATTTTCAATGTAATGCTACGTCCTGGTTCTGTCCAGTCCTGGTTCAGTCCTGGTTCAGTCCTGGTTCAGTCCTGGTTCAGTCCAGGCGATCGACTCGGCACTTGTGGCGTGTAGATATTTATACGCCGCTAATGACGCGGCGTAGATTTTCTTGTTCTGGTGTTTGCGGCTCTCAAAACCAACGAGAATTCCAGGCACACTCCGAATGTACGAACAGTTTATCCTCGGCACGTTACAAGTCGTCCCTGCATCTCTCCTGTGTCCGGTCGGACTCACGGGATCTACTCACTGGTCCATTTTGGGACTGTTGGGCTGTCGGACCAACGGGCTGAGCCCAAACAGAGCAGGAGGTGGAGGGGGCGGAGCTTTAGCATCTTATGGCTCCATTGGTCTAAGACGAGGCTGCAGAGCCACTTCTAAATTGAAATTTACCTTTTGAAATCCTGGCGTTTACCGTGTTCAGCCTGTAAATATGGTGAATCCAAGCCTGTTCTGCTGTAGATACAAGAGGCTAAACGCTCCCAGTCGAGTTTGATCAACTTTCCCATTGAGAAACAGAGTCAGAGCCGCGCATACGTCCTGCTGGAGCTGACTGAATGGTTTAGGTGCAGCTACAAAATAATTCATAATTAGTCATGGTAACGCCGTACACCCCGGTAAAATGCTGAGAAGATTTAACGGTATCAAAATCTGGATACCGCCCAACACTAAACTCTGAACCTTCTGTTTGTGAGCTGGAAAAAAGATTTAAAAGTTTGAGGAGAGCGATGCAATTTGTGTCAGTAAGTTACCCAGTGGTAATTAGTCTTAAAATAAGGAAAGATTCATTAAGATTAAGATTAATTCATTAAGATTCACGAACATAAATCAAGAATAAAACAGTCAATAACAAGCTTTATATTCTAATTTTAAGATTTTCAGCTTAATTTACTCTTAGCATTAGTGTTTTATGCTTTATTTTAGATCAGTTAAAACTTAGATTATTGCTTAGAATCAGTGATTTTATCTTATTTTGAAATTTATGTAGGCCTGGATATATTTTCATATTTTAAGATGAGTAAGTTTCACTATTTCTAGTTTTCAGGAGGGGTATTCCTGCAGTGAACGTGTCAAATTTGCCCGTTGCTTCGTGTAGGAAGAAGCTGCTTTCGCCCGTTTCTTATTAAGATCTATATAAAGTAAGGATCACGTTTGGAGGTTTTTAACTAAAACTTTGTCCCACATTTACAGCTCAGTGTGTATTTAATAATGTCATCTTTTTTCTATCCGTTTTTTGTTTCATCTGAACTCAGGGAAATGAAATTATCCTCAGGCAAAAAAAATCTAACTCAAAACTCCCGTTCGCCTGCAGTAATCACAAAATCGTGAGCTAAAAATGTTGCTGAACCAAAAAGAAATTATATTAGCACATCCTCCCCTGTCCTCCGTCCCCATCTCTTCCTCCTCCCACTCTTCTTTTTGTCTCTCCTCTATCTCATCCTTCCCTCTCTCCCTCTCTTCTTTTAATAACTCCTCTATTCCCTTCATTTTCTCTCCTCCTCCTCTTCCCCTTTCGTCTAATCTACTTGTCACTGCGCTCTACCTCACTGTTTAATCCCTCTCCTCCTCCTCCTCTTCCATCCTCCTTTCCTCCTCCTCCCTCTCTCCCTCCCCTCCTCCCCCTCCTCTCTTATCTTCCTCTTCCATCCTCCATTTCTTCTCCTTTCCTCCTCCTCTCTGCCCCTTCCTCTCCCATCCTCCTTATCCTCCTCTTCCATCCTCCATTTCTTCTCCTTTCCTCCTCCTCTCTGCCCCTTCCTCTCCCATCCTCCTTATCCTCTCCTTTCCTCCTCCTCATCTCTCCTCTCTCTCTCTTATCCTCCCTTCCTCCTCCTCTCTCCCCCTCCTCTCCTCCTCTCTCCTTTCTTCCTCCTCTCCTCTTTTCCTCCTCCTCTCTCCCCCTCCTCTCTCCTTCCTCCTCCCCCTCTCCTATCCTCTCCATCTTCCTTTTCTTCTCCTTTCTTCCTCTTCTCTCTCGCACTCTTCTAGCCTCCTCTCCCATCCTCCTTTTCCTCTCCTTTCCTCCTCCTCCCCCTCTCTTAACCTCCTCTTCCATCCTCTGTTTCCCCTTTCTCCCTCCTCCTCTCCTCCTTTGTCGTGGGGTTTTGGAGGCGGCCGTGACACTGATGATAACGAACATCCAAATGAACCCATGACGGTGATTCTGGTTCTGACCCGTTATTACGACCGTCAGAACAAACCGCACATTAAAGACGGAGACAGAAAAATACGCACTTTTTAGAAGCAACATTTTAGGCCTCATTCGCTCCATAATCCGAGTTTTAAAGACCTAAACTCCGCCCACAACCACATTTCACACAGAGGAGTGAGGGGCGTGGTCTGGGGGAATAAGGAGCCGCGTGATTGGTCTAATAACAGGGACCCGCACTTCAGACTCCGCCCCTGCAGCCAGGTGTAATCAGCGCAGTCTTTTGTGATGTCGCGTAGTACTTGAAAGTGCAGTGGCCACTAGAGGCAGCACACACTCAGTTTTAGACCGTTTTTAGCAACAGACGCGAATGTGACTAGTTCGTACTAAAACTGTTCGCACGATTAGGAGCAAAAGTTATTCCAAGCGTAGACCGTATATATGAGTGGACAGAGCTAAAGCGTTAGCCGCCGCGTTCCAAACAGGAAGTGCTCCAGGAGGCTCTTCCGGCTCCTTCTCATTGGGATCTTCTGGCTCCTCTCTCTGGACCTGCTGCTGTGGCCTCGTCATTTTGGTCTTAAAATGTTCGTATGAACCCGCGACACAAGATCCCGAATATTTTTTTTTTTTTTCATTTCGCTATCTTGTTACTAAATCAAGATATGAACATAAATAACGAACCAATTAGACGCCTTCATTCCCTGAGGTCACTGCCAACTAGCGTTAGCAACAGGTTTGACTGACAGCTAGCGTGTTTCGCTGCTAAGTAAGTTCCCTTCCCACTTTCCTGCCCCGACTGACTATTTTTGAAATAAAATGAAAAAATATCTCAAACAATTACAATAGCTAACATTACTAGAATCTTAACTAGCAGAACTTAACTAGCCTAAATTAAAGTGAATTTCATTAAATTGCGACTCTATTGTTGTTGGTACATAACAGAACATACAGAATAAATCAATGACTTAAACTTACTATTTAAAGTTTGATGGTAAAAGCTAAAAGTTTCCTTATTATTCTCAAGAATCACTGAAATCCAGCGGTCTGTGCAGGTGCAGAGTATCACCGCTCTGAGGAGGGCGGCACATTTAACCTCCTCACTCGTGATTGGCTCTTGTGTTGCTATGATACTCGCGGTCGGATTTCCAAATATGGACCTGGCTCCAGATTCGCTCCTGTAACCGTGGCATCAGGAGCCTCATTTGAGCGACGCTGATGCTGTGGAGACGTCACACTCACTTAGTCCACTCAGATATACGGAATATGGTTCCAAGCTTTAAAAACGACATACATTTTTTTTATAACTATTGTGATGTGTGTAAAAAGTCCTCAAAATGTCGCCTATAACATGAAGCTGGGCCCTAAATTAATTTAGTGTTTAGTTCCACTTTAAACTATTCTGTTCTCATTTGGGTTATGGCTGACTGCAGGTTATCGCAGTTAAAGATACCGTATGGCAGTATGACTGTCACCTGAATGATTCTATGGAAAAAGAAAGTTATAAAGTATATTTGTCATCTGGATTTTTTCCCCTTAATTTTAACTATTAAAACTGCCCCTTTTACCCCCTAATGAAGTATTATACATCCTTTTTTTCAGTACAAAGTTATTTCACAAACTGCTGCTGTAGTTGTGTCATGAGGCTGTCATAAAAGCTACAGGACCAGAAATACAAATGAAAAAAACAAACAAAAAAAACTAACAGAAAATACAATTCACTCTTTTATATAAAAAAAAAACACACAGCAAACACGTATACATTAATTTTTGGGCATAAAAAATGTTTTTAGGGGCTTAGCTACAAAAGTGCAAAAATATCAAGACTGTAAGTTAACTAAAAATCTCGTTATTGCCTCAAAATAAAAAAAAGTGTAATCGCCCCTTTACTTTCCTGGTGCCAGTCCTGGAAACAGCTCCTGTCAGGTCCAGGGCCAGAGCCACAGCACTTCTGCATTTCCCTGGTGTTTATTACATTTGTATTTGTACATTTGGACTGAAATAAACCTTTCACATAAAAACAGCAATAAATGGATGTGCAATTACACACACCAAGATGCGTAATTTGCCATGAATTTGAGAAATAACTGCACTTCGCAGGGTTTTTCACTTGTTACGAATATAGAGAGAACATTTTCCGTGGAGATTTTATATCATGCTGTGGAAGATTATAGCCAAAACAACAGCATTTCCATGGAAACAAGCAGAAGGAGGCCAAAGTATGAGTCAGGTTTGTGGAGATGCGAGCCACACGCACAGTAAGGGCACATGTTTTTCTGCATTTTTTTCCAGTGCAATGAAAACATCCAAAAAAGAAACACAAAAAACTAAAACATGAGTTTATTTCAATCTATTTTTCACGAAAACATTACATACTGGGGGTTTAATTTAGGTGGGGTAAGGTTATATAACATCGTGCAGTGCGCCATCTGCAAACCGGAATAATGCTGGTGCACTGTTTGCATGCTAGTTGTTGGAAAAACTCCACTCTGGCATCTGAAAGTTATGGAAAAGCTTTTATAAACTCATCACGGTGAATAATTAGAACACCCTGAACGCAAAAGGTAAGTGAGGAATAACTCTGGCAAAGTTAACCCTGCAAACCGTTTACAGCCAGTGCGTTTGTGATCAGAAACCCCCGGCTGTAATCAGGACAGTCATGTGTGATGTCATGTAGTACTTGAAATAGCAGTGGCCACCAGCACATACTCAGCTTTGGACATTTTTTACCACAAAGCTGCACATAGGCTGGATTAAACTAGGACAGTAATAACACTAGTACTGGAATAAAAACATATACACAGAATATTTAATTCAAAATAAAACCACCGTGCTGCGAACCAGGAAGTAACTCTGTCAGCATTAGGGGTGAGCAAAAATACTGCAATATCAATATATCGTATAGTTTAATGTGATGATACAGTATCAATATCGTGAGCTGCTGTATCGATATCGCTAAGAGTATTTTTTTGGGCATATTTTAGTAGATTATTTTGTTACAGCGCTACAGTTTTGTTGCTTGTTTAGAGGAAAGAAACTCATTTGTGCGACACATTTGACATTTTCACTGTTTTGATGATTAAAAGGAGTGTTTCATATGAATTTTGCACAAGAAGTGGTTTAACAAACAATTAGTATCACAGCCATCATTTAGCCTTTGTTTTTTACTCAACTGCATTTACTAAATTGCTAAACTATATTTGAAATATATTGTATTGAATCATATCAAATCATAAGCTCGCTGTGTAAAATGTATATAAACTCCAAAAGAGTTGTGAAAAGTACGTACACGTTTATAGTAATGAATAGGGCTGTAACAATATCCAAGTTTCACAATACAATATCGTCACGGTATGAACCTCATGGTACGATACTTATTGCGATATCGTGGGAAAGCTCACGATATTACGATATTCTACATAATAACAAGACTGACATTATAAAACGCTTTGCCCAGTCATTTGGTGCAACATTTATTGTCATTAGGGATGTGACAAAATCCAAATCTCTCTGTACGATATTTTCACCATAAACATCTCACTGTACGATATGTATTGTAATATTTTGTGAACATTCTACTTATTCCTCTAAAAATGCTTCACAAGACTTAATCCAAAGAATGAAGATGTAAAAGTGCTTAGAACAGTTATTTCTTCATGTCGTCTGCACTGAAACGGAGCAAAGGATCATGGTCTATGTAGTTCCCGCTGTTTTTTTGTGTGTTATTTCTGCATCAGAACTGTTCATTTAAGCAAAGAGACTTGGGATTCGATATATTGTGATGGTCCGCGATATTATTGTGAGACCTTTGACGATACGATATCACCAGATTTCAGTTATTGTTACATCTCTAGTAATGAATCATGACGATGGAAGAAAGAGGAACAACTCTGGACCACTGCAAACTGTTTCAAATGAACCATCTCCGTTTTTCACATTTGAAGAGAGTAAAAATCAGGTACAGCGCCTTTTAAAATCACTTTAAATGCATTTCTAACTCAAATGAGTGATTCTTTTATTCTCCCCAAGGTCAGCGCACGATCTCGCACGTCCGATCCTTCGCCTACGGATTTCCACAGCGCTGATTCTGTAACTGTAAACGGGCGGGTCAGGGCCGGGGAGGGGGAGTCGTAGTAGAACCGTATTTTTAGCAGCTCTTTGTTGTGGCTACTCCTCTGTATTGATCCAAAAGCATGAAATTGCCTTGAATCTGCCTCCTCCACAGATGATCACACGCCCGCATTCACACAGTCTATTCTGAGTCCTATTATCCCCCCATATGATTTACTATATACTTTCCAATGTCAAAAACAGGCTCAGAGCAGTGCGAGAGGGACGACAACAACAGAACTGGCTCATTTGAAGGCCAAACAACTTTTCTATTTAATATTTTCTGACATTTTCTTACAATATGGGCTGTGGACGTGAATGGGAAATGGCCTTTAGGTTAGAGACAGCCAGATTTAAAAATAAATCAACCTGGAAATGCTTTCAGGCATACAATAACAGGTATCTACTAGAGGTTAGCCGAGACATGAACTTTTAAATATATATTCTGTTTTGGTTGATTTGCTGCCTAAATCGGAAAAGAAAACCTGTGATGACCAACCAAAGCCACTAATTTGTCTCACAAGTGTCTGAAATATGGAAGACATCTCCTCTCGAAAACTCTCCTAAGACGGCTGCGGCTCTTGGGAAGCACTGTGAAATCTAAAATCAGCAGCAGGACTCCTGTCACTGATGCTAAATGATGTTTTGTTGTGAAGACAGTTTAAGAGCTGAAATGGCCTGAATCTGGGGTCTGTACTGAATTTGTAAGGGCTTCAAAAACTCCATTAGAATACCAATAGAATGCCTTGTTTTCTTAAAGGTGCTGTAGCTACTGTCTTAAAAATGGGAAAAACTGAACATGCAAAAGTTTTCAGTGGTCCTGACTTATTCGTCACTTACCTGAAGCGTTCAGAGCATCCTAATTATTCACCTCGATATGTTTAGAACCTACGGCCATGACCTCTGGGGAATGACGGAAAGGACAAGGTCTAAATGAGTTTCCTTTGTGGCCGGGCGCCCTGAAGCCCACACCAGTTTCACTGGGAACCCAGGACGCATCATTGAAAGAGACTGTGACTTTGCTACTAAATAAAAACATGGCCATATGAAAGCAGAGCACGGCAAATAACAATCTTGTGCTGCTGTCTATAGCTTCTGTTGAAATTCAGGTGAAGTCCATATAGTCAATATTTGGTCTCCTCCACAGAGCACTGCACAATCTTCTTGACACTTTTCTCCGCCATATTCCCATGGATGCATATTCCACACGTTTTCTTTGTTTGTTTATTTTACGAACCTGCTCACATCGTCTTTGCTTGGAAAAAACAGGTTTTACCTGATTCTCGTTGGGAACCAACTTTTTGGTTCCCGAACGCTCTGATTTTAAGCGTGAAAACGTCAGTCGGTTCGAGATTAGGTACGGGAACCAGCACGGCCTCTGTCAGCCTGAAAGCACCTTTAGATTGAAGAGATTAGTCACACGAGAGGAGCTCAGAGTAGAGCCGCTGCTCCTCCACGTCGAAAGAAGCAGCTGAGGGGGCTCGGCCATCTGTTCTGGATGCCTCCTGGACGCCTCCCTGGCTGGTCCCGGACATGTCCCCCTGGAAGGAGGCCCCCGGGGAAGGCCCAGGCCACACTGGACGGATCTGTCTCTGGGCCTGGGAACGCCTCAGGGTCCCACCCCCAGAGGAGCTGGAGGAAGTGTCTGGGGTGAAGGAATTTTGGAGTTCCTGCTTAGACTGCTGCCCCCGTGACCCGGCCCCGGATAAGCGGAAGAAGACGGATGGAGTTTATAAGCGCTTTTCACAACTTTTAGAGGCCAGAGTACAGTTTTGTCTTTATGTAATGATAACAACTAGCATGCAAACACTGCTACTCCTTTATTATCAGACAATAAAACATGTTATAATTAGATGCAGACAGTACACAGCAGACTTATGTGTAGCTGCACTCACGCGCAGGCTGACAGTGCTACTTCCTGGTTCTTGGACAATAAAACGCTTTATAATTAGACGCAACAGCATCCAGTGGTTTTATTTTGATAGAGATCTGCTTATACAGTTTACCTGTACTGGGGTCAGACACATTTAGCTCAAATATGTGGGAAAAACTCCAGCATAGCCCCATTAAACCTGTCCAGATGTGCAGCTGTACTCACGAGCAGGATAACAGTAATACTTCCTGGTTCCCGGAGGATAAAATGCTTTATAATGCTCACGCAGTATGTGTGCACTGGTGTAAGACGTGCAGCTGTACTCACGAGCGTGGAGACCTGGTGGTTGTTCTTCTTGGCGAGCTCGATCAGGTTCAGGTTGTTGTAGATCAGATTCTCCAAACAGCCGCTCAGGTTTCTGTTGGACAGGACGGGTCTCTGGAGCCAGGGAGCCTGCGCCGAACCCACGCTCAGCTACAAATCAAAAATAATACAAGTTCAAATACTGTAATGAAGCTGGAAATAAACCAAAGACTGTTTTTACAGCGCAGCACAATGTTCACATGTACAAACGAAACAGAAAACGCACACCAGAGTTCTCACAGAGGCGCAAATGCAAGGAGCAAAGCAAGAAAAATGATCTGACGAAGGCTTTTTGCTGAAACGTTATCTACAATAATAAGGAAAAAAAAATCTGGAGTTATCAGATTACTAAACAGATTATAAACAGGTAGATCTGATGTGGTTAATCTGATTTCTTTGATTGTTCACATCAGTGCAGGTTCTGACAAGGAGAATTATGAAGGGAAAAAAAACTGCAAACACGGCGCAGGAAAAAATGAAAGATGAAAAATGTTGATGATCAGAAGTTATTTTAAAGTTCATTGTCTTTCAAGTACATTACTTACTTTTTTAAAAATCCAAAGAAAATGGATTAACTGACGTGTGATATCTGATGTTTTTGATGAGATCTTGATTTAGTCCAAGTTCTGTTTAAGTGCTGGTTAAATATTGATTAAGTCGTGTTCAACCCTTGTTTAAGTCCTGGTTAAGACCTGGTTAAGTCCTGTTTGAGTCCTGTTTGAGTCCTGTTTAAGTCCTGTCTGAGTCCTGTTTAAGTCCTGGTTAAGTCACGGTCCTGTCCTGTTTGAGTCCTAGTTAAATCCTGTTTAAGTCCGGGTTAAATCCTAGTGAATACTAGTAAAGTCCTGTTTAAGACCTGGTTAAAACATGGTTAAGTCCTTTTTTGAGTCCTGTTTAAGTCCTGGTTAAGTCCCGGTTAAGTCCTGTTTGAGCCCTAGTTAAGTCCTGTTTGCATCCTGTTTGAGTCCTGTTTAAGTCCTGGATAAGTCCTGTTTAAGTCCTGTTTGAGCCCTGTTTAAGTCCTGTTTGAGTCCTAGTTAAGTCCTGGTTAAGTCCTGGTTAAATCCTAGTTAAGTCCTGGTTAAGTCCTGTTTGAGTCCTAGTCAAGTCCTGGTTAAGTCCTGTTTGAGTCCTGTTTGAATCCTAGTTAAGTCCTGTTTAATATCTAGTTAAGCCCTGGTTAAGTCCCGGTTAAGTCCTGTATGAGCCCCAGTTAAGTCCTGGTTAAGTCCTGTTTAAGTCCTGTTTAATATCTAGTTAAGTCCTGGTTAAGTCCTGTTTGAGTCCTAGTTAAGTCCTGGTTAAATCCTAGTTAAGTCCTGGTTAAGTCCCGGTTAAGTCCTGTATGAGCCCCAGTTAAGTCCTGGTTAAGTCCTGGTTAAATCCCTGTTGTGAAAGAACGTTCCCTATGCCAGTTGTACTGAACAGTGAGGTATGGATAAACTTTTGGACAGCCCTTTTCTTACCAAGGCACGAGAATATTTGTACAATAAGTTTTAAACAAGACACACTACACTGACTTTGTTGCCCCAAGAGACCAAAGGCCAAACTGCAGCTTCCTCTTCCCTCTTTAACCCCAAGAGCCGCCTCTGAGCAAAACAAGAACGCGCTGATCCACAAATCCATCATGTTTCCTTTGACTTTTCTTTTTCTCACTTTTGTCTGAGCTAAAATTCTTAAGCTGAGGTAGTCCTGGGACAGTAAAGGCGAATCTAACCGCTCATACTCAACATATTCATATTTATTTCCTTATAGGGACGATATCCAAGTCTCACGGTACGATATTTATTGCGATATCGTGGGAAAGCTCACGATATGCTGGGGAGGCTCATGATATAACGATATTCTACCCAATAACAAGACTGACTCTAAAACGCTTTGACCAGTCATTTGGTACAACATTTATTGTCATTAGGGATGGAACGAAATCCAAATCTCTCTGTACGATATTTTCACCATAAACATCACTGAGACCACTGCAAAATGATCAGTTTATCTGATTTTACTACTTATAGGTTTGTTTTTGTTTTTGAGTAAAATGAACATTTTTATTTAATTCTGTAAACGTCTGACAACATTTCTCCCAAATTCCAAATAAAAATATGGAGCATTTTTTGCAGAAAATGACAAATGGTCAAAATAACAAAAAATATTAAATGTTTTCAGACCTCAAATAATGCAAAGAAAACAAGATCATATTCATTTTAAAACAACACATTACTGATGTTTTAACTTAGGAATTGTTCAGAAATCAATATTTGGTGGAATAATAATAATAATGAACACAAGTGTTTTTTCCTCCTTTAATCAGATTTGGTTCAGGTTCATCAGTGCCTCAAGAATCAGAATGAGGTGTTTGTGTTGGATTCAACAGACGCTGGAATGAATAAGCTACTTTTTCCTCTAAAAATACCTTCAGACTTAAGAACAGTTATTTCTTCATGTCGTCTGTAGCTATTTCTACATCAGAACTATTCATTTAAGCAAAGAGACTTGGGGTTCGATATATTGTGATGGTCATAATATTATTGTGAGACCTTGGACGATACAAAATCACGATATTTCGGTTATTGTTACATCATACATTTACTATGATAATTATTGTCTGGTTTCATGATATTCGCTCCTTTGCTAAACTCTAGGGAAGTGGACTGAGAAATGTGCATAAAGAATAATAATAATTGGTACCAAACTAAGTCTAAATCAGGACTACAAAGTGGACCAAAACAGTAGAAGTGTGTACCTGCCATAAACTGTACAAACAAGTGGACTAAGTGAGTGCAATGTGCGTTCGGTGTCACTCAAAAGCAGTTTGTGATGCTGACGGTTATAGGAGCGAACTTGGAGCCAGGCTCTACATTATGAGTAGGATTTTTTTGACAGACAAAAAAGAGAAATAAAAACACCAAGATCATGTATCAGGATCATCTGCTCACAACAGCAGTTAGAGAGACTGGCCACGATATTCCAATGGAAGTCAATGGAAGCCAGGGTCAGAACTTCCTGTTTGGAACCATAGAACTGTAATAAAATCTGGAAGACGAATCCAAGATGGCGGCGTATTGTTTTCAGTGGCCTGTGCTCAATGGCGCAGGACCACAAAAAAGATTTTTACTTCAGATTTGACCTGATCAAAGCACAAGCTGCTAGAGCGAAGCTAGCAGGGCTCAGAGCAGGGCGAGACTAGCAAACTTTTAGGTGCTTTGACGATGTAAACACAAGTTCATATTGTAAAAATACAGAAAATACAACCTTTATGAAAGCTGTTGATGCCCTGTCGGCTGAACACGGGCAGTTTGATTTCACAAAAAACATGCATGGGAGAATTCTGTCTGGGCTGCAGGCTGCAATACTTCGCTCGGCCACAAATCAATCTGCGGTCACGGAGGGGGAAGGGCGAGTCTTATCCAGCTCTTATTATATAGTAGACCCATGTTTGGAATGCGGCGGACATATCTATACAGTTATATGGACATATCTAACCCGTTAGGGGTTAGATATGTCCATTTACGTACAGTCTATGGTACCTACCCTAAATGCCATTCTGTGAAACTAGAAAAGTTACACAAAGCACCTTAAACTAATGTAGATGGTCACTATTTCTTGTAAACTCATGCGTAACCTAGATTAAAAATTTACAAATGAAATGCAGTATTTTCATGTATTTTCTGTCCTTCCCATCTGGTGCACCGTTACACCCATGTCTCAGTGTGTTACCAGGTGTATGTCTCAGTGTGTTACCTGGTGTATGTCTCAGTGTGTGTTACCTGGTGTATGTCTCAGTGTGTGTTACCTGGTGTATGTCTCAGTGTGTGTTACCTGGTGTATGTCAGTGTGTGTTACCTGGTGTACGTCTCAGTGTGTGTTACCTGGTGTATGTCTCAGTGTGTGTTACCTGGTGTACGTCTCAGTGTGTGTTACCTGGTGTATGTCTCAGTGTGTGTTACCTGGTGTACGTCTCAGTGTGTGTTACCTGGTGTATGTCAGTGTGTGTTACCTGGTGTATGTCTCAGTGTGTGTTACCTGGTGTATGTCAGTGTGTGTTACCTGGTGTATGTCTCAGTGCGTGTTACCTGGTGTATCACTCAGTGTGTGTTACCTGGTGTACGTCTCAGTGTGTGTTACCTGGTGTATGTCCCAGTGTGTGTTACCTGGTGTATGTCAGTGTGTGTTACCTGGTGTATGTCAGTGTGTGTTACCTGGTGTACATCTCAGTGTGTGTTACCTGGTGTATGTCTCAGTGTGTGTTACCTGGTGTATGTCTCAGTGTGTGTTACCTGGTGTATGTCTCAGTGTGTGTTACCTGGTGTATGTCTCAGTGTGTGTTACCTGGTGGATGTCTCAGTGTGTGTTACCTGGTGTATGTCAGTGTGTGTTACCTGGTGGATGTCCCAGTAGCTGAGTTCGGGCGGCAGGTGCACGGTCTGAGTGGAGCTGTCCACCGTCACGTTCAGACGGTTCTTCACTCGCTCCAGCCTCACGTAGTGCCAGTGCTCATCGTCCAGGAGACTGCCCCCGGAGGCCAGGAGTTTACCCGCGGACAGGGAGCTCACCTCTGCAACACACAAACGAGTCCAGCGTCATCAAGGTGTTTGTTAAAAAGACATTAAAGCCCCATCGTGTAACGTTTTAGCCAAAAATAGACTAAAATATGAGCTTTTTTTTCAGCCTCGGTATCCGTCCAAACGTCTTTTTTAGGTCGTACAAAAATGCGTCACTCCCCAAACTTCGAACTTCAGCACTTTCTTAGTTCCTTGAGGCAACTACACAACCACAAAATCAAGGCTCAGTTGGTTGGTTTGTGCACTGATCCGAAGGTTGGCTGTTCGAATCCCACTCTCGACACAAACATCATGGGTTGAGCGGAGCGGTCCGATCCACTGACTCACAGGCTGACGGAGCGATTCCAGCTCCCACAGATGAACGCTGCTGTTGTCGTGTCCTTAACTCACCCCCGCCCCCAGAGCCTGTGTACGCCAGAGTATAAATGTGTTTGTGAATGGGTGAGTGCTTCCTTGTTGTAAAAGCACTTCTGAATGCCTTGAAGGTGGAAAAGTGCTGTATAAAAATGTGGCCGACGGACAAGGACATAAGAATCTATAAATAGCTATATTTTGGAGTAAAAAAAAATGCTTCGTATACACTCAGGTCAACACGGTCCAAACAAACTGTCTCCCAAACTGTTCCTGTCACCAGAATCTGTTTGCATGGCCATAGCACCTGCTGTTGTGTCCTGGTTGGTAGAGGTTTGAAGAGCCTGTGGTGCAGATTTGCAGCTTTGTTTCCACGATTCTACCTCAGGGCAGCTGTGGCCACAAAGTACAATGGAGTAGGGTCGTCAAAAGTACTGGAAATCATATACTGATTTACTGATACTGATCCTAAAAATAATATAGAAACTCGATATTCATATCAAGTATCCATCCATCCAGTCAGGTGGTCTAAAAAAAGATTTCTTTTCTCTAGATTTGAAACTAGCATTAGGAAATGAGAATTGATTTATTGTTTACATAAAAAATTCACCTAAAGGCCGCCACACACTACAGGATTTTTTGGTCTTAAACAATTTTTAAACGTGCGAGAAAAAGCGCAAACACCACAGACACGAGGAGAATCTTATGAGACTAAAAATCTCCAATCTCAAACACTGCAGCTGGATCTGTCTGCGGACCACAGGATATAAAGCTGTGAGTGTGATCAGCTGTTTCCTGTCTACAGTAAAACCACTCGCATTGAGAATCTTAAGTGTTCAACGATCAGAGCTCTGCACTTCTAGTTTAGATACAAGTCAAAACTGTGTTACTGTTATTTGTGAAATGTGGTGCAGTACTACAGATGCATGATTTTTAAAAGCATTAAAGACGGGCAATAAAATCCACAGGAAGTAGAGTCAGTATCGCTAATCTGCAGCTTCACCGCACGATGTCTGCGTAAACAAACACACGAGGAAACACTGTCTTTTTGCTTTCAAAAAACACCGCAAATTGGATTAACAGTGCAGTTTTGTGGACTGGCGGTCATTATTTGCGGAGGACAGTTTCTATGGATGATGTGGGTGAGACGCTGCACCTTAAATGTACCACTTTACATTAGGTGAGTAATAAAGTCTTTATTTTCGCCATATCCTGAGTTTGTTTGTTGCGTCTCTGTGTCCGTCGCTCCTCTGCTCCTGACGCTCTGTTTTATCGTCTGTTTCCGTCGCATTAATGTTCGGTGGTTCTGATCTGACACTGACTCCACACATGAGGAGCAGCGGCTTCAAAATCGCACACGGAGACAAAAAGTCGGGTCACACCTCCTGAACTCGGGGAGAAGAAATCGCAGCCGAAATCGGGCAAATTCTCCTGTAGTGTGTGACGGCCTTTAATCAAACAATATTTAGAGGTTGCAGAAAACAGTCAAAGATCACTCGTTCTGTCCTTTATTTAGCCTGCGAGCTGTGCACATGTTTAATGCAAAATTACTAAATAGTAACTAAATGTATTTAAATAAAAAAAAGGTAAAGGCATAGAGATTCAGTTTGTCTCTGTTCATTTTAATTTCTTTAACTTAGACTATTATCCCAGTCACAAGCACCAGGCTACACCAATAAACACACTCCCCACCACAGAACATAAATGTGCCACATCTCTGTCAAATATAACAACACACAAAACCATCAACCATCAGTGTCCCCGAGTCAACTTCTGTCATCTTCACTTTCAGAAAAACTCTTCCTGAATTCTACCGCAGTCCCCTTGTTCCAATCAGGCACATTTTTCCATGACCCTGTACAACCTGAAGGGGAAATTGTTTCTCATCTTCATTTTTCGTGAGGATTGCGTTAAAGTCTTGAATCAGCTTTACGGCTCTTTCAGCTTTGTCATTAACATCCTTCAGTGACTGGACCCTCTCTGCTTTCTTGGAATCCGCATTATCCTTCCACATACCAGGCGACAATGACAGAATTTATTCATTTACCTCAATATAACAATGCACAGAAAACAAAATATCTGCACAAAACGCACGCATCTGTACGTTAAGGACTAAATTGTTTTATAACTAGTTAACAAAAAATAACAAACCAGCTTCATGGGATGCATCAAACAGCCAAAAACAATGTAATTGGATGTAAATAAAGGGAAATACATATAATAACAAATGACCAGCGTACAATGACAAAATAGCAAGACGAGACGGCAATTTCTAGAACCTTCATGCGTCTTGTGCAACCTCTAAATCAACTCGGAATTTTACCAGATTTACTCTTTTAAGTTTTAGATATGTGGTATCTTAATGCAGGGTTCAAATCAGCAAAAATTAAACTTAATTTTTGCTTATTTTTTGGACCACCCTGCCATCCATCTATCCGTTTTCTTCTTCTTTTTTTTATCCAGGACTCCCTGACTTCCCTCTCCACACACACTCCCTCCAGCCAACCTTCACTGTGGTATCGTAATCAGTACTGAGTATTTAAGTAGGGAATTTCTTACTATCGAAATCGAAATGAAACGTCATGAGAACACTAGTATGGGGTGAATAAACGCGACTTTGTCTGGAAAAGCGTTATATAGAAGACGAATGCATGCACGATATAATTAGACGAAAGTTCACGAGTCGCTCATACTTAAATATATTCTCAAACTTTTCCATAAAGAACTTTGAACAGACTCTCTCCGCTTTCGAACCGTATAATGCGTTTCTCCATCAAGGCTCGTCTGTGCGCAGGTAAATAAAACGCCGGGTTCACGTTTGATGTTGAACCCAGATGGAAAATATGGCCACTCCGCTGTATTTTATCTTTACGCTCGTGCGGGCAGGGGGGGGAGTGCATGGGGGTCAGTTATTTGTCTCATCTCAAATCTGTCTGCAGCCGGTGGACAAACACGCCAACAATGAGACCGAGGAGTAATTAATGACAAATCCAGCGCACCCCGTCTAAAGAAGTGCATCCATCTTTGTAATGCGGAGGACTGTGCCGAGAGCTGCAGCTGACAACGCGGGCAAAAATATAACGCTATGATTATGAAAGCCATTTTCCTTTCACCAGGGGAATTAATACGGAAAAAATAGATATGAGCCGTAGCCCACCCAGCTGTCATTTGTCAAACCGGCTTACAGTCTGGTGCTTAAGAGCCCAAAACAACATCAGGAACAGTGGTGGGAGGAGACAAAAGAGGCATGTAGGTCTGAGCAGTCAGGAGAAAATTATCATCAGAGTTACTTTCCTTGTATTGATTCATCCCGAGTTTAGTTTTTTTTTTACTTAAAGTGGAACTAATATTAAACTTTTTTTGCTATTAAACTCTGTCGTGTTTAAATTGCCTTGTCTATTGCTTCTAGTTCGTTATTTGGTGATTTTTAGTGTAAACGTGCAAACTTTTAGTGCAAAAACAGTTAAAAGCATCGAGTATGTGCGGAGGCAGAGGTCAGGAGACGAGGTTAGGAGGTAGGAGGCGAGGTGATGGGCCAGGAGACGAGGTTAGGAGGCGAGGTGATGGGCTAGGAGACAAGGTTAGGAGACAAGGTGATGGGCTAAGAGATGAAGTTAGGAGACAAGGTGACGGGCTAAGAGACGAGGTTAGGAGGTAGGAGATGAGGTTAGGAGGTAGGAGACAAGGTTAAGAGGTTAGGAGGTTAGGGGGTTAGGGGATAAGGTGACGGGCTAGGAGATGAGGTTAGGAGACAAGGTGATGGGCTAGGAGACGAGGTTAGGAGGTAGGAGATGAGGTGACAGGGCTAAGAGACAAGGTCAGGAGGTAAGGGACAAGGTGATGAGCTAGGAGACGAGATTAGGAGGTAGGAGACGAGGTTTGGAGGTTAGGGAACAAGGTGATGGGCTAGGAGATGAGGTTAGGAGACAAGGTGATGGGCTGGGAGACAAGGTTAGGAGGATAGGAGACGAGGTGACAGGGCTAAGAGACGAGGTCAGGAGGTAGAGGATAAGGTGATGAGCTAGGAGACGAAGTTAGGAGGTAGGAGACGAGGTTAGGAGGTAGTAGACGAGGTTAGGAGACAAGGTGAAGGGTTAGTAGACAAGGTTAGGAGGTTAGGACACGAGGTGACAGGGCTAAGAGACAAGGTTAGGAGGTAGGGGACAAGGTGATGAGCTAGGAGACGAGGTTAGGAGACGAGGTGACAGGGCTAAGAGAAGAGGTCAGGAGGTAGGGGACAAGGTGATGAGCTAGGAGACGAGGTTAGGAGGTAGGAGACGAGGTTAGGAGGTTAGGGAACAAGGTGACAGGGCTAAGAGCGGCGACTTTAACAAAACTCCACAAAACATATGGCGATAAATGATCTGAGGCTGTGGAAAGTCTGTAATGGTCTTTAGTAATTTGCTTTTGATTCAGATTTTCTATAATAATACAGACTTTTCCGCAGCCGCAGAGATCGTTTATCGCCACTAGTTTTGTGGAGTTTGCCACCGTCAGATGAGCGGAAATGACGTCCTATAATTACCGCAGAAAAATGAAAATTGTCACAGCACAAAACAGCACAAACGAAATACAAACGTTTTCTATAATTTTCTTCCTGTTTGGAGTTCTATGTAACATTCTGAGGGGCTGGACGACGTCATCGGCCGAACATAAAACTGCAAATATCTTAAGAACCAGAATCGCGCAAACTAAACTTTCTGCAGCACAAAACAGCACAAACGAAGCACAAACGAATGACTCCATTTTGGATGTTTTAGAGCATTTTTAAGCTTCCTGGGGGCTGGATGACCCCAATTTGACCTATGAAAGAATCGTTAAAGCAGCGCAAACGAAACTTTTTGCAGCACAAAACAGCACAAACGAAGCAAAAGCGGTTGACAGTTTTTTTTGTAGGTTTGCGTTTGACGTGGGGCCAACTTCACGCAGGTGTGGTCAGTAGTGCTGCCACTAACGACTAATTTTCTAACGATTAATCTCTCGACTAATTTTTCGATTAGTCGACTAATCTAAACGACTAATTAAAAAAAAAAAACAAGCGGTTCTAACACACACAAGTGGGTGTGTTAGATTTTCCCGGGAGGTTACCTTGTGTGTGCGAGTTGCAAAGGTTATTGCTGTTATGTCTGTTGTGTGTGCTCATTCGACAATGTTGAACAACGATATGCACACACAATTTAACGAGTATGCACGAGCAGCATATGCAACGGTATTCTCAACACCTCATGCATCGTGGTCGTGCTCCCGTGATAAGTCTTACAGAGTGTACAAACCACTCTATCACCAACTGTCCGAAAGTATTCCCAGACTTTCGAGGCTTTAGGTCTTGGTCCGACTCCGGCCGCTGGCATTTTCTCAAATGCT
This sequence comes from Odontamblyopus lacepedii, assembly GCA_034769755.1. NCBI lineage: Eukaryota > Metazoa > Chordata > Actinopteri > Gobiiformes > Gobiidae > Odontamblyopus > Odontamblyopus lacepedii. Next base: position 40,236,249 of record CM068350.1, read on the forward strand.
CAAATCGGGGGAAGGGGGAAGAGAGAAAGAGAGAGACCAGCCAGCAGCGTGCGCACGGCAAATACTTCCTCAAGTTTGTTTTCTTTTGCGGTGCCATTATATACCACTGCTGTTAGCCTTTGGTGAAGCCTAGGTTAGCCACCTCGGCGTCAACCCCGGATGTAGCCGCTGTCAGCAGCACCGGTGTCCGCCTGGGGCGCAGCCGCTGCCCACCGCACTGGTGTCCGCCTCGAGTGTAGTACTACTAGTGGTGTGGAGGGGAAATACCTGATCTCAGGCAAGCGAAAGGTCTCTGGACGAGCCGTTTGAGACCAAAAATAAATAAAGGCGAATATTCGACCAAAAAAATTGTAGTCGACTCATTTTCATATTCGATTACGTCGACAACGTCGAATAATCGCGGCAGCACTAGTGGTCAGCCCCCCCAAAGACCATCAGCGACACCAAACATTCACACTTGGGCCAGGAGCGTGAAGTCCAAGGACACAGCATTAGTCTGAGCAGGTGTTTATCACATTGTGGAGACTAAAATCTGTACAAACACTCACATTACGGGGACTTGCCTCTTTAATGGGGACAAAAGTCACGTCCCTGTGATGTAAAACCTTTATTATTAGATCAACAACATGATTTAAAGGACAGATTATTATTATTATTATGCATTATTGTGTATCTGTTCAGTGGTTTTTTTTAGTTGTACACAAATGACTCCCCCAGGATTTATATCTAACTATAGTTTACAGCCGAAATGGTTTATTAGGCCATTTACCTAGGTCAACATGGCCCAAACAAACTCGAAACTGTTTGTTTGGCCGTAGCACCTACAGTTGTGTGGTGATTGGTGGTGGTCAGAGGAGTTAATGTGCTCTTGTGGCTGCAGAGGAGGAGTGAGGAGTGAATGAATAATGCACGAAATTGTAAAATGTGTTTGAGCATCTGCAAGCCCTAGGGAGGGGACAAGAGCTCGTTCCAAAAGATTTCACGAGGTAAAATTGGAGGTAAAACTGACACTAGATCGTGCACAGGTGAGAAAAAAAATCCTGTGAGATTTTTTTTTTCCATTTGGACTGAATTTAAATTGGGCAAAAAAGACTTAAGGGCAGGTAAGTTAAACCTCCTACGACACTGTGGTTTCAAAAAAATATACAAAAATTACTCACCAAAACTGCAAATGGGATAATACATTTTTAAATTATAGATTATGTGTGTGAAAGTCTCGTTTTGTCTCAGTCTCATGGACCTACCTGGTCTCGTTTTGTCAAAATTGTGTTTGGTCCCTGTAAATGGCCTCGCTAGATGCTGCACGAGCTAAAACAGCTAAACATGGGCCCAGAAGAACTTCACAGACAGATGACTTTGGTGAAAATTACTGGGTTTTTTTTGTGAAACTGCAACAATAAACACATACAAAAATTGCTATTAATATCAGTGCCAGATAATGTTTACAAATTATAAACAGCACCAACAATTAAAGTTGCAGTCAGTGAATTTAAGATGTTAGCATAGCGATTAGCAACACAAATTAGCATATGAATAACGGGCTAATTTACACAACAACAGTGAATCAAAAACGTGTTAACTCATACATTTCAATCATAAAAGGCAATAGCACAGGTGTATAATTATGTTTCATCACGTAATACTTACAGACGATGCTTAAACAAACACAAAAAGAGAAACACCAGAACAGAAGAGCGGCCATTTTGCTAAAGTGAGGCCTGAACAACAACTTCCTGTCTAACATTCTTCTTCTACTATTATTACTAAAAGAGTAAATTAAAGCGGCCACTATATGGCGAAAGTTAGCAAAAAACATAAGACTAAATCAGTTAAATACAGTAAACATAACAGTTCCATATCTAGTAAATCTCATCTCATATCTAGTATATCTTTATTGTCAATACCACCATGTACCAATATTACACAGGGGGATCAAAATTGCGATTTCACCAAAAAACTCCAATGTGCATTTAGAAGCATGTTCATAGGATTATGATTCATTTATGTTTGCGAGACTAATGCATTATTGTAAAAAAAAAAAAAAAAAAAGGTGTCATAAATATTTAAAAAGAACAAATATGTAAGATGTGACATTTGACACATTTCTGAGAGAATCATATGACTGAAAAGACTTCAGTGATGGTTTTGAAAGAGGTTTTAAACCAGTTTTCTTTTCTACAAGTACATACAGTGCTGTGCAAAAGTTTTAGGCAGGTGTTTTTTCACACCGTGCTGTAAACAAAGAATGCTTTCAAAATATAAATAATAATGTTTTTTATCAATTTGCAAAATGCAAAGTGAGTGAACAAAAGAAAAAGCCAAAGTCATTAAGAACGATCTTCAGCAAAAAGAAGCAGCAGAAGAGCAGAGTGAGTCTGGGATTCCATGAAGAGACAGAAGGATGTGAGGAAGCTCCATCCACACAAGATCTGTGCTTAGTTCTTCAACATGTTTGGAAACACCGACCACTTTTGATTGATGAAAATAAATGATGAACCCTTCCATTTTTGAAGCCATTCCAAGTTTACAGCATTTTTTCTACACCTGCCTAAAACTTTTGCACAGTATTGCACATTATTACAAATATAAGATTAACCTAGACCAGGGGTCGGCAACCTTAAATCCTCAAAAAGCCATTTGGAGCGTCTCCCACAGAAGAGAAAACACCCGCGGAGCCACAAAACCCTAAAATGAGGATAACGCTGCATATGATTTTTTTTTTTTTACCTGTCTGCTCTGTATAAAAGACTATAGTGTGCTGCATTTATGAAATCAATGAAAATACAACACTCATATTCCACTGAGTCGTGTCCTTTAGTCTGACAGAAGCTGAAGCATCAGCACTGAGATGTTTTCAGCACAGTTCATGCAAATGAGCCATGAGGTTTAAGTTTTGTTTCTCTAAAACGTAAACAAATGTGCGCAAAGCTGCATTAAACACATTATTACTCAATGTCTATTTGAGTCCTTCTCGTAGGAAATAAAAATCCAAGATTAAATTATCCACCCGCAGCGAACCAAAAATGTGTCTGCTTCTGTTTCGTCATCATTTTATCTCCTGTACTGGAGCCTGAATGAATCTGCCCACGGAGCATTAAATGTTCTGTTTTCTTCAGAAACTTTTCTTTTCTTGGATTTGTCCATCATTTATCTACTAGGGGTCAAAAATCTCAATAAATCTGCTGCTGCTGTAAGTGCCGGTAAGTCCGGGCGAAAGGGCCAGAGCCGCCTCTATTTCCTGAGGAGGCTGAGGTCCTTTGACATCTGCAGGACGATGCTCAGGATGTTCTGTGAGTCTATGGAGGCCAGTGCATCATGTGCTGTATCTGCAGGGGCAGCATCTGCGCCTGAGGGACACTAACAGACTCGAGAAGATCATCAGAAAGGCTGGACATGTTGTGGGGGAGGAGCTGGACTCTGGCTGTGTTGGACAAGAGAATGTTGGACAAAATCAGGACGATTCTGGACTGTCCCTCCCGCCCCCTCCACGGGGTGCTGGCCAATCAGAGGAGCTGTTTCAGCCACAGACGCTGCAGCTGCTGCTCCACTGAGAGACACAGGAATCTGCCTGTCGCCATCAAACTGTTGAACTCTGCACTTTAAATCACAAACTACTGTAATATCCTATTCTCTGCTCACACATGTATATAGTTGTAAATATGTCACTGATGTAAATAATTTCTGAGCGAGAACTATTTTTATCTTTTATCTTATTGTATTTATCTTATTTTTGAAACTTGATTCTATCTACATGTTCTTGGTCGGTTGCATCTGTAACGAAGAAAATTTCCCCTCGGGGATGAATAAAAGTAATTCTGATTCTGATTCTGATACGTGTCGCACATCACAGTTTTGATGTTGAGCAACAAAAATATTAAAGACATTTTATTTGAATGTTACAAAACCATTATCTACAAATTTAGAATTACATTTAAAAATAAACTAACTAAAATAAAAATACAGTGGAATTAAATACTCATTATTTATTTTCCAAAGTCGCAGGAGCCACAACAGAAGGATGAAGCCGGAGCTGTAGGTTTCCGACCCCTGACCTCGTAGTAACAATTTTTAAGGGCAGGATTGGCCACTACAAAATGAATGTAAGTCAAGGCATTGCCCCCAAGAACGATGGAAACCCAACTTAGATGAACTGGCCGGAGCGGGACTCAAACCACCAACCTTCAGATGGATGGCCAAGCCCAACGACTGTGCCGCTGTCACCTCATTACTGACAAGCTGCAGAAAACAAGGCGCAGAAATCATCCTCAGTGACAGCTCTGACTGTTCACCAGAACAATCCTTCACTCCACACTTCTCAAAGTGCTCTCTCTCTCCCTCTTTCTCGTGTAAGGCCTCTTTCTGAATGCAAAAGGGTCTGGCAGTTTTTACAGGCCCGCGGCGCTGCTATTATCCCCAGCTCCCGTCTCTTTATTTGCAGCCCTGTGGAGGCTTGTTTGAGACGATGAGGGGGCCGAGGTAACAGTGTATGGGAGCGGCGGGGGAGAGAGGCCACGCCAGTAAGTCTCTGCCCAATCTCCGCCGTAAATCACGAGCGACAACAGTGAAATCCAAAACGCAAATGCTCCCGTAATCACCTCACAATTCAGAGCGGAGATGCCCGTGCCAGCTGGCCTCCTCGTCCCTCTTCTTCTTCTTCTTCTTCTTCCCGGTATGTGGGAATGACTGGGAAAAAAACGCGAAGAAGAGCTTTTGTTTTGTGCTGCAAACGCTTTGGGAGCACAGCGGCGTTTTGTTCTAATGAAAGGTGAATTAAATTGTGAGCTCTGCACGGTCCAACGCATGCAGAGACAAAATGACAATATTGAACGTGGATTTACTGTCGTACCTCATTTTTAGTGTTTTAAAAAGCTGAAAAACAGAATTAATTCATTTAAAACAATTTACAGTGGTCCAAAGTTATTCCTCACTTACCTTATGCATTCAGATCATCCTAATTAAACGGAAAATGGTCACACTTTTATGCAGCGTTTTTCTACCTTCAAGGCTCAAAACGCTTTACAACAAGGAACCATTCACTCACACATACACAGACACTGCACTGCAAAAAGGCCTATTAAAAATAAGAAAAAATACCAATTTTGAGGTAAAAATGCCCTATTTTAAGTGAAATTTTCTGCCAGTGCAGTAAGAAATTTTCACTTACCAAGTTTTCTTAAAACAAGACGAAATATGAATCTTGTTCTAAGCAGAAAACACTAGTTTCAAATGTTTATGACAAGATGTTTCACCTTATTGGTTTGAGAAGGAAGTTAAAGAGGCTTAACCTGGACTGATTTAATCTAAAAAAAGTGCTTAGAATAAGTTGTCATATCCAGATAAGATAAATCAGGATGGAATATCTTGAAACAAGTAAAAAAAAATCTCAAAATCTCATCTTATTAAGTAAAAAAATCTTAAAATTATCTTTTAAGATGAATCTGCTTAATTCAAGTCAGTTTAACTATGCTAGAAAGTCCTTTTTGGCAGTGTGGGGGCAAGGTGGGTGAAGTGTCTTGCCCAAGGACACACCGACAGCATTCATCTGTGGGAGGTGGAACCGCAATTATTCACTGCGATGAGATAGAAACATTTCCAGTGGGGTTTTACCGTCGTTGTAAAGCAAACAACATCAGTAAATGCTATGTATCAGTAATGCTACGCTTCCGTTGTAGGGAGTATTATACCTCTGATGTCAGGACTGAGCTGGCAGTGTGGGGTCGGCACAGCGCAGGTTCTTTTTAGCAGTAATTTTGTGAGACTTATTCTATTCGGCCAAAAGTAAATGTAAAATCGTAGAAAAATGCAGACCTCTACTAAGGCAAATGTTGCTCCACGCCAAAGTTCTGTTGTAAAACGCAGACACATTCACTTATATATGGTCAGTCATCATTCGCTCCATACTCAGTGGTGGTGAACTACTATTCAGAGACCGTTTGAGAAAATAACGAGCCACTATAATATAAAAGGACCCTACATGTTTAAAAAAACTCAGATTCAGAACCAAGGTTATGGAGCGAAGCGTCGCTGTGAAAGGAGTTAACTTATGGAGAAGTCTTGACAAACATAAAAGGTCAAGTACAATGACGGCACTTAAAAAAATACATAAAATTCAGTGCAATATGTACGCATGAAAAAGAAAATTAAGTTGTGCGTAAAAGTGAAGATATCTGTTTGAAATTGATTCATATTTGTGACTGAAGTGAAACGTATTGATTTGAAATGTTTTAAATAGTGCTGTCAGTCGATTAAAATATTTAACTTGCGATTAATCTCATGAATGTCATAGTTAGCACAGGATTAACTGCTAATTAATAGCACATTTTTGCCCCTTGAATCATCATTTTAATGCTCTTATCAACATAGAAAAGTGGATAGGCTTTGTCAAAATGTTTTTTTTTTTATTACAGTTGTGTTTGTGAAAGTGTTTGTCGCCCCAACGCTGCTGTACTAAAGGCGATAACGCCATCAAACGGTGCTGTTTGTTTACATGTGGCAGCAGAGCTAACGCTTTAGAGGAGAAAATAAGTCCAGCGGCAGAAATATCTATTAAACAGTGAGACAGATCTGAGTCCTGCTGCGATACGCTCCTCCGTGAGTTTATGGATGAAGCAACAGCTCAGAGCAGTGAGGACAGCTGGAGGAGAGCGGCTGAAAAACTTCTGTCTGTCCACAGTCCTGATCGAAGGGAAGCATGGACTCGCTGTACGTTTTGGAGCGTTTTCCTCATTTTTTCCCGTATTTTTCTCATATGAATAACATCAGCGCACACACAGGGCTTCTCAGTTTCGTACTTCATGTTTTGTTTCCTGTTTACAGACGGGTCCTGTAGTTTTTCTAACGTTACTAGCAGTGGCCACAGCTTATGAAAAAACTAGCTCGCGATAAAAAAAAATAACGCTGGTAAAATAGTTTTGCGTTAACTCATTAATAATGCAATCTTTTTGACAGCACTAGTTTTAAAGTAAGTATCTGTGTTAATGTATTGTCTGGAAAAGAGGGCAGATACAATAAGATGACTCTTTCTTCTGCTCCATTTTATACACTTTTTGCATGTTTAATGTTAGGACACTGTTTATGTCTTTTTTAGTGTCGTCAAACGATAAATTTTTAAAATCAGATTAATCACACTCTAGAATTTTGATTAATCACGATTAATCACAGTTAATTATTCTTCAAAAAAAGACCAAAATATTTTGACAAAAATGCAATTTATGATCAAAAAATTATATTATTGACATTTTTCTATCGCTGGTAGTGCACTCAGCTTGTTGTTGGTACAAGTAGCGTCGTTGCTGCCGCTGAATCAAACCCGTGTTTTGCTTTAAGATGGTATTTTAAACTTGTTGTGCTTCTGTGGAAAGAGAGTTCATCACTGCAATATCTGCAAACTACCTTAGTTTTATCAAAAGTCTCGCCTGGCAGTTTTTTGCAGAGAAATTTGCCGCTGAGCTCCAGTCACCGTCTCGTCTGTCGTCTTCACATCCGCGTATGGACCTGATCACTGACCTGATAACCTGCGCCGCCTTCAGGTCACCATCCGCACTTTCCATAGAAAAGCGTTCAAAATAAACGGTGTGATTAATCTGCATAAAAAACAAAAAACATTAGTGCGATTTTTTTTGTGATTAATCGCTTGCGTTTTTATGTTTTTTATAGCCACAGCTGCCCTGGGACAGACTGACGAAAGGGAGACTGCCAATCTGCGCCATCGGCCGTACTACACACCACATTCGAACTGGAATCTAATCACTCAGCCACTGTCTTCTGTAAATGTTGTCACTTTACAGACCTTTTCCGTTGCATCTGTGGCTTCATTAACGGCAGCGGGGCACAAATCTTCCATAAGTCTGCCTCGATTTCTTGTTTCGCACAGATATATGAATATGTTGTGTTGCATTTGAAAGTGAGAGTACAAAAGCTAATAAAAAAAAACCTGTTATCCGTCTTTCCCTGACACAGACTCAGGAGGAGCCGTCGTCACTCCACATATTAAACTGTGCTGTTTGACAGATCCTGCGCCGCTCCACAGATCTGCACATCAGCACAAAGACTCATGTTCACCAGAGACTCCTTCTGTGTGAGTGTGACGACGCGCCTGTCACTATAATTACTGTATACATTTATCATTTGTTATTGCTCTCTTCTGCAATAAAATCATCCAAATTAAAGGTGCACTGTGTAACTTTGTGGTTGGGAGTCGGTCACCTGCTTGTTTTTTTTGCTTGGAATGTTCCACAGTATGAAATTAGACGGCCCTATGTTACATTTATTCCATTTTTCTAGGTATTTTCTACAAAAATACCTAAAAAAAACAGGCATTCTGACTCTGAGTGGGGTTGCCTCTCCACAGATCTGATCTGTAACTTGGTCCGGTTTGGTCTCCATGAAGATACGCTGCAAAAAAGCTGAAGATATAAACACTTAAATCTATCAGAAAATGATTTAAATGTAGTGAAATGATCTTGCTGCATGGCGAGATCATTTTACTTGACAAGTTATCTTAAAATAAACGACCTCTAGACAAGAATGAAGCAGACTCAGGACTAGAAAGTCGATAATAAATCTAAAAACAAGATGAATGATCTGATAGAAGTTTTCAAATCTTGGCCAGATCAGAGAAATCTGCAGTGTACAAAGCATTGAGTAGTAGTAGTATTAACTGAAGTAATAGTAATAGTAGTAGTAGTAGTAGTAGTAGCAGTAGTAGTAGTAGTAGTAGTAGTAGTAGTAGTAGTAGTAGTAGTAGTAGTAGTAGTAGTAGCAGTAATAGTAGTAGTAGTAGTAGCAGTAGTAGTAGTAGTAGTGGTAGTAGTAGTAGTGGTAGTGGTGGTAGTAGTAGTGGTAGTGGTGGTGATGTAGTAGTGATGATGGTAGTAGTAGTGGTAGTAGTGGTGGTAGTGGATGGTGGTGGTAGTAGTGGTGTAGTGGTAGTAGTAGTGAGTAGTAGTGAGTGGTAGTAGTGATGGTAGTGGTAGTAATGGTAGTGGTAGTGGTAGTAGTGGTAGTAATGGTAGTGGTAGTGATGGTAGTGGTGGTAGTGGTAGTGATGATGTAGTAGTAGTAGTGGTAATGGTGGTAACAGTGGTGATGGTAGTGGTGGTGATGATGATGATGATGTATGGTGATGGTAGCAATGGTGGTATTGAAGTGGTGGTATTATTAGTGGTATGGTAGTGGTATTGGTATTGGTAGTGTCGTGTTAGTGGTGGTGGTAATTGGCAGTGATGGTAGTGCTAATGGTGGTAGTGAAGTGGTAGTAGTAATGATGGTAATGGCGGTAGTGAGTGAAGCGGTAGTGGTAGTGCTGGTAGTGGTGGTGATGTTAGTGGTATTGGTGATAGTGGTAGTAGTAGTAATGGTGGTAGTGGTAGTAGTAGTAATTGCTAATGGTAGTAGTGATTTAGTGCTGGTAGTAGTAGTAGTAATGGTAGTGGTAGTAGTAGTACTAGTAGTGGTAGTAGTAGTAGTGGTAGTGGTAGTAATAGCAGTAGTAGTAGTAGTAGTAGTAGCTAAGTATTGATAGTAGTAGTGATGATGGTGGTAGTGGTAATGGTGGTGGTATTAGTAGTAATGGTGGTAATAGTGAGTAGTAGTAGTAAGTATTGATGAAGTAGTAGTAGTAATGGTGGTAGTAGTGATGATGGTAGTGATGATGAGTAGTGTAATAGTGGTAGTAATAGTAGTGCTAGTAATAGTAGTAGTAAGTAAGTAGTAAGTAATGGTGGTAGTAATAGTAGTAGTAGTAATGGTAAGTGGTGGTAGTAGTAAGTAGTAGTGGTGCTAGTGGTGGTATTAGTGGTAGCATGATGATAGTGGTAACTAGTAGTAGGTGGTAGTGGTAGTAGTAAATAGTGATTAGTAGGCCAGTGCTAATTAGTGGTGGTAGTGGTGATGATGTAACTGGTAGTAGTAGTAGTAGTGGTAGTAGTAGTGGTAGCAGTGGTAGTAGTAATGGCAATAACCGGTAGTAGTGGTACTGGTGGTAGTGGTAGTATTAGTAGTAGTAATGGTAGTAGTAATAGTGGTAGTAGTGATGGTGGTAGTAGTAATGGTAGTAGTAGTATTAGTAGTAGTAATAGTAGTGGTAGTAATGTAGTAGTATAGTAATGGTAGTAGTAGTAGTGATAGTAGTAATAGTGGTAATAATGATGGTAGTGGTAGTGGTAGTGGTAAGTGAGTAATGGTAGTAGTGATGATGGTAGTAAGTAGTAGTAGTGGTAATAAGTGGTAGTAGTAGTGACTGGTGGTATTATAGTAGTGATGGTAGTGATAGTAAGTGATAGCAGTGGTAGTAGCAGTAGCAGTAGTGGTAGTATTATTAGTAGTGATGGTGAAACACTGGTAGTAGTGATGATGATGATGATGTAGTATGGTGGCAGTAATGATGATAGTGGTAGCGGTAGTGGTAGTAGTAATAGTAGTGGTAGATGGTATTAGCGGTGGTAGTAGTAGTAATAGTAGTATTAGTAATGATAGTATGGTGATGATGGTAGCGGTAGCAGTGGTAGTGATGATGGCAGTAGTAGTAGTGGCGGTAGTAGTGATGGTGATGATGATAATGGTAGTGATGATAGCGGTGGTGGTAGTGGTAATAGTGAAGTAGTGGTGGTGGTGACATGGTGGTGGTGATGGTGGTAGTAGTGGTGGTAGTAGTAGTGATCAGTAGTGGTGGTAATGGTGGTGGTAGTGATGGTGAAGTGGTGGTAAGTGGTAGTAGTGGTGATGGTAATGGTAGTGGTGGTAGTGGTAGTGGTAGTGATGGTAGTGGTAGTAGTAGTAGTGGTAGTAGTGGTAGTAGTGATGAGTGGTGGTAGTGGTAGTAGTGGTAGTGATGGTGGTAATGGTAGTGGTAGTGGTAGTGGTAGTAGTGGTGGTGATTGGTGGTAGTAGTAGTGGTAGTAGTATTAGTAGTGATGATGGTGGTAGTGATGATGGTAGTGGTAATGGTAGTGGTGGTAGTATTAGTAGTATTAGTGGTGAATGGTGGTAGTAGTGGTAGTAGTGGTGATGATGGTAATGGTAGTGGTAATGGTGGTGGTGGTAGTGGTGGTAGTGGTGATGATGATGGTAGTGGTAGTAGTGGTAGTCGTATTAGTAGTGGTTGTGGTAGTAGTAGTAGTTGTAGTGGTAGTTGTAGTAGTGGTAGTAGTAGTAGTAGTAGTAGTAGTAGTAGTAGTAGTAGTAGTAGTGGTAGTGGTAGTAGTGGTAGTGGTAGTAGTAGTAGTAGTAGTAGTAGTAGTAGTAGTAATAGTAGTAGTAGTAGTAGTAGTAGTAGTAGTAGTAGTAGTAGTAATAGTAGTAGTAGTAGTAGTAGTAGTAGTAGTAGTAGTAGTAGGTTTAATGTCATACCGTGAAACATTCCAGACAAAGAAAATGTTTCCGCCAGAAAAGTTGCCCAATTCACATGTAAAAACACAGTGGAGCCCTTTTCCTATGAACACGTGACATCACAAAGTGGAACAGAGTGTATCTAACCCTGCAGGCTTCGTGCGTTAAACATGAACGAAACAAAACTCCAGGTTCGTTTGCGGTGATGAACCAACGTTATAACATAAATAAGAAAACAGCGTAATACGGACTCCTCAAAACTATTCCAAAAAACGAAAGAAACTACAAACCTCGACTCGTTCACGCGTGTAAACAAAACTACAACACGGACGGCGCCGAAAATGCCCGATCAATAATAAACGAATCAGCCAATTTACTCAACACGTGGGAAAAAAGGATCGATTTTGTGTGTGAAAACTAGTTTTTTAGCAGCTGAAGTACACCGAGGACCACGGACGGGCGTTTGAAAAGCCCATCAGAACCAAAGCGCCTGTTCTGACGGCTCTGAATGAAGAGGTCACATGACGACAGCAAAGCCCCGTCAATATTGACCACGTAACGAACCGCGCGGATAATCTGAGTCACAGGCGCAAACGCAGGCGCCGCCACATCTCATCTTGTTCCTTTTCTCCTTTCCGCGCGCTCGTACAAAAGGTTTCGAGGTCCACGGTGCTATCAGGTAACCACTTGAGAGCGTTTTGCGAAATTATTATTGTTTGTTTGGTGTTTCTGTTTGCAAGGTTTTCAAAGGAACGTCGAGTCTGCGCGTGTGAGCGGATTTTCAAGCGGCTCTGACAATGTGCCGAAAATATGAAATGGACTCGATACAAAACACGAGGAAACGTTTAATACAGAAGCAAGTGCTGTATTTAAAGTTGTATTATGTAACTTTTCCGGTGGAGGTTCTGTCACCCGCTCGTATCTATGGAGATGTCATTGAATGTTCCACAGTACGACATCGAACAGCTCTATTTTACATTTACTGAATTACAGGTGGTTTTATTGCACGAAAAGAGCTAGAAAAACAACATTCTGACATTCCACAGATTTGACCTGTAACTTAAAATATTCATGAAGATAGAAAGGTTTAAAGCCATAATATGAAACATTCCAGACAAAGCAACAGCGTGGAGAAAAGCATTTGATGGACCCTCTGCCAAAAAAGTTACACAATGCACCTTTAAACATGAACACACTAATGATATGTTCAGGCCGCAGCGTCCAAACACGCCCTGGATGGCCATACTTTTTAAAATCTTCATATTGACCTGATCCATGAGCCAGAATTTTACATTTTGCTATTTTGTTACTAAATCAAGATATGAACATCAATAACGAACCAAATCAGACGGCGTCATTCCCCGAGGTCGCTGCCACCCAGCGTTAGTGACAGGTTTGATTGACAGCTAGTTGTTGGTACATAACAGAACATAGAACATAAATCAGTGACTTAAACTTACTATTTCAAGTTTGATGATAAAAGCTAAAAGTTTCCTTATTATTCTCAAGAATCACTGAAATCCAGCGGTTCGTACAGGTGCAGAGTATCTCCGCTCTGAGGAGGGCGGCACATTTAATGACCTCAATCACGATTGGCTCTTGTGTTGCTATGATACTCGAGGTCGGATTTCCAAATATGGACCTGGCTCCAGATTCGCTCCTGTAACCGTGGCAACAGGAGCCTCATTTGAGCGACGCTGACGCTGTGGAGACATCACTCACTCAGTCCACTCAGATATATGGACTATGGTCTTGGACGCCGTGGACCAACAGGAGCAAAATACTTGTGGTGTGTCCAGGGCGTCAGCTGTGGTCTGTGAGTGCAGTGTTTTCCCGGTCGAGAGAGTGACTTTAGTGTATTTATTACATAAAAAACATGAGCGAAGCCCCGGCCCCGTGGAGGGCTCCACGCTCCGGTTCTCGGGTTGGCTCTTGTCCTTGTCTGGTTGACGCGGTGCCTCCGATGCCAAAAGTTCAGCCTTTTCAACTTCTAACACGACGCTCATCTTCTGACACTGACATCTGAACGCTCAAGACGCGCCGCCTCGACACAGATTCGCGCCGTGCAAAACACAGGACGCCCGAGTCACACATCCACACAGACTTCACATGTAAACTGGACGCTCTGACACTGTTCTGAACCTACCATAAAGAAGCAAGTCACAGATTAAAGTTGCTGTATCTGATTTTTACTGTCTTAAAAACAAACCGAACAGAACTAGTTAATTATAAACCGTTTGCAGTGGTCCAAACTTGTTCCTCACTTACCTTATACATCCAGAGCATCTTAATTATTCAGTTTCTAAGCTTATTCAGAACTCTCACCAGAGCGGAGTTTTGCTGTGATGGTAAAACTAAGAACAGCTCCTGATTATCGGACCATATAATGCTTTATAATTAGATGCAGCAGCTTATACACATACTTGAGAATTAAATCAGATTTCAGGCCTTTACTTCTGTACTCAGCGATATGCAGCTGAACACTGTCTGTGTCTTTATCTACAGCTGTAATTCATTCATTAACACCAGATTTTTCTCTAGGTTTTATAACAGCTTTTTGGGAAATGT
>CM068350.1:40252644-40537644 GCA_034769755.1 Odontamblyopus lacepedii
TGCTACCAGTACTGCTTCTACTGCTACTACTACTACTACTGCTAGTACTGCTTCTACTACTACTACTACTACTGTTGCTACTACTACTACTACTACTACTACCACAGCTACTGCTACTACTACTGCTACTGCTACTGCTTCTACTACTACTGCTAGTACTGCTTCTACCATCTACTCAACCGCTACCACCGCTACCAATACCGCTTCTACTAACTACTACTACCACTGTTGCTACTACATCACCAACTACCGCTACCGCTTCACTACCACTACCGCTAGCACCGCTTCACTACAGCAACCGCTACTACTGCTACCACTGTTACCGCTGCTGCCATCACTAACCACTGCTACCGTTTCACTACTACCGCTAGTACTGCTTCTGCGCCAACCGCTACTACTGCTACCAGCTGCTACTGCTTCTACTACTACCGCTAGTACCGCTGCTCTACCACTGCCAACCGCTACTACTGCTACCTGCTGCTACTGCTTCTACCACTACTGCTGCAACAACTGCTTCTACTACTACAGCAACTGCTACTACTGCTACTACCTGCTGCTTCTACCAACTACTACTACTACCTGCTACTGCTTCTACACTACCGCTAGTACTGCTTCTGCTGCTACCAGCAACTGCTGCTACTGCTGCTGCTCTTACTGCTGCTGCACTACCACTACTGCCACCACTGCTGCTGCTTTCTGCACTGCTGCTAGTACTGCTTCTACTACTACAACTGCTACTACTGCTACTACTGCTACTGCTTCTACTACTACTGCTAGTACTGCTTCTACTACTACAACTGCTACTACTGCTACTACTGTTACTGCTTCTACTACTACTACTACCACAGCTACTGCTATTATTACTGCTACTACCAATACTATCATAGTTACTGCTACTTCTACTACTATTACTATTACTACTACTACTGTTGGTCTGGTTTGGTCTCCATGGTGATAGAAAGCTTTAATACCATACTGCAGTGCTTCTCAATTATTTTCTGTTACGCCCCCCCTAGCAAAAAGAAAACAACCCCCCCCCATAAATAATAGCATTTGTCTATAAAACTGGTCCACCTCTGCATAACACTGTATCCTTGTTAACATTAAAGAAAAGAAAAAAGAAAGAAATATAGTTCAACTTACAACAAAGAATAACTTTATTTTTTGCACTGAGCAGTTTGGTACGCCACCTTATACGATGCTAACAGTGCTTGCTGGTTTACTGAAGTAGCTTTCACAAAGCGGGATGTTTGTTGGCAATATTCGGCATGTTTTCGCTGAAAAAACTCTAGCGGCTTATCCGCGTGATTGGGATGTAATGTCTTCAAGTGGCGCCTTAATTTCTTTGGCTTCATGCTGTCCGCTGCCAGCATTTTTAGACACAGAAAACACACCGGTCTTTCCTCGTCTCCCACTGTAATCACAGTGAAGCTGAGTGCTACATATGCTTCGTCATATTTCCTCGTCTTAGCTTTCGGGCGACTTTCTTTTGTCTCATTATCTTCATCTCTCTCCGCCTTTCTTTTCATCCCTGTTAAAAATGTCTTCATGTTGCCTTCAGGTTCGTTTACTCACTTCATATCGCCTGCTCGGTGCAAAATAAACCCTACAGCATAGAGCTAATACTCCCTGCGCACACTCTGACAATGACAGCGCCACTGCCAACTACTGTAGTGGATCTGCAATTACACTTTATTCTAGTACGGCAAAAAAAGCCTGTTCCCCAGGGTCACACACGCCCCCCCTGGCAGCGCCCTGCGTCCCCCCTATTTGAGAAGCACTGCCATACTGTGAAACATTCCAGACAAAGCTATAAAACCTCCACAGAGAAAAGCGTTTGATGGCCCCTCCACCAGAAAAGTTACACAATGCTCCTTTAAAGGGCTCTATTTTCTGATCTCTGTTATAATGTTTCCTCATCACAAACAGACCTGGAGTTGTGTTTCACATGTTTACGTCTGCCGATGAAAGCACAGGGTCTCTACCTATGACGCAACAATCCTGGGAAAATTCAAACTGTGAATTCTTTGAGGTTTGAAGGCAAAGGACTTTTTTTCTTTTTACAGAAGATATAACATGGCTACAAGCTCAGAAGTGTCAGTTCTGTATAATACAGTACGTCCTTTAAATAGAAAAAGCGCTAATTAGAACGTCAGTCTCACATTTCAAACAGGGTACGAAGTGATTTTCTCAGTGCTTTTTCACAGGGTTGAAGTATAACCAGATAATTATGTGAATTATGTAATGTTCAGGTCCTATATTACCTGAAACTGACTCTTGTGAGTTTTAATTCACGTTAAAATGTTGTTAGCTCCTCAAAAACAGAACTGCACAGCAAAAAGGCCTATCAAAAATAAGAAAAAATACCAATTTTGACGTATGCCTTATTTTAAGTGAAATTTTCTGTCAGTGCAGTAAGAAATTTTCACTTACCAAGTTTTCTTAAAACAAGACGAAATATGAATCTGGTTCTAAGCAGAAAACACGAGTTTCCCGTTGCCATTCGGAGTCTAAACCAATCCTGTTCATAACTGGATATTTATCTGTTGTGTGTGTTGTATCGTGCAAGTGTGTTGTAAATTTGTTTTGTTCTGCAACAGACACAGAAGATGTGAGCATTTCTTGCTGTACTGGAAACATATTCCACCAACTTGTTGTGTGGCCATTAATAAATGATTCTGATTCTGATTCTGATTTATGGCAAGATTTTTCCCCTTATTGGTTTGAGAAGGAAGTTAAAGAGGCTTAACCTGGACTGAGTTAATATAAAAAGTGCTTAGAATAAGTTGTAATATGTAGATAAGATAAATCAGGATGGAATATCTTGAAACAAGTAAAAAAAATCTCATCTTATTAAGTAAAAAAAATCTTGAAATTGATCTTTTAAGATGAATCTGCTTAATTTAAGTCAGTTTAACTATGCTAGAAAATCCTTTCTTGCAGGGTGGAGTTGGGTTTTGTTTCATTCATTCATGTTTGATTAACCCTTTATTATTAGTAGTAGAGTATATAGACTTTTCTGGGGTATTAAAGAGGGGGTATGTGACTTCTCTGGCGTATTAACCATAACACATCACATATTTAGATCACCGTGTTCCTTTTATTGTTTTGAAAATGTTATATTTAACCAAACAAGCTAAAACTCGAGCATCATGTTCCAAAAAGGAAGCTAGCATGGTTTTGTTTACATTCTCTTTTTCTTTTTGCTCACACCATCCGTAACAGAAGATTACACAGAACATCTATCCCACTTCATCAAAAAAAGAAAGAAAAAGAAAAAAAAACGGAAAAACACATAATTTATTTTCCATTTACTTTTCAGTTCATGCAAATTCTGGTCTGTCATTCCATAGTAGCCGTAGTTTTCAAGTTAATACCTACAGTATCTTTTATCTTTAGTTCAGTAGAGTTCGGGAATTCCAGGGCTGAAATCATCCAAATGATTCTAGTGAAGGTGTGTGGAGTTTAAAAACTACAGAAGCCAAGAGGGCTCATAACAAATGCAAAAGCCACAACACACCAAAAAAAGCCACAACACACCAAAAAAAAGCAACTACACACCAAAGCCACAACACACCAAAAAAAAGCCACAACACACCAAAAAAAAAGCCACAACACACCAAAAAAAAGCAACTACACACCAAAAAAAGCCACAACACACCAAAAAAAAAGCCACAACACACCAAAAAAAAGCAACAACGCACCAAAAAAAAGCTACAACACACCAAAAAAAAGCCACAACACACCAAAAAAAAGCTACAACACACCAAAAAAAAGCAACAACGCACCAAAAAAAGCCACAACACACCAAAAAAAGCCACAACACACCAAAAAAAGCCACAACACACCAAAAAAAGCAACAACGCACCAAAAAAAAAAGCAACTACACATAAAAAAAGCAACTACACATAAAAAAAAGCAACTACACACCAAAAAAAAGCAACTACACACCAAACAATTTCCACAACACACCAAAAAATATCCACAACACACCAAAAAAAAAAGCCACAACACACCAAAAAAATATCCACAACACACCAAAAACAGCAACACACAATAAAAGCGACAACGGAAGTGACCGCAGGACTCTATTTTCCAACGGACCAAACGAGGAGGATCAAGTGGGAAATTATTCACAGCGGTCAGACAGTGACATCGATCCTGGACACAAAACAATAAATTACTTTTACGTTTACGTTTCCACCTGCATTCACTTCTTCGTTCCTTTACTTTTCACATTTTTCCTCTTCAACTTGGTCCGTCGGAAAATAGAGTCCCGCGGTCACTTCCGTTGTGGCTTTGTGTTGTGGCATTTGTATTTATGCCACAACCCCCCCACCTTCTCACCTAAATCTGCAGGATTTGTGCGTTAAACATGTCAATTAAACACAACACAACTTCAGATATGTTTGCGATGAAGAAACATCATAGATCAGAGAAGAGCGTATTATGAGCTCTTAAACTAATTGCTTAGTTTTAGTACTTAGTTGTGTGTGTGTGTTTTTTTTTTTTTTTCTTAATCACTTATTGTTCTCTGAAAATCTGGCAGCCCTGTCAACAGGGTTCAAACCAGAACCAGACCAGGACCGGGGCCGTCTGGATGTTTCTGACAGACTGGAGCGTGGCATTCACAACATCTGTCTGAGTTTAGGTCTGATATTTTCTCTCCACAAAACAATGAACCAGGAGACAGAATGAGCTGCTGTTTGCTTTGGAGTTTGTCAGATAAATGTTATGAGGGCAGGAAATGGCAAATCACCAGCTGGGACCAACTGATGGTTTGAATGTGCGGCTAAACTAAAGGAAGGAGCGAACTTAAAGGGCGCATATTAGGCTATTTTCTGATCAGTTATAACGTTTCCTCGTCACAAACAGACCTGGAGTTCCTTTTTGTTTCATTCACAGACGTTTAACGCACAAATCATGTGCATGTTTAGGCTGATTTTTTCTCTCAAATGGAAAACACTCTGTTCCACCTCGTAATACAGGAAGTGCTCCACTGTGTTTTTAAACCCCATACATTTTCACTAGAATCATTTTAGCTCTGGAATTGCCCAATCTCTACTGAACTAAAGGTAAAAGGAGCTGTTCACTTGAAAACTACCGCTTCATGACATCACAAGGTGGAACAGAGCATTTTGAGCTTTGGGGATGTGCTCAGACTTATAAATGTAGTTAATATGATTAAACTTAGGTTCAGGAGCAGGACCACGCCTCAACCGCCCTCACCTCCTCTCCAGAAGCCTATTCGTAGCAGCCTATCCCGGCGACCCAGTTTGTCCCTCCCAACCCCGATATGTTCATCTTCCAGATATAAGACGCCTACGAGGGGGGGGGGTCCCGTTCCTGCTGGGCTATGTGAAGATTGAGACTGAACCCCCACCCTGAGTCTCAACCCAGCTGACCCGCCTCGTCTCAATATAATAAACTCTTTTCGCTTCGCACACGTGTTGTTGGTGTGGTCCTTGCCCGTGGATAAAGGGTTACTAATGCCGGGCGATATTTTCGATCGTTTCACTCGGCTTCAGCTCAAACCGTACGAGCAAATCTCAGGGTTTAAAAGTTCACAGCTCACGATTCATGTTCTCACACTGTATGAACGACTTCAACAGTGAAACACTCACGACAGGTGGCTGGCTTTCAGACAGGTTTGATACTCTGGCAACCTACAACAGCCAATCTGGAGCTGGTCGTGAGGTTTTCATCAGTTCCAGTTACTCCATGTTTACGACACAAAGCAAAAAGGGCCAAAAAAAACACAATTCCAGGTATGTTTTTGAGCTAAACGTTATGACTCACAGCTCACATGAGTCAATTTTGAGTAATAAACAACCTTTAAACCAATATTATGGTACATGGTAGTTGTCTTAAATGTTCCACAGTACGGCATTAAACCTTTCTATCTTCATGGAGCCCAAACCAGACCAAGTCACAGGTCAGATCTGTGGAGAGGTGACCCTACTCACAGTCAGAATGTTGTTTTTCTAGGTATTTCTGGGCTATAAAACCAGCTGTGATTGAATAAATGTGAAGTAGAGCTGTTTAATGTCATACTGTGGAACATTCCAGGCAGAGCAATGACAATATGCATGGAAACGAGCAACCCGAAAGTTACATCGTGCACTTTTAAACAATGCAGGAACAGAATTAAAGTTTTAAAAAGGAAGTGCGCCCAGAGGAAAGACAAAACACTAAAATAATACTGAATCAATGTTTTTATCTATAACGCACTGCTTCCTTTCACAGGGTTTTGGGCCATTTAGCAAGAAAGTCAATTGAAGACGGTATGTTTCGTTGTTGCCGTATCAGAAACTAGAAAATGTTTTGCTTTAAGGCACGACAGCAGCGGTACATTATTATCACTGCAAAGTGGAGCGCACTTAGCAATGTCAGGCCGAGTGGGGGGTTTTACCACAGCATTGAGAGCCTTCCGTCTCCAAGTCGCCTATAGGACGGAAATCATTCTGACGCTGTAACAACACACCGGCTCGATTTTATTCCTGCCGCGAACAGGTGAGTGATTGGAACTTTTTTCACGAGTTTGTCAGAAAACTGCAAAACTTTAAGTGCACCGCGTATACAGAGGCTTGAGCGTAAAGGTACACGGTGTAATCCTCTGACACCTGCTTGTCTCCGAGGAGATGGTGTTGACTTGTTCCACAGTTTGGGATTAAACATACGTAGCTTGCATTTATTTAATTGCATGCGTTTATATACTGCTGAAATATACATGGAAGAACATTCTGTCTCACTGCGAGTGGGATTGCCTCTCCACTGAGCCGACTTATAATGCGTCACCTAAAGTAAATACCACATTACAGGACATTCCACGCAAAGCAGAAGACAACGAGGAATAAAATCAATGTTGTTCCTTTGTCTTTGTCTTCCACAGTTTGGCATTAAACTACTATTACAGTGATCCCTCGTTTATCGCCGGGGGTCACGTTCCAAAAAGAACCCGCGACAGGCGAAATCCGTGAAGTATCAGCTTTATTTTTTACAATTATTATACAATACAATACTGTACTATAGAATGAAACCAAAGATCAAATCCTGTTTTCAGGCTCAAGCATTTAAAAATATAAACGTTTTCTTACAAATAACTATGATAGTTTTTTAAAAATGCTGTAAAATAATCATTTTAATGAATACGAACAGGAGGTTGGACATTGTGACTCACGTGTATTTCAGTCCCTCTGACTGAGCCTCTTCCTCCTGACTCCTGTAGCGTCTCTTTCTCCTGAAGCCTGTGGTGCAGGTGTCTTCTCCCGTCGTCCTTATGTTATTTTCCTCCTTCTTTATGGCACCCATGTTTTCTTTTCTGTGGGAGACGCTCCAAACGGCTCTTTGAGTGTTAAAGGTTGCCGACCCCTGGTCTGAGTGAAAGACCAGTCAACTTTTATCACTTCTAGACGACAGTCCCTTGGCCAATCAGGATTCAGAACACAATGCACTTTTTAAAAAAAAAAAAAAAAAAAAAAACGCGAAACAGCGAAGCCGCAAAGGATGAACCGCGTTATAGCGAGGGATCACTGTACTGTCTTCTGGATTCTGGTTTTAACTTTCTATTTCCATGGAATCATGCAGATGACGTGACACCTCCAGAAAGTTACCGAGTGTTGCCGTGAGCCCGGAAGTGAGTTTATTGCTTAAGGTGAGAAAGAAAAGAAAAGAAAAAAAAGCAAAGCAAGACTTTAATGTGGTGTTATAATGCCCCTCTGTGTGTTCTGAACGCAGGAGGTGTCTGGGGCCAGACTCACAGCGGATCAATGCTTCTTCAAGTTTGTGCACAATCCATAAACAAAGTCTTTCGGCAGCACACGGCGCAAATGTGGAAGGCATGTCCGCTGAAATGGCCCTGTGTCACAGACAGAGGATTTTACTCATATTATAATAATAATCAGAATGCACTGGAACATTTACAGTTTGTGGCGATGCTATCATAGCCTCAGCTGCCCTGGGGCAAACTGACGGAGCTCCGTATATTGTTTTAAACCATTCTTTTCTTAAACTGCAATCATAAATTCACGATTTTAAAGTACGGCTTTTTGGGCACATGAATAAACAGAAGGCTTAAAGGGATAGTTTGGATTTTTTGACATGAATCTGTACGTCCCCGTCAGCAGTGTCGTGCATCAACACCGACTCACCTGAGCCGAGTTCTTCCCCGGTTTCGGTGCTGCTGAAAGTGTCCGGCAAGTTGGCTGGAGTCATGAAAATAAAGCGTTTTTCTCCTCAAAACAAAATGTGTTCAAAAGAGTGAAACATTTGCGTCACAAAACTGTTGTTCACGAAAAAGTCGGAGCTCATAATCACTTGGTGCTATTTTCTCTCCGCTCATATCACTGCGCTGCCTCCAGGTGAATCCAACACTTTTTTCAGTAGTTCGGCAGTGTTTACGCGCTCAGACTTTTGACCGCCGAGACGCGATAGAGCGAACGTGAGAGCAACAGCGATAAGTATATAAACTTGTATAAGCTATATGAGAATATGTATAAAAATGTCCGGACTTGTGATTTTCCAGGCCATTTTCCGGTCTCTCACAGCTCCAGCTTCAGCTCGTCCCTCTGTCCCTCCTCTCTCTCTCTGCCCATTCTAACTCCATCTGGTGAATTTGGGCATCAGTATTTTCAGGTTCATAAAGATCTCCCCTTGGCTCTGTGCTAGAGGCCATGTCATCATTGTCGGTGTCAGAGTCACACATGTTGTCGTTACTTTCTGAGCAGGAAACAGTGAAACAGGCTCAGCTTCACCTGGAGGCAGCGCGGTGATACGAGCGGAGAGAAAATAGTACCAAGCACTTAAGAGGTCTGACTTTTTTCGCATTTTGTGATGCAAACGTATCACTCTTTTGAACACGTATTGTTTTGAGAAGAAAAACCGGGGAAGAACTCGGCCTCAGACGCTGTCGGGAGGTAAGTCAGTGTTGATGCACGACACTGCTGACGGGGACGTACAGATTCATGTCCAAAAAACAAACAATCCCTTTAAACACCAATCTGAAAAACTCACTCAACAGATTTAATTCAATTTAACTCTTCCTCTTCTCACTTGTAATAATAATAATAATACATTTTATTTATATAGCGCTTTTCAAGATACTCAAAGACACTTTACACAGATGAGCAATTAAAAAAAATACAAAGGTAAAAAACATTAAAAACAGTACTCATAACAGTCAAAGATTAAAAGCAGCTTTAAACAGGTGAGTCTTAAGGTGTTTTTTGAAGGTGGTGGGGTACAGGTACTTGTACCTGTACAGACTGACGTATGCACTGGTATTATTTCCTTCGTTGTCATTATTCTCAACACTTTTTTTTTGTTTTTCCCTCTAATACACTGTTTAAGAATCTCTACATAACGACACACAGTTAGTCATTTATATTTACTGATGCTGAAACCATCACTTTTACTCAAACATACACACTTTTTTGCATACTTTTTTGTGGTCATACTGGCTCGTCAAAGCCTGAACACGTGAGATCTCAGAAGCTAAGCAGGGCTGGGCCTGGTTAGTACTTGGATGGGAGACCACAAGGAATTCCAGGTGCCACAGGGGGGCGCCAGTTGCAAAAACTGTCGTTGTGTCCTTAGGCAAGGCACATCACCCACATTGCCTAGCATGAAAGTGGTGTGTGCGTGAGTGTTGGTGGTGGTCGGACGGGCCGATGGCGCAGATTGGAGCCTCGCTTCCGTCAGTCTGCCCCAGGGCAGCTGTAGCTACAATAGTAGTTTACACCACCGGGTCTGGAGTGAATGAATAATGCTCTGTAAAGCGTCTTTGAGTGTCCAGAAAAGCGCTGTATAAAACTGATGCATTATTATTATTATACACACACACACATACAAAAAAATAAATAAATGAAAATTATTAATGATATCAAAACCTTTTCCCTCTGGCGCCCCACTGTGGCACCCGGGATCCCCCGCGGCCTCCCGTCCGAGCACTAACCCGGCCCCGCTTAGCTCCTGAGCTCCGGCGAGATCAGGCTTTGACAAGGAGGTACGGCTTTATAACTCCGCTCACCGTTTATTAACACTGCGTCTTCAAATATTTCCTCACTCTTGCACGAGCGGCTTCTGACACCGAATCGAGTTTGCGTTTGTTTTGATCGGTTAATCCACCTATCACTGTCCAGAGTGCTGGAGGAGCTGAGGATCCACACGGACTGCGTTATGAAGACGAGAAAAGAGATGTCAGGGCTGTCACATGCTGCTGGTTTGTGTTGGTTCAATCTGTTTTGGTCTGATGGGTGAAACACAAAATAATTTAACATAAAAATAAAGAGATATTTCACTTTCAGATTCAGTTTTGTATAATTCTGAAAAACAGTTTCTCAGCACTCTTCAAAAATGAGTCTATAACCTCAGTCGTCATAGTTGTTTTCTTCAGTTGCATTTGAAGTTTTGCGTTTTCAAGCTGCACTGAATAATTTTTCACCAACCTGTCTCCATGGAGATGTTATAGCTTTGCCTGGAATGTTCCGCACTGCAGCATTAAACTATTTCAAGCAGAAAACGCCATCAAATCTTGTCAAATCTATGCAAAAGGCGTCCCTGCTCACAGTAAGAGCGCAAGTTTTACAGGGTGTGCGTAAAAACCCCGTCGTTCAGGTAGAATCCACGACAAAAGGAGAAATTTGAATTGAATTTCTCCTTTTGCCGAGTTTTACAAGGGGTTTTTTGAACAGTGAAACCACCTGGAAATGAATAAAAACACAGTAGTTTAATTGAGTACAACATGAATGCGACAGTGTGGAACATTTCAGGCAAAGGAACAAGACTTCAGTGAGATGAGTAGGTAGTGGACACTAGTAGAAAAGTTACCCAGTGTTCCTTTAAAGGTCCTATATTATGTAAAATTGCCTCTTGTGGGGTTTAAGTCATGTTATAATGTTGTTACCTCATCAAAAACAGACCTGGAGTTGTGTTTTGATGCATTCACACATATCTGAGGTGTGCACGGCATTTCCACATTTGAAAATATCCAAATGATTCTAGTGCAGGTGTATTGAGTTTAAAAAGAAAGAAGAGCTCAGCCTAAATCTGCAGGGTTTGTGTGTTAAACATGTGTGAATGAAACAAAACAAAACTCCAGATCTATTTTTGAGGAGGTAACAACATTATAATGGCTTAAATCTCACAGTCCATCCGTCTTCTTCCGCTTTATCTGGCGGGGTCGCAGGGGCAGCAGTTTATCGCTCAGTCCTCTGTGCACCCGACCCCTGTGAACCCCTCTGCAGGTGCTGAGCCCACAGGAGGGTGGACCCATGTCATTCTTTCGGGCTCTTTATTTTTATCTATGTATTTATTTGTAAGGGGACAGCACATATTAATGAACATTTAAAATGCAAATATGCAACGATTATAGCCAATGTGGCCACACCGGCTCGTCAAAGCCTGATCCCGTCAGATCTCAGAAGCTCAGCAGGGCCTGGTCAGTACTTGGATGGGAGACCACTGGGAATTCCAGGTGCCACAGGGGGGCGCCAGTGGCAAAAACTGTCGTAGTGTCCTTAGGCAAGACACTTCACCCTAGCATGAAAGTGGTGTGTGTGTGAATGGTGGTGGTGGTCGGAGGGGCCGATGGCGCAGATTGGAGCCTCGCTTCTGTCAGTCTGCCCCAGGGCAGCTGTGGCTACAATAGCAGCACCACCACCGGGTCTGGAGTGAATGAATAATGCTGTAAAGCGTCTTTGAGTGTCCAGAAAAGCGCTGTATAAAACTGATGCATTAATGTGGCTAATTTCCATCTTCAGTCCTTCGGCAGGTCGATGTCAAATAATCTACACGTCAGGGAAAAGTACAGCAACGATCACACAAAAGTACAGCAACAGTCACACAAAAGTACAGCAACGATCACACAAAAGTACAGCAACGATCACACAAAAGTACAGCAACAATCACACAAAAGTACAGCAACAGTCACACAAAAGTACAGCAACGATCACACAAAAGTACAGCAACGATCACACAAAAGTACAGCAACAATCACACAAAAGTACAGCAACAGTCACACAAAAGTACAGCAACGATCACACAAAAGTACAGCAACAGTCACACAAAAGTACAGCAACGATCACACAAAAGTACAGCAACGATCACACAAAAGTACAGCAACAGTCACACAAAAGTACAGCAACAGTCACACAAAAGTACAGCAACGATCACACAAAAGTACAGCAACAGTCACACAAAAGTACAGCAACGATCACACAAAAGTACAGCAACGATCACACAAAAGTACAGCAACGATCACACAAAAGTACAGCAACGATCACACAAAAGTACAGCAACAGTCACACAAAAGTACAGCAACGATCACACAAAATTACAGCAACGATCACACAAAAGTACAGCAATGATCACACAAAAGTACAGCAACAGTCACACAAAAGTACAGCAACGGTCACACAAAAGTACAGCAACGATCACACAAAAGTACAGCAACAGTCACACAAAAGTACAGCAACGATCACACAAAAGTACAGCAACAGTCACACAAAAGTACAGCAACGATCACACAAAGGTACATAACTCCAGCTCCTCACTAATCACTCAAATTAAAATCACTGTACAACTACACATGGGAACATGTTTGGTTTGACCACAACCAATTTTCCATTAGAGCTTTAAAAGAGCTGTATGTCGGGCATTCTCTCTGTCAGAGGAAGACTATTCCACATATTCCCCCCTTGGACAGATAAAACATTCTGACCAAAGGTTTTCCATCTGTGTGACCGGGTCACCTCTGGTGGAGGCTCGCCTGGTCCTTTCTGAATTATTTTTATGTTTGATTTACTCCTTTAACGGTGATGGTGCCACGGAGTGAAGGGCCTGATAAATTAGACAAGCTCGTTTAACGATGGCCATGCTGCTAAAGTCCAAAAGCTTTTCCAGAATATGACAGTGGTGGTGGGAAATGGGTTTTTAATCAAGTATTTTTAGACGTCTTTTATAGAGGTCGTAAAGGGTGCTGCATGTTTGGGTTGATGGGGGAAACCGAAGTGCCTGGAGGAAACCCATCCAGGCGTGAGGAGAACATGAAAACTCCACACGAGGCCCAAAATTGACACAAGAGGCAATTTTGCACAATAAAGGACCTTTAAAGGAACACTGTGTAACTTTTGTAGTAGTTTCCGCCACCTACTTGTCTCACTGAAGTCTTTGCCTGAAATGTTCCACGAAATGTTCCAGGTATGTTTGCGATGAGGAATATTAAATAAAGTTAAATAACAGTCTTTCTTTTTTTAAACAAATAAAAAGAAAGTGATTATGACGGTCTGAGAAAAAGTTTGATTCTTTGAGTGATTCCGAATGTTTCCTCCTCCCTCTGGAACGCTGAGCTCGGACCAGAGGAAAGCGCCAGTCAGGGGGAAAAAAAACGCACCTATAATCTCTGTAAATATTTGTTCTGCCTTTGTCATTTTCCGCTGGCCCTCGAACGCCTCACCGTCTCCTCAGAGCCCGTTAGATAAATATAAGTCCCTTAAATAAAGAATGTGAAAGAGTCCGAGTCGCTCCAAACAGAAGCAGGCGCCGTGTCAAATGATTTCTGACCACAGTCGTCACTGTTCTTAGAAATTTGTGCCACAAAACGGAGCTGTTCATATATAAGTGTTTTAACTCAGACTTCAGCCATGTTTTATAGTCGTTTCCTCTTCTCATTTCCCCACTGAAGTTGTATTTAAAGTGACTCATGCATGTTTCAGTACTTTTATTCTCCTGTGTTCAAGACGCCGTTGCTCTGATCAACCCACCGCTCTGCACTCACTTCATTCTTTTATTTGATTTTCTTTACCGGTGTTGCAGATTGACTCGGCAGCGTCGCACATTCATTTTAACACATATGAAAAGAAATCCACGCAGTTTATCCATCAGGGGTGTGGACAACTTAGGCTCCATCCACACACTAGTACGTATCGGAGCCGTTTTTGTTGCAGATGCGGCGTTCGTTCACACTAATCTGATGGAAAACGGCTCCGGAGACGGAACGAACTGGTGCCACCAGCTCCGACGTATTCCCCTGAGCACAGATCTGATCCGGCGCTGTGTGGACGCATGAAAACACTGATACTCTGATGTTGCAGCTCTAGTTTCTGTCCTCATTGGACCACGACACTGTGACTCGTGCCTTCCTGATTCACTGGGTTCGTGACATCGAGCACGCGACGCTATTGCGGAAAACAGTTTATTTCATTTCATTTATTTATTTATAAGGACAGTATACAAATTACATTAAGCACAGGGCAAATACGTTTGTACCAGATTAGAGCTTTCAAGCTAATTTCCATCTGTAGTCCTCAGTTTACACAGAAAATAAAACCTACATTTACTAAAATATACAATTTCACTGTTAGTACTGATACATGGTTCAGTTCCACAGTTCATTTTACAAGAGCCACTCATTCATCTATGACCTAAATCAAGTGCTCACACCTTCCCCCTGTTACAGTGCGTTCATTCATTCACAGGTTGAGTATTAAAGTGCATTAATTCATTCACAGTTTGAGTATTTAAGTGCATTCATTCATTCACAGTTTGAGTATTAAAGTGCATTCATTCATTCACAGTTGGAGTATTAAAGTGCATTCGTTCATTCACAGTTTGAGTATTAAAGTGCATTCCTTCACTGTTTCAATGTTAAAGTGCATTCATTCACAGTCTCACAGTTAAAGTGCATTCATTCATTCACAGTCTCACAGTTAAAGTGCATTCATTCACTCACAGTCTCACAGTTAAAGTGCATTCATTCACAGTTTGAGTATTAAAGTGCATTCCTTCACTGTTTGAGTATTAAAGTGCATTCATTCACAGTCTCACAGTTAAAGTGCATTCATTCATTCACAGTCTCACAGTTAAAGTGCATTCATTCATTCACAGTCTCACAGTTAAAGTGCATTCTTTCACATACGACAGGGGAGAGGCAGCTGTCTTTTAGTTTTTAGTGGTTTAAACAAATCGTAGACTAGGCATGTCCAAACTATGGCCCGGGGGCCAAATGTGGGCCTCAGATCAATTGTTTTGGCCCTCAGGCTTCCAGGTGAATTGACTCATACTGCCATAAGTAGTACTTTTTACTGCTTTTTTTTGTAATCTACCTTCATCAAGTAAATGTAGTTTGTGCTTTTGAGGGTCTGAGCCTGAACAAAGGTCTGGAGGGTCATTCACACCTGTTATAAACGCACAGATATGAATTACTGTTTTGATCACTCGTCTATGACCCTCGATTGGCCTCAAGCTGGTCTCTGTTTTAATATGCAAAAAAGCTTGGACACCGCTGCCCTAGACTAACGCGAAACAGCGTCAGTCCATGTAAAGACCGTTTTCACTCTCGCCATCTTCCTCGGCTCACAATCGGCTGCTGAAACTTCCGTAGAACTATGGAAACTTCAGACACGGTGCTCCACTTCCTTGTTTTTCCCGCCCACATCGTGTCGTGACATCGTGATGACGGTGACGATGTGACGAGTGCGACGGTCGTGTCTGGACGCAGATAGTTTCCAATGCAGTGATACGGTGATTTGTTTCAGTGTAAACGTAGTCTTGATTGTGCTTTGTTGTGATGGAGTTTACGGTGACGCCTGCTCCCACTGGGCACGGCAGCTTTAAATTATAACTTAATGTTTTGTTGTGGAAAGCAAGTTTACATACAGAAAATGCCAAATAATAGCCAGGGTATTTATTTGTTTCAGTCACGTAACAGATTTATTTGAGACCAGGCGGCAATTTGGAGCAATTAATTCCTTCCTCACAAAAATCGTGCTCAGCAAAACTGGGAAAATAACCAGTGCGACTATTAATTTAGGCAACTTTTTACACAGACATAGGCAAGTTCATTTGAAATGTCACAACTAAATATCTACAGAGCGGGGAGTTTCCCACATTTGAAAGAGTTTTTTGCAAATTATCCATGTGGTTTTCAGTTTGGTTTCAGTAGAGACGCCGCGAGCATCAGTCCTGCGTCCTGTTGTTGCAGCTCGACTTCCGTCTTCCAGCTCGAACATCAGACTCTCCGTTTATTTGGAACCGACGCTTATTTATCGAAATATACACCTGCACCCGGGGAGCTGGCGATTAACTGGAACCCTGCTCTTATTTGGTATTTTACAATTATTAATAATTCTATTGTTTGTTCAATAGATTTTCAATTTAAAAACAAAAATGAAAAAAAGAAATGTGGATTCTTTATTAGTTTTTATTTGATCCTCACTTTACTCCATAGCACCACAAACAGAAAGTACTTATCAAGACCTGTGTGTAACCCAGGTTATAAAATGCACCAAAACTGCCTTATATATTTCCCATTTTACCTGTACGTCAAGTCACGTGACATACGCACAAACAGCGTTATTTCAGCCAATCGCATTCCTCGTAGCGCCCGACACAAGCCCCCCGTGTCTGCTCTCTGGATTCGGGGGTTTGGGGAGAGGAGCCACAGGATTTCTGCACAGAGGTCTCTTAGCGCCGCAGGAGTGGAGTTCTGGCTGGGTGCAGATTGCAAAGCGGGACTGGCCGTGTGTGTGTTTCCAGTACAAACCCCTACGACAGGGGTGTCAAACTCATTTTGGTCCGGGGGCCGTATGCAGCCTACTTTGATCCCAAAAACTCAGTTCTCTCTTCAAGTTATTGTATTTTTCTCCGTGTCTCGTAGTGGTGTTTAAGATTATATTCCTCGAGCAACGCCACTTGTTCCAAACACACTGAGCACAGATTTCCCATTCACCTCTGTCAACAAATAAGAATTAGACTATTTTTCTTGGGAAATCCTGAACTCATCATCTGCTTTTCTCATTTTTTGACATTTTGCTGATGAGGGTCACGGTCGACAGTCAAAACGATCGTCCTTTAAGAGCGTTTGGAAAGAGGAAAGTCTTCATTTGTGCTGCTCTGGTGGGAGTCGCAACGTACAGAAACGCCGGAGACGCTGCTATGCTAAACGGTGCAGAAAATTAACAGAAAAATCTGAAAATTTTAAGTATTTTAATAGAAAAATCAGCCGAGGGCCAGATTAAGGGTCTTGGAGGGCCGGATCTGGCCCCCGGGCCGCATGTTTGACACATGTGCCCTACGATGTCGCGCTGGAACAGCCCAGAACCTCCTGGAACAACAGCGCATCATCTTCATCCTCCTGCAGTCCGGGAGGAGGCCTGATACAGCCAGTCACACCCCCACGCTCCTCCAGCACGCTCGCATCCACAACACGTTTTAAGCGCTCTGAGGACAGTTCATAAAGTCTGCGATTACTCTGGACTCTCGCTCGTTCCACTGCTCTTCGTGGATTGTGAACCACAGTGACTCTGTGCTCCCCCTGCGGGCATTTTGTTGGGGACTGCCCTGGACTGTCAAATACTGTTAGATACGGTTGCGTCTTGTTGAATACAAATTGTCTCGTGGGAAACACATTTAATATGTCAAATCAAAAGCACTTTAAAAACAAGCTTGAAAACGAATCTGCGGATTGTAAATATTGGGTTTTGTTCATATGTTTTTCACTGTCAGTCACTGCTGATTTACGGCACCAGCCACAGACATAAATTACCGTCTCCTCGTATTATTAGCACCTCCGAGAGCCGACACCTGTTTTCTGATCTAACCTGCAATAATCCTTTTCTACCTCTTTGGCCAACACCTACACATATGCTACATGTGCACAGAATTTCATAATATTAGTGAATGTTCCACAGTATGGCATTAAACATATCTATATTGTATGAATATTTCTGCATTTATATGGCTAAAATTGCATGAAAAACGTATCATTTTGGTTGTGAGCATGGCGGCCTTTCCAGAGGCCTGACCTGTAACTTGGCTTGATGTCGTCATCTGTTTGACTCCATGGAGATAGATGCAGTTAATTCTGTACTATGGAACATTCTAGGGCAGCGGATCTCAAACCTTTCAATTTAGCTTTCTGAATGCCATCAGATCTAAACCAGGTCTATAACAAGACTATTCCAGATCTAATCTAGGACTAAACCAGGACTATTCCAGGTCTAATCTAGGACTAAACCAGGTCTATTCCAGATCTAATCTAGGGCTAAACCAGGACTATTTCAGGTCTAATCTAGGACTAAACCAGGACTATTTCAGGTCTAATCTAGGACTAAACCAGGACTATTCCAGCTCTAATCTAGGACTAAACCAGGACTATTTCAGGTCTAATCTAGGACTAAACCAGGTCTATTCCAGCTCTAATCTAGGACTAAACCAGGGCCATTCCTGGTCTAATCTAGGACTAAACCAGGACTATAACAAGACTATTCCAGCTCTAAACTAGGACTAAACCAGGGCCATTCCAGGCCTAATCTAGAACTAAACCTGGACTATAACAAGACTATTCCAGCTCTAAACTAGGACTAAACCAGGGCCATTCCAGGTCTAATCTAGGGCTAAACCAGGTCTATAACAAGACGATTCCAGCTCTAATCTAGGACTAAACCAGGTCTAATCGAGGTCTATAAATGGACTAGATCATTCCCACAGTGGTTCTAAACAAGTAAGTATTCGAGGACGACAACAAACACAGAAGATAAACATACCACAGTTTGACAAACGCGGTTCTGTGCAAAGCAAAAAACATCTCCAGGGATACAAGCAGGTGGCCGACTCTCCGCTAGAAAAGTTACACTGTGCATCTTTAAGTAACATGCACTATAACTAATGCTGTAACCTTATATTTGTGTTCAGTTTCTCTATCTCGCACCTTGTTTCAGTCGATATTTTCTACCTCGCAGCCGTTCCCAGCCAATTGCCTTTGTCTCCCTGCACTGCTCCCTATTCCAGCGTTGTGCAGACAGCATAATTTAGATGGATAGTTGGGAGCCGGGCCCTGGAGTTAGACCCCAGTTCGGAGCTGGGAGCTGCAGAGAGGCTCTGACAAAGCGGGGCCCATGTGGAGGCATTATCTGCGGCTCTCTGGGGCTTGTTACACTTATCTCGCCCATTTGCCAGCGAGATCCTGTCAGTCCGGGCTCCTGTTTAGCACTGATGCATGTCGCTCCGGGAGCCAAAACAACAGACACACACCGGAGCTGAGAGGGCTAATGAAGAGGAGGTGTACGGGGAGACAGGGGCATGGGATTTGGATGCTAAGGGCTGTATGTTAAAGAAGACATATTGTGTTTGTGTTTGCTAAATAGGTCTAATCTATGACGTCATTTCTCAGGCCATTCTTGTTGAAATGATCTCAAAATTTTCACTGAATGTATAGAAACAGGTGAAGATTTTATATTTAATGTTTTCAGGTTCAGAATCAGAATGGTTTTCTTGCCATAGGAGCTACACAACATTAGGAAATTGCTGCGGTACTTGGTGCGAAACACAAACACTACTAACCGTGCAATAAATAAATAAGCTGAGCCGTTCACTCCCAAAGAGAAGTCATTTTGCGTCTTGAAATCTGCTCGCACACAGTCATTCAAGATTGTGTTGCCTTCAATGGAAAATTTGGAAAAACTTCACCAATTCCAACAAATGTGGACTGAAAATGTAAGGAGGAAGGTACTTCTGCAGCACTAAAGGACCTGGTAGATCATCAAAATCAGAAAAGAAGGTCGAGCAAGTTCGTGAAAAACTCTCACGAAGCCCCACGAAGTCCATAAAGAGAACAAGTTTGGAAACCCAGATTCCTCGAATGGCGGTTTGGCGTTTCTCCAAATTTCTGTAGCATGTCAACGCAGAATTCTTGACGTTTCCGCTTGTCATCTGCTTTTAAAGCCTGAAGGAGCTTCACACGGTTTCATTTCCAATCGTTTCCTCAGGATACGTGAAACTGTCATTCGCTGCACAGTCTTGGGTGACTGTGTGTGAACATGTTCAAAGACGCAAAATGACTTCTCTTTGGGAGAGAAAGGCTCAACCTAAAGTCTTGATCTGTTTCTATACATTCTGTGAAAATTTGAGATTATTTCAACAAGAACTGCCAAAAATTATTGGCCTGTGAAATGATGTCAGTTTTTTTGGGACACTCTGTATTTATCTAAAGCAAAATATCAAAATGACCGAGAAATGCTGTTTCATTGATTAAGAAGTACAGAGCAGTGGGCACATCTCGGCGGTGAAAACGGGGGTTAAATGTCAATATCCATCCATCCATCCATCTTCTCCCGCTTAATCCGGCTGGGTCGCGGGGGCAGCTTGCTGCCCAATACTCATAGCACCTGACCCCCCCTATGAACCCCTCTGCAGGTGGTGAGCCCACAGGAGGGTGGACAACATGGTCCTTGATGTTAGTTCATAGGGGTGCGGGCATGTTTTGGGTTGATGGGGGAAACCGGAGCACCCGGAGGAAACCCATCCAGACACGGGGAGGAACATGCAAACTCCACACAGAAAGGCCCGGGCGACCCGGGGATTGAACCCGCAACCTTCTTGCTGTGAGGCCTGAGTGTTGCCACTCAGCCACCGTGCCGCATGTGTCAATATGGTGATTGAAAATGTGCAATTAAAAATCCCTCAAACATCTAGATCAGGGCTCGGCAACTTTAAACACTCAAAGAGCCATGTGGAGCGTCTCCCACAGAAACGAAAACACCCGCAGAGCCACAAAACCCTAAAACACTGCATACAATTTTTTTTTACCTGTCTGCTCAGTATAAAAGCCTATAATGTGTTGAATTTATGAAATCAATGAAAATACAACACTCATATTCCACTGAGTCGTGTCCTTTAGTCCAACAGAAGCTGAAGCATCAGCACTGAGCTGTTTTCAGCGCAGTTTATGCAAATGAGTCATGCGGTTTAAGTTTTGTTTCTCTAAAACATAAACAAATGTGCGCAAAGCTGCATTAAACACATTATTACTAAATGTCTATTTGAGTCCTGCTCATAGCAAATAAAAATCCAAGATTAAATTATCCACCCGCAGTGAACCAACCTGTGTCCGTCATCATTTTATCTCCTGTATTGGAGCCTGAATGAATCTGCCCACAGAGCAGAAACGTTCTGTTTTCTTCAGAAACTTTTTTTTTGTAGCAACCACATCCTGCAAATTCTATTCTTGTTTGGTTTTAGACCTGGTTCAGACCTGGTTTAGTCCTGGTTTAGTCCTGGTTTAGAATTGGTTTAGACCTGGTTTAGACCTGGTTTAGACTTACTTTAGACCTGGCTTAGTCCTGGTTTTAGTCCTGGTGTTAGTCCTGGTTTTAGTCCTGGTTTTAGTCCTGGTTTTAGTCCTGGTGTTAGTCCTGGTTTTAGTCCTGGTGTTAGTCCTGGTGTTAGTCCTGGTTTTAGTCCTGGTTTTAGTCCTGGTTTTAGTCCTGGTTTTAGTCCTGGTTTTAGTCCTGGTTTTAGTCCTGGTGTTAGTCCTGGTTTTAGTCCTGGTGTTAGTCCTGGTGTTAGTCCTGGTGTTAGTCCTGGTGTTAGTCCTGGTTTTAGTCCTGGTTTTAGTCCTGGTGTTAGTCCTGGTTTTAGTCCTGGTGTTAGTCCTGGTGTTAGTCCTGGTGTTAGTCCTGGTTTTAGTCCTGGTGTTAGTCCTGGTGTTAGTCCTGGTGTTAGTCCTGGTTTTAGTCCTGGTTTTAGTCCTGGTTTAGAGGCGCACAGGAGGAAGCTCGGTCCACACAGCGGACGTGACGAGACTCATGCTCAGTGTCGGCGCCGTCCTGGAGGAGATGAGCTGAGCTCTAAAGATGTTTTATTTGAATGTTACAAGACCATTATCTACAAATTTAGAATTACATTTAAAAACGAACTAACTAAAATGAAAATCCAATGTAATTAAATGCACATTATTTATTTCCCAAAGTCACAGACGGAGGAAAGAGCCGAATGAGGCTCCAGAGCCGCGGGAGACGACCCCTGAACTAGAACAACTATAATATGGTTAAAAGCTCCGACAAGTCATATTTACATAACAGGCCAGCTTTAAATAAAAAAATAAAATAAATAAAAAACATCCTCAGACAACAGGACATGATTGACAGGAGCATTTACCAATCACAGAGACGCACGATCTGTCTGCAGTAAAACATTCCTGCAGAAGCAACAATCGAAGCACCAAACTCTTCTACATCTCAGGTAAAAGAAGTGATGTATTTTGTTCGGAATGATACAAGATTTTTTTTTGAGAGGAGATGTCTTCATATATAAGAGACAAATGTTCTTCTGCATTTAAACAGAATGTAGAAAGGACTGGCTGGTCAGGCAATTTTTTTTTTTTTTCATTTTTGTTTGAGCAAGGTACGTTACACAAGGACATGCACATGTACATGTTTGGGACTGTTTCTGGTGCTCAAAAAGAGCTCAAAAGGAAATACATGCATTCGTGGTTGTGTAAACTAATAATAATGATAAAGAAAGCACAAAAGTTTAGAATTTATGATCGTACAAAATAAACAGCAACGAGAATGAAAAATGTCAGGATTTTGTTTTCGTTTATGGTGGTACAAACTAATAAAAATGCTAAAGAAGGCAAAAAAATATGGATCGTTTATGATTGTACAAAATAAACACTGAGAATGAAAAAATGCAAGATTTTTTTTCTTTTTTCCGTTTATGGTCGTACAAACAAATAATAACGATAAAGACACGGCCGTTTTTTTCGTGCCTGATCGTATCAAAATGAGAACGAAAAATGTAAAGGTTTTTTTTTTTTTTTCTCGTTCTCGCTTTGCCTGGAATGTTCCACAGTATCAAATGAACTCACCTATGGTACATTTATAAGTGCATTTATACAGAAAAAAGCATAACCTCTGCACAGAATTGACATCTAACTTTGCTTGGTGGCAGCAGCTTTGCAAGTTCTAAGCCATAATATGAAATATTTCAGACCGAGCAATAACATCTCCGTGGAGACGAGCAGCTGGCAGATGCAGAACAGTTCCACCTACAGCTAAATTAATAGCAGAAGTCGTGCAGTTTCAGCCACAATACCATAAGTTTTCTCGTATATTTGAAATCAATACCACTTATGTTCATATGTGCTTCGAGGTCCAGCTCGTGGGGCCTAAAACGGGACTTAAAACCAGGGGGACGGGGCCTTCGGTGTGTCCTGCCCCAAACTCTGGAACATTCTGCCCCCACACGTCCGAACAGCCCCTGCAGTGGAGTGTTTTCAGTCTCGTCTCAAGACCCACTTTTATTCTCTGGCTTTTAACACGGCGGGAGTTGTGTTGTTCTCTGTAGTGATGTAACAATAGTTCTCAATCGACTTACCGACTTATGAAGGTCAAATAAAATAAAATAAAGACAATAACGTAAATCTGGTGATGTCGTATCGTCAAAGGTCTCACAATAATATCGTGGAGCATCACAATATATCAAATCCCAAGTCTCTTTGCTTAAATGAACAGTTCTGATGCAGAAATAGCTAAAAAAAAACAGAGGGAACTACATAGACCATGATCCTTTGCTCCGTTTCAATGCAGACGACATGAAGAAATAACTGTTCTAAGCACTTTTACATCTTCATTCTCTGGATTAAGTCTGTGAAGCATTTTTAGAGGAAAAAGTAGCAGATTCACAGTTATGTTTTTGCCTCCACAAAATATTTCAATAAATCTGGTACGGTGAGATGTTTACGGTGAAAATATCGTACAGAGAGATTTGGATTTCGTTCCATCCCTAATGACAATAAATGTTGCACCAAATGACAAACCATTTCATAATGCCAGTCTTGTTATTATGTAGAATATCGTAATATCGTGAGCTTTCCCACGATATCGCAGTAAATATCGTACATTGAGATTCATACTGTGAAAATATCGTATCGTGAGACTTGGATATCGTTACACCCTTAGTCCTCTGTGTTTTGTATTTATTTTATTGCTTTTATTTATTGCTGTTCTATGGTTTTTATTTTACTGGTTTTATTGTTTTAAGACTAATATGATTAAATCTGATGCACTACTACTACTACTACTATTACTACTACTCCTACTACTGAACTATTACTACTACTCCTACTACTGAACTATTACTACTACTCCTACTACTGAACTATTACTACTACTCCTACTACTGAACTATTACTACTACTCCTACTACTGAACTATTACTACTACTACTACTACTGAACTATTACTACTACTACTACTACTGAACTATTACTACTACTACTACTACTGAACTATTACTACTACTACTACTACTACTGAACTATTACTACTACTACTACTGCTACTACTACTACTACTACCACTACTATTACTACTACCACAGCTACTACTACTACTACTACTACTACTACTATTACTACTACTCCTACTACTGAACTATTACTACTACTACTACTACTGAACTATTACTACTACTACTACTGCTACTACTACTACTACTATTACTACTACTACTGCTACTACTACTACTACTGCTACTACTACTACTACTACTACTGCTACTACTACTACTGCTACTACTGCTACTACTACTACTACTACTACTACTACTATTGCTACCATCACTACCACTACCATCACTACCACTACTACCACTACCACTGCTACTACTACCATCACCACTACTACTCCTACTACCACTACTACTACTGAACTATTAATGCTGCTACTACTACTACTACTACTATTACTACCACTACCACTACTACTACTATTACTACTACTACTACTGAACTATTAATGCTACTACTACTACTACTACTACGACTACTGCTACTAATACTGCTACTGCTACTACTACTACTACTACTACTACTACTACTATGACTACTGCTTCTAATACTGCTACTGCTACCACTATTGTACTATTAACGCTACTACTACTACTACTATTACTCTTCTACTACTACTCCTGCTTTGGAGTCCATAGTGATACAAAGGTTTAATGCCTAAATCTGAGTGTTCATTTTGATCATTATTTTATTATTGCTCTTCTTACTGCCGTATTTTTCTGTGTATTTGTGCAGCACTTTGGACGCGGTTTGTTTCCGAAATGCACGATATCCTGTAAACAAAGTGACCGGACACTAATAACGCAGGTGTGCTCGCGTTTATTCCAATCAGCCGTTCCCACACCCCCTCCACCTCCCCCCGTTGTCACTTCTCGTCTCGTCTTTAACGCGAGCTGTCCACACTCCTCCCGCGGGGGCCCGGGGAAGCGCCACGCTAATTCCCGCAGGAGGTGTTTTCTGTCTGCTCCTTGTTGTGGATCTCGGGTGTCATTGGGGAGAGCTGTCAGTCTTACGTGACACGCCGCTGCCTCCGCTCGCCGTCGCCCCCAAAAATAGACTCGGGCTCGTAATGGGGTATAGATCCAGGAAACGAGCAAACAAACAGATCACGGCGGCCCACAGCGACTCCTCTGCCTTTTTCATTTCGCTTATAAATATTGATGGGGAATCCGAAATGTGGGTGCTTGTGGTGTCGGTACATGCAGCCGTATTGTTATTGCCAGAAAATTGTTTTTAAGGGTTCAGATTGAGAGTGGAGAGTTTAGACGGAGACAAAGTGGTTCTGGTCAGGAGTCACTGCCCGCCACAAGCCCAAAGTAAAAGACCTGATAATGGACTTTTAAAAGGTCTTAAAGGGCCCATGTTACGCTGTTTTTCATCTGTTATAATGACGTTTCCTCATTGAAAACAGACCTGGAGTCGTGTTTTGTTTCATTCGCCCATGTCTAACACATAAAACCTGGATGAAGTTGGCCCCCGACAAACGCAAACCTACACAAAAACTATGTCAATCGTTTGTGCTGCAAAAAGTTTTGTTTGTGCTGCTTTAGTTTGTGAGAAATTAACGATTCTTTTATAGGTCAAACTGGGGTCAGCCCCACAGGAAGCTTAAAAATGCTCTAAAACGTCCAAAATGGAGTCAGTTGTTTGTGCTTCGTTTGTGCTGCAAAAAGTTTTGTTTGTGCAATTCTGGTTTTTAAGATATTTGCAGATTTATTTTCGGCCGATGACGTCGTCCAGAACCTCAGAATGTTAAATAGGCTCAAAACAGGCAGAACATTATAGAAGACATTTGTATTTCATTTGTGCTGTTTTGTGCTGTGACAATTTTCATTTGTGCAAATATATTTCAAAAATTATTAACGATTATTTCTGCGGCAATTTTAGGACGTCATTTCCGCTCAGCTGACGGCAGCGGCTTCAGCAAAACTCTGCAAAACTCTGTAGTCTGTAACCGTCTTTAGTCATTTGCTTTTGATTCATATTTTATATAATAATACAGACTTTTCCACAGCCTCAGATCGTTTATCGGCACTAGTTTTGTGGAGTTTGTGGCCGTCAGCTGAGCGGAAATGACATCCTATAATTACCGTAGAAATAATAATGAATAATTTTAGAAATAAACTCACACAAATGAAAATTGTCACAGCACAAAACAGCACAAACCAAATACAAACGTTTTCTATAATTTTCTGCCTGTATTGAGCTCTGTTTCACATTTTGAGGGGCTGGATGACGTCATCGTCTGAAAATAAAACTGCAAATATCTTAAGAACCAGAATCGCACATATGAAACTTTTTGCAGCACAAACGAAGCACAAACGATTGACATAGTTTTTGTGTAGGTTTGAGTTTGATGGGAGGTAAGTTCTTCTCCTTTTGGATCGTTTCAGCCCTGGAATTGCCCATTTCTACCTGAACTAAAGGCAAAACGTCGCTGTTTAACTTGAAAACTAACAGTTCATGACATCACAATGTGGAAGAGCTTTGAGCTTTGGAGTAGACAGAAAAATAGACGTCTTCAGTTCTGACCACAGACTGTATAAAGAAGAGGATTAAGAGAGTGTGCCGTCACCCACAGCACTCGGCTCCAGTCAAATGAAGCTCATTGAGGCTGCAGTTATGGAGCGAAATTGGAGGGAAGTTCAATATTAGGAATAGGAATTGTTTAACGGACAAAATAAATAAATAAAAACACCAGATTATTTTTACGCAGATTAATCACACAATCTATTCTGAACGCACATGCTCCTCTATCAAGGCGGCGCAGGTTATTAGGTCAGTGATCAGGTCCATACACGACTTTAGATAAACTCAGGTCGTTTGCAGATATCGCAGTGATGAATTCTCTTTCCACAGAAGCACAACAAGTTTAAAACACCATCTTAAAGCAAAACACGGGTTTGATTCAGCGGCAGCAATGACGCTACTTGTACCAACAACAACAAGCCGAGCACGACAACCTGCGGGAATGATGTCAACAAAACTACCAGCGATAGAAAAATGTCAATAATACAACTTTTTGATAATAAACTGCATTTTTGTCTGAACATTTAGGACTTTTTTGGAAGAATAATTAACTGTGATTGATTGTGATTAATCAAAATTCTAAAGTGTGATTTAATCCGATTAACAAATTAATTATTTGACAGCACTATTACAAAGCAAACTGGAGTCAAAGGAGCTGGAGGCACGTCCATGCTCACTTCCTGTTTGTAACGGGGCAGGTAGCGGGGTCATATGTCCATTTACAGTCTACGGTTCTGACATTCTTCTGCTGTTAATGCCTCACAGTCGTCCCTCACGATAACGCAGTTCACCTTTCGTGGCCTCGCCGTTTTGTGGATGTTTTTAGTGTAATTTTGCATGTTATTTATTTTTTTTTTTTTACAGTCTATGAATGCGTATTGTGTTCTGCGTTCTGACTGGCGGAGGGAGAACCCGCACATTGTGTTCTGTGTAATTGAAGGTGGCAGTTCCTCAGTTTAGATCGCGGCCCATTTACGCGGATCGATCCTCCTCCCCGCTCCTGCTTAGATCACGGAGAAGTTTTACAGCCTTAAAACAGATATAATAATTGTAAAAAAATATGCCGACTTCTTTGCGGATTTTGTCTATTGCGGGTTATTTTTAGAATGTAACCCCCACGATAAATGAGGGACCACTGCATTTCTATCTGAAAGGAGGAGTTAACTACACCGAAACTAACCCTTCTACTTATTTACAATGAGGAGAATCTGTTCTTAGTTATGTCCACTGAGTTACCCTCAACCAGACCTGGGCCACACACGGCTCTTTGGTTGACTCTGACATATAAACATATGTTATAATTTTGCCTCACGCATGGACTAAAGCTGCATTGCTTTTACTTCAGAGGTGTTTTTTATTACATTTTTTGTAAGGCATCCTAATTTTTGACATTGCTTTAGTCATAGCAAATGCTGTTACCAGTCTGAACAATGCTATTTACTGCTTTTTTATAAAGAAATGCAATTAATATTATGCAGAGCTGAGCATTTTGGCTCGACTCTCCATGATATTTTCTCATGTGGCCCCATGGAAAAAAATAATTGCCCACCCCTGCTGCTCGCACAGGGAAAAAACTATATCTCGGTAAGTTAAAATGACTTAATTAAAGAACATTTTACTTTCTGTAGATCCAACTTGACAAGCAAAATTATGTGTTAAGTGTTTTCTTATTTCTTAATTCAAGCAACATTTTGATTTTGTTTCTCATTTTAAGTGCAAACAATCGTTGTATTTCTTGTGTAGCAAGATGTATTTTCATATTTTAAGTACAAAACATCTCAAAACAAAACTTTCTTAATTCAAGTCAACTAAACTTGACTAGATTTAGTTTTTTCCAGTGCAGGACTCCGGTCTGCCGTGCATCTCCATCGTATAGTGAAGAACAGATCCTGGTAAACGAGAAGAGTTGGTTTGAGAGGGAAGTCAGGAAAGACAGTTCATCTCTGAAGAGAAATTGAGGTCTAAGGGCCTCTTTACACGAGAACGCTTGTGGATAAAAAAAAAACACAAAATATTTTATTGTAAGTGCCTTTTG
The DNA here is from genome assembly GCA_034769755.1 of Odontamblyopus lacepedii. Taxonomy (NCBI): domain Eukaryota; kingdom Metazoa; phylum Chordata; class Actinopteri; order Gobiiformes; family Gobiidae; genus Odontamblyopus; species Odontamblyopus lacepedii. The sequence continues at coordinate 40,281,336 of CM068350.1, forward strand.
TTTAGACGGTGACGGGGCTTAAAAAAACGCTAATTCTGAAACCACTCTCCAGGGTGGTAAAGTTGAAGACGCTTTGCTGTAGCGTTTCCGTCTACACAGCCCAAGGCGCAAAACTCTACATACAGCACACAGAAACACATATGTCAGATCATTTCCACGCGTCGGACCTTCGAGCTCCTCTGGCAGCTCTAATAAACTCACAGGAGGCGTCGCAACACATGTACAGAACATGCATAGGTAGTGTTAGTGAAGAGGGAAGGATCTGCAATCACCTCTGTCAATGTGGAAGCAGAAGTACGTCGCAGGTGAGCCAGATGGATATGGACAGGAACACCACCTGGCCGCCCGGCATGCTCACCCAATCGAATAAGGGTAGGCGCAATAAGCTTTAGCTTCGGCCTACACCTGGTCATTAAACTGCTTAGTGTTTGATTTGATTATTCCACAAACCCACAAATGTTTTATTTCACGGACAGCAGACTGAATATAATGTATGTGGTCCGTAATGTGTTAAACATTGACCAAATAAAAAACATGAGCATGATTTCCGCACACTTTTGCGTCATCGTGTGCATGCAGGTTTCATCCCGAAAACGCTCGTCTAACGCAGAATAAAAAGTAAAGACGCGACGCCACTTTTGCATCTTCAGTTCAGACTGTCGTCACATAAATGTAGTTCATATGATTAGCTGAGGTTCAGGAGCAGGACCACGCCTCCACCGCCCTCTCCAGCCAATCACAGCTCACTTATACCACGCCTTAATTTTTAAATCCAGACTTAAGACCCATCTTTAAATGAAAGCTTACCCCACTTAATTATCCGTCTCCTTGCTGATTGTTTTATTTTGCTTGTATTGCACTGTCCATTCTCTTTGTTTTGTTTTGTATTTATTGCCTGTTTTAATTGATTATCTTTGTACGGTGTCCTTGAGTGTCTAGAAAGGCGCCTTATTATTATTATTATTATTATTATTATTAATTTCCCAGAAGCCTATTTGTAGCAGCCTATCCCGGCAACCCAGTTGTCCCGAATAACTCAACCCCACCCTCCCGACCACCGATTTCTTCAATTCAATTCAATTCAATTTATTTTTGTAGCGCCCAAAATCACAACAACAGTTGCCTCTAAGGGCGTTCCAAGATTTGGATGAGCAAAACATACACACAGACATATCAAAACAGGAATAAACAACATTCATGTAAAGCGGCAAATGAAACATCGTCCAGTCATCACTTCCAGACATAAGACGCCTACGAGGGGGGCCCGGTTCCTGCTGGGCCATGTGAAGACTGAGACAGAACCCCCACCCTGAGTCTCAACCCAGCCGACCCGCCTCGTCCCCATATAGTAAACTCTTTTCGCTTCGCACGTGTGTTGTGGGCGCAGTCCTTGCTAGTGAAATGTAGTCTAAGGTACAATCCCCATTTACAACTCCAGCCTCGGACACAAAACAAAACAAAAACAACAACAGGGCAAAGCAGAATGTGCAAATAGAAGTTAGATCATCATGAAAAACGACACAAAACATGGCTTAGGTGGACTTAACTAATAACAGATCCTCTTTACTACTAGGGTGTGTTAGTTCAGTTTCAGTGTAGTTAGCTCCTTCTTTCAGACAGACAGAAGCAGAACCCTGTCAGAACTGCAGAATCCTCCTCCTCCGACTTTTGTCCAGTTGACTGAATTCAATTTTCTTTTGCGAGGGAACAGCTACACCTTTAATAAAAATGTAAATCTTCATTACTCCTCACGGTGCAGCTGTAGTCCCCCTCCCTCTCTCCGCCTTATTTTGTACAAACACATTTGCTTAAAGCTGCACTCTGTATCTGCTTGTTTCTATGGATACGTCATCGCTCTGCCCGGAATGTCCCACAGTGTGACATTAAACAGCTCTGCTTTACATCTATTCAACTACAGGCGGTGTTGTAGCTCAGAAAAACAGGCGTTCTGACTGTGAGCGGGGGTCGCCTCGCCACAGATCTGACCTGTAACTTGGTCCGGTTTGGTCTCCATGACAACAAAAAGGTTTAATGCCATATTGCGAAACATTCCGTACAAAGCAACAGCATCTTCATGGGAAAAACGTGACCAGAAAAGTTAGACAACGAACGCACTTTTAAAGTATGGATTTCAAAGACTCGCACTCTACAACAAACGCTGGCCAGATATAGACGTAATTACTTTTTCATTCTGCTGCAGCAACAAACAAAAAAAAACTGTAACTGAAACTTTTATTTTACCGAGACTTCTGATGACTCCGGACTTAATTCTGGCCTCACAGCAAGAACGGGCCGTACATAAAAGGTTGTGTTCACGGTACAGGTTTCACACACAGATGTTGGGCTGGAGACAATATCAAGAGTCACTGTTTTTAAAGGATGATCCACAAGACAAACACACAAACGTTAATGTTATAATTACTATTAATGCTGCTACTATTACTACTATTAATGCTAAATGCTACTACTACTACTACTACTTCTACTACTACTACTACTACTACTACTACTACTACTACTACTACTACTACTACTACTACTACCACTACTGTTTCTACTACTACTACTACTACTACTACTACTACTACTACTACTACTACTACTACTACTACTGTTTCTACTACTACTACTACTACTACTACTACTGTTTCTACTACTACTACTACTACTACTACTACTGTTTCACTACTACTACCACTACCACTACCACCATCACCACTGTTTCACTCATCACTACTACCACTACTACTATCACCACTACCACTACCACTACTACCACTACTACTACACCACTGTTTCACTACTACCACCACTACTACTACTACCATACTACCATTACTACTACTACTACTACTACCACACTGCTACCACTACTACTACTACCACTACTACCACTGTTTCTACTACTACCACTACTACCACTACCACTGTTTCACTACTACTACCACCATCTACCACTACCACCACTACTGTTTCACTACTACTACTACTACCACTTATCATCACTACACTACTATCACTACTACTACCACTACCATCACCATTTACCACTACTGCTGCACTACCTACTATACCACTACCACCTACTGCCACTACTACTATACCACCTGCTGTTTCTACTACGACTACTACTACTACTACTACCACACTATTGTTTCTACTACTACTACTACTACTACTACTACTACTACTACTACTACTACAACTATTACTACTACTACTACTACTACCACTACTGTTTCTACTACTACTACTACTATAGTTATTGCTACCTCTATTTTACTATTAATGCGACTACTACTACCACACTACTGTTTCTACTACGACTACTACTACTACTACTACTACTACTACTGCTACTACTACTACCATAGTTATTGCTACCGCTATTTTACTATTAATGCAACTACTACTACTACTACTACTACTACTATTACTACTACTACTACTACTACTACCACAGTTACTACTATTGCACTATTAATGCTACTACTACTACAACTACTACTACTACTACTATTACTACTACTACTACTACCACACTACTGTTTCTACTACTACTACTACTACTACTACTACTACTGCTACTACCACAGTTACTACTATTGCACTATTAATGCTACTACTATTACTGTAGCTCTGGTTTGGTGTCCATGGTGATAGAAAGCTCTAATGTCACACTGTGAAACATTCTACACAAAGCAATAGCATCTCCACAGAGAAAAACATTTCAAGGACCCGCCACCAGAAAAGTTACACAATGCTCCTTTAAAGAGCCCATATTACTGTATTTTCTGATGTCACTACGTCGTTTCCTCATCACAAACAGACCTGGAGTCGTGTTTTCTTTCATTCACACATGTTTAACACACAAACCTGCAGATTCTGTTCCACTTTGTGATGTCACGGCAATAGAGTAAGTGCTCCACTGTGTTTTTAAACTCCAAAACACCTTCACTAGAATCATTTGTTTGAGTTCAGCCCCGGAACTGCCGATCTCTACCAAACGAAAGGCAAAAGGCTGATGTGAACTCGAAACACGAACACTTCATGACGCGTGAATGAAACAAAACACAACTCCGGGTCTGTTTTTGAGGAGGTAGCGACATTATAATGTCGTTTAAACCTCACAAGAGTCAATTTTGTGTAATATAAGGACTTTTAAGAATCGTTTCTGTCCATGAGGCTCAAGACCTCCTCTCTTCCACTGCTGCTGACAGGTTACCCAGAGGCACTGAAGGATGGGCCAAATAGAGGACAAATTTCCCCTGGGGGCCTGTAAAGTGTCTCTTATAAAATGGCCCCACTGTATACCATCGAAGGTACGAAAATATGGAAACGAAACCAGGCTCTGCACACGACTTCACACTGTGCACGAGGACTGAACAACTTGTGAACAAAACAGAAGAAATATCGAATTGCAATTTATGCTTTAAAGGTTTAAAAGTGACTCTTGTGAGCTTTAAGCCATGTTAGAATAATGTTAAGTCATCAAAAACATAGCTGGAGTTGTGTTTTGTTTCATTCACACATGTTTAATAATTCTTTATTGTTAATCTGTTTATATCTACAAAGCTCAGAATGCCCTGTTCCACTTTGTGATGTCGTGATGCAGAATCTTTCAAGTTCACAGCTGCCTTTGACTTTTATATCAGTGGAGATGGGAGATTCCAGGGTTGAAATCATCCAGATTAATGTAGGGAAGGTGTATGAAGTTTAAAAACACAATGGAGCACTTCCTGTAATACCGAATCACAAGGTGGAACAGACTGTTTTCTGTTTGAGAGAAGAGCTCAGGGGCCGTTTACGCAACAACAGTGACGGGTGGAAAACGGACTTGCTCATCGTTTAGACCGCAACAGCGTTTTGGGGGGATGGGGTCGAAAACGCAAGAACCCGAAAACGCTCCACCCTTTTCGTTGCCGTGTAAACGGTTGAAAACAGAAAGCTGCACTTTCGTGGACCGTGGGGCAGAGATTACGTCACGAGCACGAGTCAGTTCAGGAAAAAAACAAAAAAACATGGCAGAGCTTCAACTCGCCCGAGCAGCTGCAAATGCCACAGGACTCGAGTCAGAACGTGACTCCACTGATCACGCAGTCATTCAGGGCAGAGAAGACAGTTTCAACATATCGCAGATGTTTTTGGTGCAGCGGAGAAGCATCGGGAGAAGGGTGGAAGACTTATGCAGGCATTTGGTCTCAGCAGTGCTGCCACCTACACACTGGGCGTGCAAACTACGTCGGCAAACTGCGGGTTTTGCGTCTCCGTGTGCAGCAGAATTCCCCCAAAACGCTCGTCTAAACGTTTGTGCTTCAGACCGTTTCTGTGTAAACGTAGCCTCAGCCTAAATATGCAGGTTTGTGATGAGGAAACATAATAACATCGACCAGAAAATCAGAAAAACTGACAAAAACACCAAAATATGAACTGACAAACTAATACAAGAACCACATTTCAGATCTAAACTCCAGGCTGAGCTGATTTTATACAGAATAAGACCGGACATTTTTCGTGGAGGAAATGATTGCACTTCAAATACTGCAGCCTTTGCTAATTGCGTCTGTTCAAATTGCAATATAACAGTGACTCCACAGTCCGACTGCTGTGTTTCAGATGACATCACAACATTTTACATTTTATAGGTCAATAAGGCTTAATGGAGATGGAGATGGGGCGGGGCCGCAGCTGAAGCCGGTGTTGTTAAAGTGCAGGACCGTTCTGTAACGCAGCGAGTTCAAGGGTCCAGGCACTCAGAAAAACACTTGTGAATTTACCTTTTGGATATTTCGTGGCAAAGACCAATGTAATTAAAAGGGAAACTGTCTCTCGCCGCGATCTGATGTGATTATTTTACCTTTTAGACACACATTTGGTCTTGTGAGTGAGGCGAATTCGGTCGGGTCGTTAGAGGCAGTGTTAGAAAGAGCCTTCAGTGTAAATACTTCTGTTCCCTTTCGCTCGCTAAGCTCGTCGGGGAGTAATCTTGTCGGGAAGTGACAAAGGCGCGAGAATCTGGATGCGAATCAGATCAAGCAGTTGGCTTTCAGATCTCTTTCTCTCCTTTGAAATACACCACACCTCGATTTGTTTTAACTCCGCGTGTAACATCCGGCTCGGGAAGGCCCCAAAACCCCTCCTCCCGTAGAAATGCGCCTCCTCTGGTCGTCTCGGCCTGTATAAACTCGGCGCTCGTGTCATTCGGGGTGTGATGCCGCTGGTTCTTCTGTTGGACCAATTTCTGGCAAGAAATAAACTCTTCGTCTTTGCTGCAACATTTATCAGTGTCGACAAAAGGAGTCTTTTTCCACAGCACACTTTTCCACCTTCAAGCCACTCAAAACGCTTTTTAACAAGGAACTGCTCGCCCACCACCACCACTACCACTACTACTACTACTACTACTACTACTACTATTACTGTTACCACTACTGCTACCACTATTGTACTATTAATGCCATTTTTGTTCTGATATGATACTAAACTTTAAACTCCATTTTTATTGTTATGAGCAGACGAACTTCTGCTTATTTAAACCTTCAGTCACTTTTGCTTCATAACAGGTTTTGTCATGTTTTTGTGTTTTGATGGTTTTGTTTAGCTTTTCGCCATCAGCATTTTGTGATTTTTACACATATTTTATCATTTTGCCTGCACGGCTTTTATTATCATTTTATTTAAGAGGTGTTTTTTTAAATGACATTTTTTGTAAGGAAACCTCACTATACCAGAACTAAACTAGGTCTAAACTAGAACTAAACCAGCTCTAAACCTAGTCTAACTCAGGTCTAAACCAGGTCAAAACCAGGTCTAAACCAGGTCTAAACCAGGACTAAACCAGGACTAAACCAGGTCTAAGCCAGGTCTAAACCTAGACTAAACCAGGACTAAACCAGGTCTAAGCCAGGACTAAACCAGGCCTAAACCAGAACTAAACCAGGTCTAAACTAGAACTAAACCAGGTCTAAACCAGAACTCGATGTTGATTCTGGTATGAGCAGTTGAACTTCTGCTTATTTAAACCTTCACTTACTTTTGCTTCAGGTTTTGTCATGTTTTTTTTTTTTTAACCCTTTTCTGATGGTTTATTTTTGCGTCGCTGTGCTGTTCGCCGTCAGCTTTTTGTTCTGACCTGGTGGGACCTGTCCTGCTTTCGCTTTTTCTTTGGGTTCAGATTTGTTTTGAGCTTTTTATCTTAAGTTTTCGCTGCTGGCACCGGCTCTGCGGCCCTGTATGGGGTCGGCCCAGCGTCGCAGCTTTTTGTTCTGCTCGGCGGCTCATCAGGGCCACCTCTGTTTATTACTTTTTCATTAGTTTTGGGCACAGGAGGGTTTTTTGTTAATAATTTCTTTAAGACAACCAAAAAAGAAGAAGAAACGATCAAAACAGAAGAAATTAAAAGTTAAATCCTGACTCCCTTCAGGTTGTAACAGATGTAACAGAACAGACTTGACGCTCAATACTGATTCTGACACCACGATGATAACAAAAACACTTTCTTCAGACAATAAAACGTGATTTTCAACATTAAATCACAGCATTTTCTTTTGTATTATCGTGTGATGGTCGTTTTCAAGTGAACAGCTCCTTTTACCTTCAGATCAGTAGAAATGGGCAATTCTAGGTCTGAAATAATCCAGCTGTTTCCAGTGAAAGTGTGTGGAGTTTAAAAACACAGCGGAGCACTTCCTGTATTACCACATTGACAGTACAAAGCGAAATAAACCGTTTTCTATCGGAGAGAGAAGAACTCGACCTAAATATGCAGGATTTGTGTGTTAAACGTGTGCGACTGAGACAAAACACAACTCCGGGTCTGTGTGTGATGAGGAAACGACATATAATAGATCAGAAAATAGCGTAACACGGGCGCTTTAAGACTGCAAACTGAAAAAAACAATGGATTAATGATCTTATTCTTGTGACAGTCTGTTATTTTGGCGATTTTTTGGTGATTTTTTGAGCCTTGAATGCAGCTCTATGATTGGTCAGACTCAGAAATGCCCTGAACATTCTGAATAAGAGGACGATAAATAATGGCCTTTTCCACACCATATAAACCCACTGAGTGATAAAATTGAGATCTGGCTTCAAGAAATAATAAGAATAACAGTACTTTCTTTTATTTTCCCATGTGGTCTTATATGTCTGTAGTCCCTCAGTGGTCCATGGGCGTTTACTCGTCTGTGAGTGTGACATCCCCACAGCGTCAGCGTCGCACACGTGAGGCTCTTGTTGCCACGGTTACAGGAGCGAATCTGGAGCCAGGTCCATATTTGGAAATCCGACCGCGAGTATCATAGCAACACAAGAGCCAATCATAAGTGAGGAGGTTAAATGTGCCGCCCTCCTCAGAGCGGTGATACTCTGCACCTGCACAGACCGCTGGATTTCAGTGATTCTTCAGAATAATAAGGAAACTTTTAGCTTTTATCGTCAAACTTTAAATAGTAAGTTTAAGTCATTGATTTATGTTGTATGTTCTGTTACGTGCGAATGACAATAGAGTCGCAATTTAACGAAATTCACTTTAATTTATGCTAGTTAAGTTATCCTAGTTCAGATTCTAGTAACATTAGCTGTTGTAATTGTTTGATTTATTTTGTCATTTTATTTTTAAAAAAAATAGTCAATCGGGGCAGGAAAGCGGGAAGGGAACGCACGAGCTGTCAATCAAACCTGTTGCTAACGCTAGGGGGCGGGACATCGGGGAATGAAGGCGTCTGATTGGTCCGTTATTTATGTTCAGATCTTGATTTAGTAACAAAACAGCAAAATGAAAAAATTCAGGATCCTGTGTCGCGGCTTCAGACGAACAGTTTAAGACCAAAATGACGAGGCTCAGAGCAGCAGGTACAGAGAGAGGAGCGAGAAGATCCTAATGTAAACCAATGGGAAAAATGGAGAGAAGGAGCCGGAAGAGCCTCCTGGAGCACTTCCTGTTTGGCACGCGGCGGCTAACGCTTTAGCTACGTCCACTCATATATACGGACTGTGTCTTATACGTGTTCTGATATTCTTAGCCTGTCAGAATACACGGACATGCACTAAAACACTGGAACGGTCTGAAATCATGTCGCGTAGAAATGCCTGAAATGTTTACACGCCTGAGCAAACGGCGGCTTTTCACCAAACAAACCTGTGCACACAAATCTGCCCCGTGTGACTGCGGCAACGTGGACATGTGGAAATGGTGGATGGATGTGGTGACTTCACTGGGACTGGTTTTTCTCCATGATTTAATCCAGAGCTGAGCAGAGTCCAGCTCCCGGTCCCCGTTATGGCCCTTTGACTCTGAGCGGCCCCTTAAAGCTCATCTGGATTTACAAAACATATTTTATCATTTTGCCTCATGCCGGAGCAAAGCTGCAGCTCTTTGATTATTTTATTATGATTTTATTTTAGAGGTGTTTTTTAAAATGAACTAAACCAGGTCTAAACCTAGACTAAACCAGGACTAAACCAAGACTAAAACAGAACTAAACCAGGACTAAACCAGAACTAAACCAGGTCTAAACCTAGACTAAACCAGGACTAAACCAAGACTAAAACAGAACTAAACCAGGACTAAACCAGAACTAAACCAGGTCTAAACCTAGACTAAACCAGGACTAAAACAGAACTAAACCAGGACTAAACCAGAACTAAACCAGGTCTAAACCTAGACTAAACCAGGACTAAACCAGAACTAAACCAGGTCTAAACCAGGTCTAAACCAGAACTAAACCGGGTCTAAACCAACTCTAAACTAGAACTAAACAGGGTCTAAACCTAGACTAAACCAGGACTAAACCAAGACTAAAACAGAACTAAACCAGGACTAAACCAGAACTAAACCAGGTCTAAACCTAGACTAAACCAGGACTAAAATAGAACTAAACCAGGACTAAACCAGAACTAAACCAGAACTAAACCTAGACTAAACCAGGATTAAAACAGAACTAAACCAGGACTAAACCAGAACTAAACCAGGTCTAAACCTAGACTAAACCAGGACTAAACCAAGACTAAAACAGAACTAAACCAGGACTAAACCAGAACTAAACCAGGTCTAAACCTAGACTAAACCAGGACTAAAACAGAACTAAACCAGGACTAAACCAGAACTAAACCAGGTCTAAACCTAGACTAAACCAGGACTAAACCAGAACTAAACCAGGTCTAAACCAGGTCTAAACCAGAACTAAACCGGGTCTAAACCAACTCTAAACTAGAACTAAACAGGGTCTAAACCTAGACTAAACCAGGACTAAACCAAGACTAAAACAGAACTAAACCAGGACTAAACCAGAACTAAACCAGGTCTAAACCTAGACTAAACCAGGACTAAAATAGAACTAAACCAGGACTAAACCAGAACTAAACCAGAACTAAACCTAGACTAAACCAGGATTAAAACAGAACTAAACCAGGTCTAAACCAGAACTAAACCAGGTCTAAACCTAGACTAAACCAGGATTAAAACAGAACTAAACCAGGACTAAACCAGGTCTAAACCAGAACTAAACCAGGTCTAAACCTAGACTAAACCAGGACTAAAACAGAACTAAACCAGGACTAAACCAGGTCTAAACCAGAACTAAACCGGGTCTAAACCAGCTCTAAACTAGAACTAAACAGGGTCTAAACCAGGACAAAACCAGAACTAAACCAGGACGAAACCAGAACTAAACCAGGACTAAACCAGAACTAAACCAGGTCTAAACTAAAACTAAACCAGGTCTAAACCAGAACTAAACCAGGTCTACACCAGGTCTAAATCTAGACTAAACCAGGACTATGCCAGGTCTAGTGTTTTTTGTTTTTTTTAATATAACAAAATACAGTTCATATTATGCAGAACTTAGTTAAGCATTTTGGCTCCACAGTATTTTCTGTTTCTCATGTGACCCTGTGGAAAAAACATGTGCCCCGCCCCTGGTTTAATGCACGAATGAATGAATGCATTAATATATATTGTATTTTATCGGCATGTGCAGCATTTATGACATCGACCTTTCCCGGAACTGCAGGTGGAAACGAGCAGTTTTGTACGTCTGTGTTTTTATGTGCAGGAGAAATGCCTGTTCCAGTAAAAACATTCTGCTCTGTTCAGCCGTGCGTCATGTCGCGGCACGTGAATAATCGCTTGAACCGAACAGCAAAGTTCCGCACGTCAGATTTCGCTTAGGGTCCCTGAAGGTGACATCCGGCTCTGCATCGTGCGCCTTTAAGCAGCGGTTCTGCATACGCGCTTATATGTGAGCGGCCTATTTATACACAATACTTAAGAGTGAGAGATGTGCTTCTTTTCCTCGAAACATAAGGGAAAAAAACGTGTACGTGGATGCGGAGTCGGGGTCCGGGGGGAAGTAGCTGCAGTTTAACAAGGAGGCGTCTCGTGCAGATGGAGCACTGATGAGAAAGATGCCATATGCTGAGAGACTGTACAGACCCCACACACACACACACACACACACACACACACACACACACACACACTGTATCTGTATCTCGCACTGGAACATATGCGTCAGCCCCGTGGACATTCGCGCTAATTTAATGGAAAACACAAGGCTAAAGCTAATTGATAAGCGCCCGCTCCTCTCAGCTGAAATGTAATTGGAACGTGGCCGGACAACAAGGGAACGAAATCGAACGCAGTGGACGGTCCGCGCGATAATAAAGGAGCACATTTACAGGGGAACTTTATTAAAAGTCTGAAAAAGCTCTTAAATTTCATGTTCCTAAATTAACCCTTAAAATACCTGAGCCATTTATCGCTCGTTTTTGTCCGCCTGGTCTTTCCGTGTATTAATGCAAATAGAATCTCAACCTTTTCAAGTATAGAAGGCTCCATACTTGGACCTATTTTGTTTTCATTATATATTAATGAGCTGCCAAATGTTTGCACAGACCTTAATATTGTGTTATGTGCAGATGATGCCGTAATTTTTACTGTCACAGAAGCCTCGGAGAAGTTAACATCAGCAATCACCTGTGTAGAGAAGTGGCTTAACCCTGGAGAACCCAAGAACCCTTTTCTTCTTCAGAAAATTATGAACTATGCCTTAAATGATTGCTATAAGTTCACTGAACACCAAAATATCTACTTTTAAAATTTTAACCCTTTATTCCCTGATTTAGGATTTGGGTCAAATCTGACCCATTGGGCTTTAGGTGTATAATTTTAAAGAACGACTATAAGATACACTGTCAATGCAAACTGTTTTAAATTTAGGAAAACAATCAATAATTTACACCAGAACATTTAACAATAGTTATTTTTGCATGTTAGAACTGTATTTCTAATGTTTAAACACACTTTGGCTGAACTGAAACAAGAACACAAGGCCATAAACGACTAATAAAAAACTAACACCATTGGTCTTTGCTTATCCAAAATCTTTTCTACTAGAGAGAGGAAATCACACTAGACATTGTGGTCGTCTTTGGGCTTTTAAGGTTAAATTTGACATTTTTTTCAATTTGGTTCATTTTTAGTAGCAGCAATTAACAGTGGTCAAATTTGACCCCGTGGGTTCTCCAGGGTTAAAGTCTTGTTTAAATGTGTTGTTGAGGGGAGAGGAGCTCCAGTATGTAAATGAACTCAAGTATCTTGGTGTTAACTGGTTTAACTTTTAAAAAACATGTAAAAAAACATATCAAAAATTCTTTATTTTAATATTTCAGGCAAATTAGAGCATCATTGTCAGAAGATGCAGCTAAAATGTTTCTCCACAGTATGATTTTTTCTCACCTTGAATATTGTATTACTAACTGGTCACTGACAAGCAGGAGAACCTTAAAAGCAATAGAATCACTCTTTAAAAAGGCCTTAAAAATATTTGACAGAAAATCTTTATCTTTTCATCACTGTCTCATACTTCAGAAATATAATATTTAAACTTGCCTGCTCGGTATATAAGGTCTTAAAGGGATTTGCCCCCCCCCCCCCACCTTTGGGTGAATTCATTTTGCCCAAATCCAGAACCAGTGGGAGGGACACAAGAGCCTTTACCAGAGGCGACTGTGTGAAACCTTATAGACGCACAACATTCAGTCTGCAGGTTTTATCAGACAAGGGAACAGAAATCTGCAATAAGAGACTTTACCACTTTCAGTACTTTTAAATCCAATCTGAAACGAGGGCTTAAGAGAAATCAGAGCTGTGATCACTGATGTTATGCTTCTATGTCAGTGTCAGTTTGTGTGTCATTATTGTGTCTTATTGTGCTGTTTTTACCATGTTTGTCTATAGTGCGAAGTGGTTTTATGTTTGTATGACTCTGACCTGCAGGGACGACAGATGTAAAGTCGCCTTTGGGTTAATTCTGGCGTATTTACAGGTATATGTTCATGAATATGCATTGTCCCTTTAAAATAAATAAATAAATAAATAAAATAAAGAAAAGTTATTAAGACATTTTATATAATTTCATATGATTGATGAGTTCATGTCAGAGAAAGAAATTAATTAGTTTAAAAACTATATACGCAGAACAAAAAACAAAACGGAAATAATTTTTTACAGATTTAGATTTAAAAACAAAACAAAGATAAATAATGAATGAGCATTTTGATTCTCAAATATAATTCTCACAGGCCCTGGCTGTCAGGGAAAATAAATCTACTTTCTAACACACAAAAGAAACTATTTATGTTTTTACATTTTTCCTTCACTTGTTTTTTTTCCTTCACTTGTGCCACTCCCTGAAACAGTTCCTGTCTGGGACAATACAGACGGGTGTTTGTGTTTGTGTATATGTCACTGTGCAGGTTGCGTGTATAGGTTTATTTATTTCTTTATATTTTTGTTATTTGGCATTATTATTCCTTGATTATTCCCACCGTTGTTTTCATTACATGTGTCTAACCTGTAGTAGCTCTTTGCCCTGATTGGATGTTACGGTCATTTGCGCATCTGATTGGCCAAGAGCCCGACTATGTCACATGACGTCGTCATTATTTACATCAGAAATCAAAATGGAGGCCCGCGATGAAAGTTACTCTTCGTTTTATCTTAAAATGTAAAAATAATCACGTTACTGCAGACCTACCGTGGCGAAAATAGATTAAACCTCACCGGAAATAACACTGGACTTAACGCTGGTGCTGAAAATGTATTTGTAAGGAAATATTTGTCCCGAGCCCCTCGTAGATCGCCCAAAGGGTAAAGCTTCCAAACAGTTTTCTTCATTAGAATCCGTTGTGTGGTTTTTGAGTTATTTTAAAACATGCTGACCGATGGTTGCGAGGTCGCCCGCGAACTACGCAGATTCTAAGGGTTAAGGCCTTAAAAGTCTTAAATTATATTGTCCAAGTCTTATTTTTTCACCAAAGTCTTAAATTTCAAGAGCCTGTTTTTTGTAAACTCCGCCGGGCTGCAGTGCAATGTGAGACAAGACTATGTGAAAGCTTAATTTGTCTTGTTATAAATGTTATAAATGATTTTTTGGGGCCATTTTACAGCAATGCAAACGACTATAAATGAGTTCTGAATGAGATTTTATAATACAAGTGTTTTTTGTTATTTGAAGCAGTGAGTAATGGTCATTATTAGACTTGGATCTGGTGTTTTTCGGCCACATAATGGGCACAGTGTTGGTCTTAATTTTCATCTAAGTGGTGTTAAAAAGGTCTTTAAAAAAGTCTTAAATTCGGGGTAGTCAAACCTGCAGATACCCTAATTTGGTTCACTCAAAGGTGTGACAAAAACTCAGAATCAATCTCAGACGTTTTAGCTGTTCTCACACCAAGAAAAGTATTTTTTTTTACTTTTCAGTCATATATATACAAGCATACACACTAATACATACATACAAATATTATGGGTGTTTTTATTGCCCCAAAATACTGTTCATAACATTCTGACTGTCAGTGGCGTCGCCTCTTCACAGATCTTGCCTGTAAATTGACTGACGGTGTCTCCTTTTTGTTTTTATGGATAGATCAGTTTAATGCTATACTTTGGAACACTGCAGGTCAGGGTCGGGCGGTAATACGGTGTCCTGAGGTATCAGAAAGTAGCAACGGTATCAGTTTCGTTACCGTCATTTAAAAAATCTGCAGCGCATAAGGACCTAAAATAATATTAGGAGCATTTTGGCTTCGCGGGAGAAACACCAAATGTCTCCGGAGCTACGACCCTGCGTCAGGCCAGAGATCCCACCACAGTCGCTTCAGACCCGGGGAACAGCGCCGACTTCCTCCCCTCCGCTCTCCCTCCTCTTCAAACGCCGTTACGCTCGGAGATTTCCATCCACACGCAGCGAGGAAGAAGAAAAAAACCTGACTGACGCTTCGTGTGCGAAAAGTTCGCGACGGAGACGTTTTATTGAACGCCGAGAGTCGAGAGGGGACGAGGCGCCGAAGAGGAGAAAGTTCCCGCTCGAGGCCGAAGTCAGACTTTCACGGAGGAGACGGGAACTTCTCCGAGTGGCGAGAGCGCGGGTCTGTCAGATACAACATGCTGCAGCGGTGAGAGCATTTTGAGAGCAATAAAATGATCCAAAACTTTTTCAAGGGCAACAACTTAACTCTATAATTTAAGAAACAATAAGGTAGAACTTGCGCTAAATAACACAAACAATAACACATGCATCTTAGAGCAGTGTCACAGATGGCTCCTATAGTACAGCCACCAATAAAAACGCATAATTATGTTTTTGAGAGCATTCTGAGAGAAATAAAGTGAACCAAAACTTTAAAAAGAGCCTAAAAAGTGATGGCTTCAAGGGCAACAACAGAACTCTCCAATATAACAAACAATAAGCACAAAATGACACAAATAATAACACGAACTGTAGAGCAGTCTCACAGATGGCTCCTATAGTATAACCACCAATAAACACGCACGCACTTGCACAGTCCATTTGCTCAAGGACACAAAAACAGCCCCCCGTCTCCCCTTATGCGACGCCGTTATAAAAAACTCCTGACACAACGCGACGCGCGACAACAATCCCATCTCGAGGTCATCCGGACGAACGCTCCTCACACTCGTGGACGTGGAGAGGAGCCAGAGATGCTAATGACCCCGACGCTGTCTCTGGCCGCTGACGCGCTCTGGCGGGCCGTCGAGTTTGAGCCGTGTGCATGTGCAAACACGCCGCGCCAGGCTGATCAGCAGCAGCGGCCGGCGGGGTAATTCCGGCGGGCGTACGCAAATTGGACGAGTGTTTTTTTGTTTTTTTTTATGGCTGTCAGCGAGGAGAGCGCGCAGATGGACACAGGTCGATGGGAGCGCTTGTTTCGCGATACGCTGCACACAAATCCGAGCTGCTTAATTTCTCGCGAGGAGAGGAGGAGGAGGAGGAGGCAGCCGAGCGAGTGAGTAATTACATCGTACGCGCTGCCGTTTAGCATGACATTTACTCGCGGTAATAAGAGAGTCGGAGAGGGAGGGAGGGCGGCGATCAACCAGCAACCCGCGGTGAAAGCTAAACAGGAGCCTGACCGGGACGACGGGTATTAAAAGTTCACACGAGCAATTTATTTTTAATCCGCGTAAAAGCGGGATGAGCTCACAGCAGAGAACACAAATTACAAGTGAAAGAAACACAGAGTTTACTTGTTTATGAAGGAAATGGTCTTAGTGGTGCATTGGGGATGACATTTACGTCTAAAGCTCCTAATTAAGGCTGTTAAAGCTGCACTGCGCGACTTTTCTGGTGGAGCGTCCGCTACCTACTCGTCTCCGTGGAGATTAGGACGGTCCATCAAAGAGCGGTTAAAAAAAAAAAGCTTCAGATAACCTCGATTAGAACCCTGCATTAGGTTTTAGCGTCCAAAAGATGATTTAGGAGGAAATTTGGAAGAAAATGGAGATGTTTTAGAGCACATGTGTCAAACATGCGGCCCGGGGGCCAGATCTGGCCCTCCAAGACCCTTAATCTGGCCCTCGGCTGATTTTTCTATTAAAATACTTAAAATTTTCAGATTTTTCTGTTAATTTTCTGCACCGTTTAGCATAGCAGCGTCTCCGGCGTTTCTGTACGTTGCGACTCCCACCAGAGCAGCACAAATGAAGACTTTCCTCTTTCCAAACGCTCTTAAAGGACGATCGTTTTGACTGTCGACCGTGACCCTCATCAGCAAAATGTCAAAAAATGAGAAAAGCAGATGCTGAGTTCAGGATTTCCCAAGAAAAATAGTCTAATTCTTATTTGTTGACAGAGGTGAATGGGAAATCTGTGCTCAGTGTGTTTGGAACAAGTGGCGTTGCTCGAGGAATATAATCTTAAACACCACTACGAGACACGGAGAAAAATACGATAACTTGAAGAGAGAACTGAGTTTTCTGATCCGGCCCTTTTGGGATCAAAGTAGGTTGCATACGGCCCCCGGACCAAAATGAGTTTGACACCCCTGTTTTAGAGGCTGCATGAAGTTTCCTGGAATTGGACTAATTTTGTATGTTCAAGTAACTTTTTATGGACAAGTTTCAGTTTGTGTTTGAAGAATAAAATGATTTGAATACGCCTTATTTATTTGGTTCGGAGTGTTGTAATGTAGGGCAGGGGTCTCCAACCTTTTTCCTCCTGTGAGCTTTTTGTAAAACGAAAATACCACAGAGCTACTCATTTTAGCGGTCACCAGACACATGTAAATATAAGAGCCATGGTAAGAGGAAATGAGGTACAGTTAGACGTGTATAAAACATAACTCATTATCTAGTTATCAGTGCACAAATTAGGCATCAAAATGATACATTTACAAAGGAAATAGGCATTTAATCAATCAAATTTCACTTATTCAGTGCATGTTTTTCCACGTATTTCATGTATAATTCAGAAATCCCTTTGTGAACTGAAGGGGGTGGAGAGCTCCTGTAGCTCCGGAGCTAAAGGGCGGAGACTCCTCGTTTAGGGCGATTTTCAACTGTCTTGAGCAACCTCTGAATATGAATTAATCTGCATCCAAATATTATAGACAGATATGGAACCAAATGCAGGATTCTAATCGAGAGAATCTAAAAAAAAAAAATTTGGACCACCCAAATGGGGTAAACATAAACATATTCATCTCATATTTATTCATTATCACTGTTTCTGTTGCTCAAAAATACAATGATTCCTTCTGTGAACAGGGGCGTCTCTCCACAGATCTGAGCTGTAACGTCGTGTGGTGCTGTGACTTAATCTACAGTGTGGAACATTCTAGACCAGAGGTGGGCAATTATTTTTTTTTCCATGGGGTCACATGAGAAACAGAAAATATTGTGGCGCCAAAATGCTTAACTCATTTCTGCATAATATTATGATGTATTATTTTGTATTTCTTTCTAAAAAGCCGTAAATATCAGTGTTTTGAGGCGCTGGTCAGACTGGTAAGAGTTTATGTTCTGACTAATGAAGAATATAGACAACATTTTACTTATATTTCGGTGTGTATTTCATATGAGACAATAAAAACTATAAAACATTCTTACAGAAGAAAATTAAGTCTAAACGCCCATTCTTTGATAATAGATGTCACATCTACATGCAGACAGGAAATTGTGCAGGCTGCAGGTCTCTCTTTCTGCACAGGAAGCACCTGAGCTTGCGGTCGGCGCGACAGGCAGAGAAGCCAGCACTCAGCTCTGAAATGAAGGATTTAGATCTTGAAATGGCGGACGGCACATCAGCTCCGGAAATGGGGCCATCAGATGCAGGAGGCCCCATCTCTGTCAAACGTCTGGGGCGGAGAACTGGATGCATCTCATACCACGCTATATAAAAAACCCTGGTTACCGGAACACTACACAACTCTTACAGTGTCCGGACATCTGTAGCACATTTTTTGACTAGATTCCTCTGTTAGGGTAATAAACTCGTTTGGACTTTGAAAAAGTGAGGTTCCCTTACAAAAAATGTCATAAAAAAACAACTCTAAAATAAAAGCAGTGCAGCTTTAGTCCGTGCATAGGGTGAAATTATAAAATATGTTTATTTTGTCTAAATGAACTTAAACGGGCCGATCAGTCAGCCAAATATGTGCTCCGGGAGCTGTACAAAGCCTGGGTCTGATATAGACAACACAATAACATGGAGATAAGCAGGTGTGGGACCCTCCCCTAGAGATGTTACACAGTGCACCTTTAAGTACTACAATATAAATATCAATGCAGCATTTTATTACACTTTCGACATAATCTTTTCAGTTAATGTGTGTTTGGCTTTTACAAAACACATCTGCTTCTTTCATCTGATTTGTTTTCAGAAATGTGCTTTAAAAAGGAAGAAATTTCTCTCAGATCCAGAACCTTGATGTTACGGTGGTAGAAACTGTATTTAGTTTGTTGCTCTCACAAACCCTATGGCACCAGGCCACGGTTCACATGCATGAATATTAGTGAGGCTGTATGTGAATCGCCAATGCAGCGGGCACTGAACTGTTGCCATATTAATTAACAATTCATGAACAGGGACGTGTGAGAAGCTTTATTTTTCAGGATAGTTGTGCGGCTTTTGAACAGTTCCTTTACGTGAACGGCTGGAACTAGAGCTCATCTTTTTAAAAAGGACCAAGTGTTTGTCTTTGTCATTTTTTATGTATAAGCTCTATTCACGTTCAGGTCACAAACCAGGAGGCCGTTTGGAAACCTGCGATGACGATTTCTGCTGTTTGTAGCTCGACCGACTGTGATCAAACCCACTGAATGTGATCGTTGGTAAAATGAAGACTGCAGACGGATCATCTTGAATGTGTCGCCCCCGTCTCTTCTAATCGCATGTTCCCAGTGCACTCGGAGTCGTGCGTCAGTGGGAAAACGATGAAGACTGAGGTCTGGTTGGAATTGTCGATGAGCCGAACATAACGGAACGCTACAGTGACGTGTAGATGAAGAAAACTGGGTCATTTTCTAATTTTTTTCTAGATTTTGTCAGACTTACTACTAGGGATGTCCCGATCCGATATTCTGCATCAGTATCCGCTCCCGATCCGGCTCTTTTATGAGTATCGGACAGTACTGGAGTCAGTCATGTGATCGATCCAGTTTCACGTGTTTTTGCAGCATCGACGCGCTTTACGGCAGCCGGGAAATCAAAACGCCGCTGTGTCGCCGTGTGGGACTTTTCACTACAACAAAACGAGAGTCAAACAGCGACGTGCGACCGCTGTAAACACACAGTTTCTGGTGGAGGAACCAGCAGAGTTCACTTTAACACGACCAATATGATTCATCACTTACAAAAGAATCATCCGGACGAGTTTGAGATTTACGAGCGCAAAGCGGCAAAACCACAGCAGCAAACACTGGAGGAGGCGTTTCAAAGAAGAGAAAAGCCTCGAAAAGGCAACAAGCAACAATAATGATCATGCATTTTATTTATAAGCGCCTTTCAAAGCACATTGAAAGTACATTTAATAAATAATAAAAACAAAAAACACACACAAATACATTAAAACATGACAAAATCAGATCGATTAAAGATGTGATTTGGTTAATAGAAGTAGGACAGTCTGAACAGGCGAGTTTTGAGTCTGGGTTTGAAGAGTGGAAGAGCGTCTAAGTTCAAGTCCAAGAAAATAAACAGAGGACTGTCGAATTCATCGCTTTAGACCAGGGGCGTCAAACATGCGGCCCGGGGGCCAGATCTGGCCCTCCAAGACCTTTAATCTGGCCCTCGGCTGATTTTCTATTAAAATAAAAAAAAATTCTGATTTTTCTGGTAATTTTCTGCGCATCTTAGCATAGCAGCGTCTCCAGTGCTTCTGAGCGTGGCGCCTCCACCAGACAAATGAAGACCTGCCTCTTTCCAAACGCTCTTAAAGGACGATCGTTTTGACTGTGACCGTGACACCCTCATCAGCAAAATGTCAAAAATAAGAAAAGTGGAGCTGAGTGCTGGATTTTCCAAGAAAAACTGACTAATTCTTATTTGTTCACGGAGGTGAATGGGAAGCCTGTGCGCTTGGTGTGTTTGCAACAAGTGGCGGCGCTCAAGGAATATGATCTTAAACACCACTACGAGACACTGAGAAAAATACACTAACTTGAACGGAGAATTGAGAAGACAGAAGATAAACGAATTATTGCTGCGACTGAAGAAACAGCCGTCTGTTTTCACCCAGGGGCCAAGAGGTTAGTGATGCTGCTGTGAAAGCAACCTGACCTAGCATAATATTATAATATTTTGTAAAATAAAATCAAATAAAATAAAAATTCTGTAATAGATTTGCGTTTCTCTGCTCAAATATTTGGACTTATTGCTATTTTTGGGGTATATATGCCATGAGTTTTCTGATCCGGCCCCTTTGGAATCAAAATTGGTTGTATACGGCCCCCGGACCAAAATGAGTTTGACACCCCTGCTTTAGACGATCAACCGCTGTCGTGCAAAACATCGGCTTTCGTCGTCTAATGGACTTTTTGGATCCTTCACGATACCACATTACAGAGACGGCGCTACAGGAGCTACAAAAAGATCTGTGAGCGTGTTCAGCCTCAACAGCTATTTTATTCATAGGTTTTGAAAGTGTAATGAAACACTTAAGTCCTTTTAGTCCGCGTATGGTTCCTTCCGTTCTTTAGTGTTGAATTAAAAAAAGGTATTGGATCAGTATCAGATCAGCCTTCGGATCGAAAATCGGATCGGAAGCCAAAAAATATTGATCGGGACACACTTACTGCGGCGAACAGAGGCCGCTGGAAGTTGTCATTCGCATCTTTCCAAACGTCCTCTTGGTTAGTTATGGTCGGTGAGCATGAACAGAGCTCATTTTTACACTGAACGCTTAATGCTGAGCGAAAAACAAGAGCTCGGAAGCAACTTTTCTTTAAAGTCCGGCATTACTCCGCGGGTAAACGCACTCCCGCTCCTCTGAGCCGTGGTCACTTCTCTCTCTGATGAGTTTGTGGATTAAATGAGTTCTGCTATTGGCTTCTGTCATAAATAAATATAAGCAAAGTCTTTTGAACGGCTCTTTGAAGTGAACGGATCCAAAAGATTTAGATCTCACAAAAAGAGCCGAAAGTCCCATGAGGAATATCTGTGGACTGTTTTAATAATCAAATATCAAATATGTATGATTTTATATATATATCTATATATAAATATGTTACGGCCCCAGGCCTCCAGTTCTTTGATTTGTGTTGTGTGCTTTAATTTCTTTTGTCATTTGGATTCCTGCTGGTTGAGCCCTGGTCCCTGATTGGTGGGAACTTCAACTCTCGGCCACTCCCACCTCACCTCCAGCCTCCTCCCCCTATTTAAGAAGATTCCTCTCACCTGTTCAGGGCTGCTGGCCTTTGTGGCCAGTCTGCCATTTTGTGTTTGTGTCTCTTTCTGTCAGTCACTTTGTTTGTGCTGGTTCGTGACTTTGTGTGTGTTGAGACACTCGGTTAGTTTAGTTCGGTTTTGTGCCTTTTTGTTTTGTCACTTGATTCTGTTTGTGGCTTTATGTGATTTTACTTTGGGACACTTGTGATTTAGTTTTGTTTGCGTCCCTTAGTTTAGTCACTTGTGTTTTTTGTGTAAGCCCACGTGACTCGTTTTTGGCACAACTTGTTATCCTGTTCTTTTTCTTAGTTTAGGTTATTTTATGTACATATTTTAGCTTGTTTTGTTTAATTTACCTTGTACATTCCTTTTAATTAAATTACCTTATTTATTCCATTTTACATCTTGGTTATTTTGTTACTTCCGCGGTCCCTAGCAGAGCTGGGTCGTAACAAAATATAAATGTAACTTTTCTGGTGGAGAGTCCGTCAAACGATTTTCTCCATGGAAATGTTTGTCTGGAATGTTTCACAGCATTAAACCTTTCTGTCTTCATGGAGACCAGGTTACAGGTCAGATCTGTGGAGAGGCGACCCCGCTCACAGTCACAAAGCCTGTTTTTCTAGGTATTTTTGAGCTATAAAACCACCTGTAATTGAATAACTGTAAAGTAGAGTTGCTTATTGATTCTAAAATATACAAAAAATATTAGTTTCTATTAAACTTTTTCAAATATTTCCAGTGTCAGGTGCATAAATCTGTGTTTAACATTTATGTGAAGCATTTTTAGTGTAAAATGTCACGTGGTGCAACCGAGAATAACCTTAAAATAGTTTTATTTTCTAAAACATGTTTGGGATACTCCTGTGTTCTCCACTCACAGAGGGGTTCATAGGGGGTCAGGTGCACAGTGGACTGGGCGGGAAACAGCTGCCGGGAGAAGATGGATGGATTGGGATATTAATCTAAGTAGTTGTGAGTAATATGAAGTGTATAGAAACAAACTGTTGCATTTCTTTAGATTTTTAATGCATATTGATATTTTCTTTTGCTCCAATATGACAGTCACCTGCTTGTGTTTAATGAACAAACTACTGCCCTGGAAAATGAAGAGAAATGAAGAAAAATGCCTAAAGAACCGTTCACCCAAGTCGACTTTGTCTGTTATTAAACTCCAGCCACAGAATTCCTGCTGTTATTAGTGGCACCACATGATGCACGGTCGCACCACATGACACTTTAACACTTTAAGGACAAAAAACATGCAGAAAAACTCAGGATTTCTGAAAAAAAGGATTTGGTTCCATGGAGGTCAGAGGTGCTACAGAAATGTGCTGAATTATTATGAAATTTGAACCTTTTTAACTGAGGAAAGAAGCAGGTGACGGACCCCCAGATGAAAAGTTTCACAGTGCACCTTTAGACAGAAGAAGGGGGAAAAAAAAAACATTGACAAAAACATCTTCAGTGTTGGGAAGTCGTAACTGTAAACCCAGCAGTCATTTTTGGGCTCTCAAACTGAAGTATATATTTGGTTAAGACGACACTAGAACAGACTTTGTGTACCTACAGCTCATAGCATCTAATCCACAGTCACAGAACTCCAGAGGACTGAAAATATATTCTATTTCCATGTATTAGGCATCCGGGGCTGCACTGGTCCATTTCTTTGTAAATGAGAGAGCGCTCCGTGTTCGGTTTGGTTCTCGTCAAAATAAAATACAATACCTGTTTATGCCCCATACGCCGGTGCAACGGCCGCTGTATTTCTCTGTGTGTTTTTATGTTACTCATGAAGCCGTGAGGGTGGTAATAGCGTGACCCACGGGGACCCACTACGCGCCGCCAGTGACACTGATTTAAGACGAGACACAGCGGGGGAGCCGGAGAGCCGGAGCTTAAAGTGGCATCAATAACGGAGAGTGACATTAGCGATCGGACACGTGCAGGAAACACTCGGGGTTTATGTGGTTGGACCCGGCGACATAAGAGCCACTGGAGGAGCCGGGGACAGACTCTGAATGTGAGACGGGTCTGGCTCAGGCTTTACGCTCGGGGGTCTCAAATATCAGTGCGGTCGCTGCTGAAATGCTCAGTGTGTCGAACTGTTTATCGATTCAGGCACGACGTTTGAAACCCTCAGTGAAGTGAGGAGAAGATCACTGTCGGTTTGTGATGAATAATGCATTAGATTAACACAGCACCTTTCATGACACCTTTAGCGCTTTACAGTTTTACACTGCATTATTCATTCACTTCAGACTCTTGGTGATAGGTTTGTGTTGTAGTCACAGCTGCCCTGGGGTCTGATGTTTTCATAGAAACGATTATCATGTCTGTCTCAGTCTCAGTCAGTGAATATAATAATATCAGTTTTGTTTTGAAGATATGCAAAATTTGACTACCAAGTATCTTTTAAAAATATGTAAAAAGCAGAGTGGCCATGAGAGAGGGTGAGGAGTTCAGTCACACGGGAGGAGCTCAGAGCAGAGTCGCTGCTCCTCCAGAGAGGAGAGGAGCGGCTGAGGGGAGGGCATCTGGTCCGGATGCCTCCTGGACACTTCCCTCAGGAGGTGTTCCGGGCATGTCCCACTGGGAGGAGGCTCCGGTGAAGACCCAGGACACGCTGGAGGGACTATGGAACACCTCAGAGTCCCCCCCGGAGGAGCTGGAGGAAGTGTCTGGGGTGAAGGAAGTCTGGGAATCCCTGCCAGGACTGCTGTCCTTACGATGGATGCAAAAAGTGATCATGAAAAAATAAAAATTAAATAAAAAAATCTTTATCGTGATCCGGTACAATATGTCAGATCAGCGAGATAAATTCACCAAAATCTGGGGACGTTTCATGGATCATATTAAACAGAACTCAGCCTCAAACGTGAGAGGACGGATCTCACTTGTACTGGATGGATTTCTGTACATATCTGCACTGGTTTGTTTGTTTGTTTTGGTTTTTTTTCTCAATTGAAAAGATGAAAACGAATAAACAATATACTGAAAAAAATCTTTATCACAAAAATGTCCAAATAAGCGTACAAAGCACTTCTGCGCTATAATGAATTTCACGCTTTTCTGACGCAAACCTCCCTGTAACAGTCTGGTCTCACCAGATCTCAGAGGATGAGCCTCTGGGCCTGTTCAGCACTCGGAAAGGAGACACTGGGAAAACAAGGTGGGGGGCCAATGGGGCGTTGTTGTAAATCCCTGTATCATTCGTTCATTAGTTTTTCAAAATAAAACCAAAAATAAGAAAACGAAAAAAAACAACTCTTTCTTCATTATTTGTCTCCAAAACTGAAAACACGGATAATGATTAATTTTTTCAGTTTTAAATTTTGTGTTTAAATGAATAATGTAAAAATAGATAACGGTCGTTTGTTTAGCCGGGAGTTTAGTCCTGGCTCAGTCCTAGTTCCGTCCTGGTTTAGACCTGGTTTAGACCTGGTTTAGACCTGGTTTAGACCTGGTTCAGTCCTGGTTTTGACCTGGTTTAGACCTGGTTTAGACCTGGTTTAGACCTGGTTCAATCCTGGTTCAGTCCTGGTTTAGACCTGGTTTAGACCTGGTTTAGACCTGGTTTAGACCTGGTTTAGACCTGGTTCAGTCCTGGTTTAGACCTGGTTTAGACCTGGTTTAGACCTGGTTCAGTCCTGGTTTAGACCTGGTTTAGACCTGGTTCAGTCCTGGTTTAGACCTGGTTTAGACCTGGTTTAGACCTGGTTCAGTCCTGGTTCTGTCCTGGTTTAGACCTGGTTCAGTCCTGGTTTAGACCTGGTTTAGACCTGGTTCAGTCCTGGTTTAGACCTGGTTTAGACCTGGTTCAGTCCTGGTTTAGACCTGGTTTAGACCTGGTTCAGTCCTGGTTTAGACCTGGTTTAGACCTGGTTTAGACCTGGTTTAGACCTGGTTCAGTCCTGGTTTAGACCTGGTTTAGACCTGGTTCAGTCCTGGTTTAGACCTGGTTTAGACCTGGTTTAGACCTGGTTTAGACCTGGTTCAGTCCTGGTTCTGTTCTGGTTTAGACCTGGTTCAGTCCTGGTTCTCTTCTGGTTTAGACCTGGTTTAGACCTGGTTTAGACCTGGTTTAGACCTGGTTCAATCCTGGTTCAGTCCTGGTTTAGACCTGGTTTAGACCTGGTTTAGACCTGGTTTAGACCTGGTTTAGACCTGGTTCAGTCCTGGTTTAGACCTGGTTTAGACCTGGTTTAGACCTGGTTCAGTCCTGGTTTAGACCTGGTTTAGACCTGGTTTAGACCTGGTTTAGACCTGGTTCAGTCCTGGTTTAGACCTGGTTTAGACCTGGTTTAGACCTGGTTCAGTCCTGGTTTAGACCTGGTTCAGTCCTGGTTTAGACCTGGTTTAGACCTGGTTCAGTCCTGGTTTAGACCTGGTTTAGACCTGGTTTAGACCTGGTTTAGACCTGGTTCAGTCCTGGTTTAGACCTGGTTTAGACCTGGTTCAGTCCTGGTTTAGACCTGGTTTAGACCTGGTTTAGACCTGGTTCAGTCCTGGTTTAGACCTGGTTTAGACCTGGTTCAGTCCTGGTTTAGACCAACACTCAGGAAACAGGAAATGAGGCCCTGTCCAAAATTATGAACACAAAATCGAAAACTGAAAAAACGAATCATTATACGCTTTTTCATTTTAGTTTTGGAGACAAATAATGAAGAAAATTGTTTTTTTTTTCCATTTTCTTATTTTTTGGTTTTATTTTGAAAACCAAACGAACGAATGATGCGCGGATCGTTGTGTCCTTAGGCAAAACACTTCACCCACACTGGCTAATATGAGTGTAGTGAGTGAGCGTTGGTGGTGGTCGGAGGTGCAGATCCTCACTTCAGTCAGACAAATGTAAAGAACTTTGAGCTTCTGGAAAAGTACTACAGTATATAACGCATTCAAGATTCAAGATTCACGACACTTTATTGTCATGATGCGAGCGTAACGAGATTTTGACGGACTCCCGGCTGCAGAAGAATAAAAATAAAACAGAAGCGTAAAGATAAAAGGCATCAGAAATAGATCAAAGCTTCATAAATAGATAGAATAGGTCAATAAATAGGTCGTGTAAAGTGACTGTTGCAAATGTAACGTGACTGTTTGAGTAAAGTGCACTTAGTGTCAGTCAGTTTAAGTCCCTAATGTCCATCTTAGCTTATGCGCTGCGTCTGTGAGGTGATGGGGGCCAGTTCTGACGGCCTTCACGCGTTACTATTATTTAACCCTTTAACTACCCCACCAAGAAAAAAGCTATAGAAAATGTTTTTGTTTGCATTTTTTATAGCTTTAACCACAATCTTGTTGTTTTTTTTTCAACAGACCTTTTAGTTTTAAAAATATTGACCTCTACCAAATGGTCGAGGTATCATTTTATGAATAACGTATAAAATATCATATGGATTCATGTGGATTTCTTTAGCTTTGCATACCTCTACCAATTAGTAGAAATGGCTAAATCAGTTTGAGTTAAATTAAGCCTCTTGTTGAAATATAGTGACTCAAAATGTGCTAAACCATTTGGTCGAGGAGGCAGTTAAAGGGTTAAGGCAGGTTTTAACACATTTACGTTGAATCAGCATAATATTACCTGCTGCCGTTATCATATTTTTGTCCATATCACCTCCGTCAGCCAGTCACAACCTGCGCCTCAACCAGAAAACCCCTCAACCGAAAACCCAGCTACAGTCCAGCCTCTCCTCTTCTTCCTCCTCTTCCTCCTCTTCCTCCTCCTCCTCTCCCTCTTCCTCCTCCTCCTCTCCCTCTTCCTCCTCTTCTTCCTCCTCTTCCTCCTCTCCCTCTCCCTCCTCTTCCTCCTCTCCCTCTTCCTCCTCTTCCTCCTCTCCCTCTTCCTCCTCGCCCTCTTCCTCCTCGCCCTCTTCCTCCTCCTCCTCTTCCTCCTCTCCCTCTTCCTCCTCTTCCTCCACTCCCTCTTCCTCCTCTCCCTCTTCCTCCTCTCCCTCCTCTTCCTCTTCCTCCTCTCCCTCTTCCTCCTCTCCCTCTCCCTCCTCCTCCTCTTCCTCCTCGTCCTGTTTCGTGAGGATTATGTCAGTTCTGATTCGAACACACTCTCGGTTATCTCCCGTCTCTTCTGCTCCACTACAGCTTTGATTGCACATTCATGGCTCCAGACAAGGACTCCTGACAAAAACAAACTTGATTGAACGACTTTGATTAGAGGAAGCAAATTACAGCTGGTTTGAATGTAGTCGTCCCAAACTTAACACACAGAGACAACCCCGCTTTTCAGTTTGGACAGTCTGATTTCTTGTCTGGTTTAAAAAGTTGGCCAAGGAAACTCCAAATAATGCCAAGTAATTACGCAGTGAATGAAGCAACTGATTCTTTTGTTCCCTCTCCAATGCCTCATTCGCTTAATATCATGATCAGGTTGTAGGTTTGACTCCCAGACGACGTGTGCACTTTGCCCTTCAGGGTGACCAGATGTGTCAGGTCCTTGGTAGTGAGGCACCGATCCAATACTGGTATCGGATATCAACACCGATACTGGAAAAAAAAATTACTGGATCAGATATCGACTTCCAAATATCGATGGTTAGACATATACAACTGATGTAATAAGACACTTTTCTTGTTCTAGTCGGCCCAGAAAGTCTCATTTTTATTGTTATTTATCACTGAAATAACTACTGAACAACTTTGTACAGCTCCATAACACATTTGGATCAGTTTTGTCTTATTTTAGTTGAGTTCAAATGGGAACTCCGGCACGTTTGAAGCTAAAGTCCATTTCTAGAGGTGGTTGAATACTGTCAGGAGCCAAAAAACGGCACAGATCAGTGTTGTCTAGGCGGAGATCTCGCTGTGGCACTGAGCCCGTCAACAAACTAGTGCAGTGATGGGGGCAAGTTCTTAACTTCCACGTAAAACGCCAATTTGCTTCACACTGAAGAAGCTTAACACCACTTTAACCCATCTGACAACAGCCACGAGTCTAACAAACAAAACGCTCTGCCTGGTTCACTCATTAGTGTCTGGAAACGTTAGAAAACAACTTTATAATCAGCCTTACACTTCCCTCTGTTGATTTCCCACTGCACAGGCCAAAGCCCAAAAGACTCGATCAACGAAGTCGTTTCTAATCCCATTTATTTATAAGTGAATTATATTTTTTTGAAAAAGGCTAAAAAATATATTCCCAAACCATTTTCTTTCAACAAATTTCAGTTTCTATTGTTATTCACCGTCAGTAGTCGATCTTCACTTGTTGCTTCTGGCGGCTCGAGCCTCTCGCCGCTGCTGGAGTCGACAATCGAGTCTCTTGGGCTTTCGCCTGCGCAGTGGGTAATCCAGACCACTAATAAGTGAGCCAGTGAATGAGCTAATAAGTGAGTGTTTTGTTTGTTAGACTTCTGTGCAAATTGACATTTTACATGGAAGTTAAGAACTTGCCCCCATCACTACACTAGTTTGTTTCACTGCCACAGCAAGATCTCCGCCGAGGAAACACTGATCTGTGCCGTTTTTTGGCCTCTGACAGAATTCAACCTCCTCTAGCAACGGACTTTAGCTTCAAATGTGCCAGAGTTCTCCTTTAAAAGAAATCCATGCTGTTTTTTGTCTCTGTCTTGGTATCGACTGATTTTGGATATTGACAGATCCTTAAAGCAGTGGTATCAGAATCAGTATCGGAACTGAAAGAGCTGGACTGGTGCATCCCTAAAGTTCCAGGTTTGGGCCGTTTGTCCCTTGTCCCAGTCGATTTATCCAAAAAACCACCCAAAGATTTGTCCCAGTTTTAAACAAGAAATGTCCCAGATATCCCACGTTTTGACCATATCTGATCCCCGGCAATGTTCGGGAGGGGAATATATTGTCAAATGTTTACAGAGAACTGTGCTTGAAAAGATGTTATCATGTTATTAAATGCTTCAGAAGTGAGCTGTTAGGAGGAGCGCTGCAGGAGACGGGCCTCCAGGATCGTGGGGGACCCCTCGCACTGATCCCACCACCTGTCCGTCCCTCTGCCCTCCGGAGGAGCTTGAGGAGCATCAAAGCCAGAACATCTCGGCTGAGATCCAGTTTGTTTCTTTCGAGCGGAGCACACTGACTTCCTGCTTCGACCGCCTCTCTATCTTGCCACACGTTTTTACTTGTACTCGTCTGTTGAAACTGCTAAACGCTCTTGATGTACTTTTAATATTGCTGGTTTATTATTGTTATTATCTCTCTTGGTCACTGGGCCTCGAGGAACACATTTTGTTCTGTCTTGTGTTTTTTTCGCACGCTTGAATGACAAATAAAGAACCTTGAACCTTGAGAATGGAGAAGTGATGATAATGTTCGTATCAGAGTTTTATTGTTACCAACCAACTCATCTGGTCACCATAAACACGCACAATAAGCAATCTTCGTCAGCCTAAAACTATGTTCAAGGTCTGGAGACGGGTCCCTGGCGCCTCCTGCTCCAGACAGGAAGTCCCAGCAGCACTGGGGGAACGTAGAGGGCAACAGAAACTGGGCAGAGACACTGATTCACACCTGCACCAGTCCCAGAACATCACGGGCTCCGCTCTGTTCGCAATGAAGCTGCATTTGGCTCTCTGCGCTTCCATGGCAACGCATCGTTTAAACTGAATGAGAATGGAACGTAACCAAGGAGCGTAACCAGGAAAACAAGCTCGTAACCAGGAAACCAAGCTTGTAACCAGGAAAACAAGCTCGTAACCAGGAAAACAAGCTTGTAACCAGGAAAACAAGCTCGTAACCAGGAAACCAAGCTCATAACCAGAAAACCAAGCTCGTAACCAGGAAACCAAGCTCGTAACCAGGAAACCAAGGAGCGTAACCAGGAAAACAAGCTCGTAACCAGGAAAACAAGCTCGTAACCAGGAAAACAAGCTCGTAACCAGGAAACCAAGCTCGTAACCAGGAAACCAAGGAGCGTAACCAGGAAACCAAGCTCGTAACCAGGAAAACAAGCTCGTAACCAGGAAACCAAGCTCGTAACCAGGAAAACAAACTCGTAACCAGGAAACCAAGCTCGTAACCAGGAAACCAAGCTCGTAACCAGGAAACCAAGCTCGTAACCAGGAAACCAAGCTCGTAACCAGGAAAACAAACTCGTAACCAGGAAACCAAGCTCGTAACCAGGAAAACAAGCTCGTAACCAGGAAAACAAGCTCGTAACCAGGAAACCAAGCTCGTAACCAGGAAACCAAGCTCGTAACCAGGAAAACAAGCTCGTAACCAGGAAACCAAGCTCGTAACCAGGAAACCAAGGAGCGTAACCAGGAAACCAAGCTCGTAACCAGGAAACCAAGCTCGTAACCAGAAAACCAAGCTCGTAACCAGGAAACCAAGCTCGTAACCAGGAAACCAAGCTCGTAACCAGGAAAACAAACTCGTAACCAGGAAACCAAGCTCGTAACCAGGAAAACAAACTCGTAACCAGGAAACCAAGCTCGTAACCAGGACACCAAGGAGCGTAACCAGGAAACCAAGCTCGTAACCAGGAAAACAAGCTTGTAACTAGGAAACCAAGCTCGTAACCAGGAAAACAAACTCGTAACCAGGAAACCAAGCTCGTAACCAGGACACCAAGGAGCGTAACCAGGAAACCAAGCTCGTAACCAGGAAAACAAGCTCGTAACCAGGAAACCAACCTCGTAACCAGGAAACCAAGGAGCGTAACCCGGAAACCAAGCTCGTAACCAGGAAAACAAACTCGTAACCAGGAAACCAAGCTCGTAACCAGGAAAACAAACTCGTAACCAGGAAACCAAGCTCGTAACCAGGACACCAAGGAGCGTAACCAGGAAACCAAGCTCGTAACCAGGAAAACAAGCTCGTAACCAGGAAACCAAGGAGCGTAACCAGGAAACTAAGCTTGTAACCAGGAAACCAAGCTCGTAACCAGAAAACCAAGCTCGTAACCAGGAAACCAAGCTCGTAACCAGGAAACCAAGCTCGTAACCAGGAAAACAAACTCGTAACCAGGAAACCAAGCTCGTAACCAGGAAAACAAACTCGTAACCAGGAAACCAAGCTCGTAACCAGGACACCAAGGAGCGTAACCAGGAAACCAAGCTCGTAACCAGGAAAACAAGCTTGTAACCAGGAAACCAAGCTCGTAACCAGGAAAACAAACTCGTAACCAGGAAACCAAGCTCGTAACCAGGACACCAAGGAGCGTAACCAGGAAACCAAGCTCGTAACCAGGAAAACAAGCTCGTAACCAGGAAACCAAGCTCATAACCAGGAAACCAAGCTCGTAACCAGAAAACCAAGCTCGTAACCAGGAAAACAAACTCGTAACCAGGAAACCAAGCTCGTAACCAGGACACCAAGGAGCGTAACCAGGAAACCAAGCTCGTAACCAGGAAAACAAGCTCGTAACCAGGAAACCAAGCTCGTAACCAGGAAACCAAGGAGCGTAACCAGGAAACCAAGCTCGTAACCAGGAAACCAAGCTCGTAACCAGGAAAACAAGCTCGTAACCAGGAAACCAAGGAGCGTAACCAGGAAACCAAGCTCGTAACCAGGAAACCAAGCTCGTAACCAGAAAACCAAGCTCGTAACCAGGAAACCAAGCTCGTAACCAGGAAACCAAGCTCGTAACCAGGAAAACAAGCTCGTAACCAGGAAACCAAGCTCGTAACCAGGAAAACAAGCTCGTAACCAGGAAACCAAGCTCGTAACCAGGAAACCAAGGAGCGTAACCAGGAAACCAAGCTCGTAACCAGGAAAACAAGCTCGTAACCAGGAAACCAAGCTCGTAACCAGGAAAACAAGCTCGTAACCAGGAAACCAAGCTCGTAACCAGGAAACCAAGGAGCGTAACCAGGAAACCAAGCTCGTAACCAGGAAAACAAGCTCGTAACCAGGAAACCAAACTCATAACCAGGAAACCAAGCTCGTAACCAGGAAACCAAGCTCGTAACCAGGAAAACAAGCTCGTAACCAGGAAACCAAGCTCGTAACCAGGAAACCAAGGAGCGTAACCAGGAAACCAAGCTCGTAACCAGGAAAACAAGCTCGTAACCAGGAAACCAAGCTCGTAACCAGGAAACCAAGGAGCGTAACCAGGAAACCAAGCTCGTAACCAGGAAACCAAGGAGCGTAACCAGAAAACCAAGCTCGTAACCAGGAAACCAAACTCATAACCAGGAAACCAAACTCATAACCAGGAAACCAAACTCATAACCAGGAAACCAAGCTAGTATCCATGGATGTATAATAAGAGCTGGATAAGCCCCGCCCCCTCCTATCCGTGACTGCAAACTGACGTGTGGCTGAGCGAGATATTGCAGCCCGCAGCACAAGAAAAATTCTTGAGAAATCATTTTTGAGAATTTTTGAGAAATCAAACAGCCCGTGTTCAGCTGACAGGGCGTCCACAGCTTTTATAAAGGTTGGATTTTGTAGGGATTCTTCTGGGTTTTTACAATACGAACTTTAAAAAAACTGTAATTGTCAAAGTGTCTAAAAATCAGCTTTGTTATAGTTAGCGTAGCCCCGCTCTGAGCCCGCGCTAGCTCCGCTCAGCAGCTCGCGCTCTGATTGGTCAGAATAGCATCAGACGTTGGGCTGCAAACAAGGAAGGAAATGCAGAGGTGAAAATCTTTTTTGTGGTCACGCGCCAATGAGCTCAGGCCATTGAAAACAACAGGGCGCCATCTTGGATTCATCTTCCAGATTTTATTATCGTGCTATGCTCGTAACTCAGAAAAACAAACTTATAACCAGGAAACCAAGCTCGTAATTAGGAAAAACAAACTCATAACCAGGAAACTGAACTTGTAACCAGGAAAGCCAGCGTGTAACCATAAAACCAAGCACATAAGCAAGGAAATCAAGTGATTGTCCTGGCAATTTTCTGGCTTTATCGCACATAAACCTTCCCTTCATACTGCGGGATAATCAGTTCCGTCTTCATTCATATATGGTTCTGATCTGGTCAATTTTGGACTTCTAAATAACTGCAGCCTTTGCAGTTATGCCCACTGTGTTCATTCACATTTCAATTCAGTTGCGATTAATCTAGCATCAGCACATAAAAATGCAATGACGTGTATCTCCAGCCCGCACTCTGAGCCCCCTCCTCCTCCTCTGTACCTTGCTGGTGGTAGAGCATCAGCCTGCCTCTGTCCAGGGTCAGGGTGAGGCTGTGTTCCCCGGGGCCCTCGGCGTGGAGCAGGGTCCCCGAGTTCTGGAGGGACTTGAACTTAAAGGAGACGCTCTGTGTGTCGGTGGAGCTGGGTCTGGCGGTCAGTCGGTACACCAGCGCGCTCCCTCCGTCAAAGTGAGCCACGTCAGACGCTGCAACGAAACCAAACAAAACAAAACGCTCAGAGGGTGATTTTTTTGAATCCGCGGGACGAGGCGGGCGGGGGTATGGCGTGCACAAAGGGAATACATGATCTGACAGTGGAGCTACGCCTGGGGTCAGTCGGGTCTGTGCGTCATCGGGGGGGAGATGACGCTAACTGTATGCACGCTCTGTCTGAGGCTTTGTTAGACTGTAAAACCTGCACTGTGTCGCCTTTCGGGTGGAGCGCTTTTCTCCACGGAAATGTTATCGCTTTGCCTGGAATGTTACACAGTATGGTACTTTTTTAACCTTTCTATCTTCGTGTAATCCGAACCAGACCAAGTTACAGGTCAGATCTGTGGAGAGGCGACGCCACTCACAGTCAGAACGCCTGTTTTTCTAGGTTTTTTTTAGCTATAAAACCACCTGGAATTGAATGCATGTAAGGTGGAGCCGTTTAATGTCACACTGTGGAACATTCCCGGCAGAGCAATGACATCTCCATGGAAACAAGCAAGTGACGGACCCCCCAACCAAAACGTTACATAGCGCACCTTTAGTCTGATCTTCATCACAGGCTGCTGAAAACGTGCTGTTTAAATGAATTTACTATATTTTTCTTGACTTTTTCAAGAAATGAATGAATCCGTGAATCTCGCATTGTGTCTCCATGGTAACCGCTGGACGTTCTGCCTCGCTCACGCATACAGGACACCCCCCGCCCATGATCTCACCGCAAAGTATTAATAGGCGCAGCGGCTGGAGAGGTTGCCGGTCTGACGCCCAGGCGATAAACGACAAACCCCGCACTGACCCCCATCCGCACACACACACAGACACACACATACACACACACACACACACACACACACGCACACACACACACACACACGCACACACACACACATGCACAAAGGGAATACATGATCTGACGGTGGAGCTGTGGCAGGGGTCAGGTCCGTATACGGTCTATAGGAGGTGGTGTAAACAGTGGAGTGATGCAAAAGGGGCTCTCGGTGCGGCATGTTAAGGAGCAAAACACACAGATGCATTATTTGTACTGTGTGGTTTGGGGCAGCGCGATGTTGACTCCATAAAACATGAGCTGGAATTATCATGTTTTCACTGTGATGGTTTCATCCAGCTGTATTTCATTAGGGTTTCTCCTCATAGAAAATAAAGCTCTGCTGGATTTGCTAGAACTGTACACGTATAAAACTAAAAATATAGAACATATAGAGCAATATAAATTAGTGCTGTCAATCGATTAAAATATTTTATCGGGATTAATCTTAATCGCACATTTTTTGTCCCCTTGAATCATCATTTTAATGCTCTTTATCCACATAGAAAAGTGGATAGGCTTTGTGCAGATGTTTTATTTATTTATTTGTTTTATTACAAACCAGAACAATGGTCAGTGAGACTTTGTGCTCTGCATCAGTGTGAGTGAAGTGTCTCTTCTGTCTTCAGAACAGTCACATAACGGGTGAAATAATGAGCTGTGACCTGAGGTGGTTCATGACTGAGGGACGTCCAGTGATCTGCAGTGAGTCTGTGTTTGTCGCCCCAAAACCTGCTGTAAGGAATAAGGAGTGGTGCAAAGGTAAAAGGCAGTTACAGACACGGTCACTGCCTTTCGCCTTTGTACGACATTGCACAACTCTTTATTTTTGCCACTTGATTCAAAGAGCAGAGTACAGTGACTGCCAAATAAGGGTCAAAGGTCAATTTTGACCTCAATATTTTTCCGCACACAAATATTTCTTCATTATTGCAACTAGTCCAAGTTTGAGAGGCCTGCCTATTATACTTGTGTCTGGACAAAACAGAAAACTTTGAAGTCATTTTTCCCAGTTTCACAAGTCATATTTGGCTTAAATCCAGGGGAAACATCAGGTACACGTCGTTTAAACAATGGCACATGCAGCAGATTCATATACGTGATGACGGAGCCTTACTGTAGGGGCAGCCGTACACCTCCAGCCTCAGCCCGATGCGTCCCGAGGGGTTCCAGCCCAGAGGGATGAGGCGGAGGAAACGCGAAATCACCGGCTGCTCCAGCTTAAACTGCACCACAGAGTCTGCGTTCGTGTTTCCAGGAAGAGCCTACGAAAAGAGACAAGGGGAAAAAATCACTCAGGAGGTAATTATAGCTTAAACTCTGAGCGCGAATCCGTTTAATTTAATCTATTTCGTTCAACCTGTGGAGGGCACTGGGCGACCACAGTGATTGATACTTTGCAGACGTCCCGCTGGGGGTGTTCTGCATGGATGTGTATGGCGAAATGTTCGGCAGCCACCACGATAACGCAGTGCACACATTAGCAAACACAGCCAAAACTAGAGATGGGCCTTCGATTTAATTTTCTTAATTGATCGTCGGGAGAATTAATGATCAATTATCGATTAATCGTTAAGGTTTTTATATTAAAATTATCATCACTATTATTACTGTTACTAATCTGTATAAATAAACTCAACTTTACAACATATAAACCATCACCACTGCAGAGCCTCATCAGTGTGAGATCAGAATGTGTTTAAAGCAGCTTTAAACATTTATTTATGTTCTACAGAAACTAAACTTAAAACCACATGACTCATTTGCATAAAAAGCAGCTCTTTCCTTGTGCTGCTGCTTCAGCTTCTGTTTGACTAAAGGACTCGACTCAGTGGAATATGAGTGTTCTCTCTGTGACAGAGGATGTTCTGTGTCTGTTCTGTGGGTGTGTCGTGTTGCAGATGTTCATGTTTTCAGACGTGTGCAGGTTTAGTGCAGCTCTTTATTTAATCTTATTTCATTAACTTCTTAGGTTCCTTTCTAAGACAATGTAGCCAAGTGTATTTTTACCTTGTTGACATGTTTCGGCTGCTGCTGCGAGCCATCTTCAGAACTGTCACCGGTGTTGGTGGTGACGTGTCATATATCAGCTGTTGTTACTTCCGGTAGGCGTGGTAACAACAACTGAAGATGGCTCGCAGCAGCAGCCGAAACATGTCAACAAGGTAAAAATACACTTGGCTACATTGTCTTAGAAAGGAACCTAAGAAGTTAATGCATTAAGAAGACAAAATGAATATTTTTGGCGTAATCTTATTTCACTTTATTTCTGTCGGTCACTTTATTTATTCTGGCTCCTGTTGTGATGAAAAGACTGAAAAGTGTTTGTCTTCTGGACTCATGTGCACTCGACTGTTGCAGTAACCGGGATACTGCGTGTACCTGCACCATGATGAAACCGGGACACTCAAAAACCCGATCATACCCGGGACACTGATGTGCAGGTAAACACACTCTGAGGGATATAGGGATCTCCAAGGAGCCAGAGCCGAGACGTGGGACTGTGAGGCTCCAGTGTTTGTGCTGTGAGACGCAGCCTCGACTCCTGACGCTACAGCAACCTACATTCGGTTTGGACTAAAAATGAACGTGATCGACGAAATTCTTAACGATCAATTATCAAATAGTCAACTAATCAAGCCCATCCCCAGTCAAAACGTTTTAAGATTGTCTGAAAACTCAAGAAAAAACACCAAACGGATTTAAACAGCACATTTTTAGGAGCCTGTGATCAAGACGAGCGTTCGACTTTAATGTTATTTGAGAGGATTTTTTTTTTTACAGCACAAATCAGTTCACCTGTTTTAGTTCCAGCTAAGTCCATGTTCTTTATCGTCAGATTGTGTTAAAAAAAAAACCCTCTAACTTCAGTAACAGAGCCTCAGACAGAGAAGTGCCCTTAGTCAGCGTCACACCAACAGGGATTACTGATGGTATCTGCTGCAAGTATCAACAGGGATCCAACTTGAATATAGTTGGGAGTACCTCGCTGAAGGATCGGCCTATTGCTGG
The DNA here is from genome assembly GCA_034769755.1 of Odontamblyopus lacepedii. Taxonomy (NCBI): domain Eukaryota; kingdom Metazoa; phylum Chordata; class Actinopteri; order Gobiiformes; family Gobiidae; genus Odontamblyopus; species Odontamblyopus lacepedii. Next base: position 40,319,653 of record CM068350.1, read on the forward strand.
AATTTGAGGAGGGGTCAAATGCACAGGACACATTTTTCTAAGTGCACGTGAACACACAAACTCTGCAAAGAAAGGTTCTGTGAGGCCTGGGAGTTGAACCCGAGACCTGCTGGCAGTGAGGAAACAAATTCAGACCTGGAATTACCACAGCTCTACTGCACAAAAGGCAAAAGATAATATAGATGCTGATTTGAAAAGTGCTTCTTCATGACAGCACAAAGTGTCAGGAGCATTTTGAGGTCTGGAGACGTGAACAGTCGGCATGTAACAATAACCGAAATCTGGTGATATCGTATCGTCAAAGGTCTCACAATAATATCGTGGAGCATCACAATATATCGAATCCCAAGTCTCTTTGCTTAAATGAACAGTTCTGATGCAGAAATAGCTAAAAAAAACAGAGGGAACTACATAGACCATGATCCTTTGCTCCGTTTCAGTGCAGACGACATGAAGAAATAACTGTTCTAAGCACTTTTACATCTTCATTCTTTGGATTAAGTCTCGTGAAGCATTTTTAGAGGAAAAAGGAGCAGATTCACAGTTTTATATTGCAATAAATGAGATGTTTATGGTGAAAATATCGAACAGAGACATTTGGATTTCGTTCCATCCCTAATGACAATAAATGTTGCACCAAATGACTGGTCAAAGCGTTTTAGAACGTCAGTCTTGTTATTATGTAGAATATCGTAATATCGTGAGCTTCCCCACAATATCATCAGGATCAAACTGTGACAATATCGTATCGTGAGACTTGGATATCGTCACACCCGTAGTGGACGGCCTAATAATGCAGGATTACTCACACGTGTGAATGACACCAGAACTCCGAGTATGTTTTTGAGGAGGTAACTGCCTTCAAGCTCCATTTTGATCAATCCAGACCCTGAACTATATACAAAGAAACTATTCTCCAATTACTATTCACCTCAGCTAATCTGTACCCATGTCAGAAAACTGTCAGTAAACCTCCCCACAGCGTGACTCTTGTGCGAGTTCGGAGCAGGGGGCTGCGGGGGGCATTTATTGTCGTCGACGGTAATGTTCGGCTCTCCCCGCGTCTATAATCAATAGCTCAGACCTGTTCAGACTCCAGCACGGAGGCTAATGCTTTTCTGTTCCACAATCAGACGCCAGTGGAGATCAAACCGAGAGACAATCAGGACATTAGCTCAGCCGCTATTACGGACGCTCTATCCGTTATACAAGAAATCATTAGCAAGACAAATGCGGGTGGGTCGGGTTAGGATGTGTGTTATGAGTGAGTGGGTGTAAGGGAGACAGATAGTTAAAGTGCCCGTCTTAAGCTGTTTTCCTGATGTTGTGTCCTCGTCAAAAACCGTACCTGGAGCTGTTCACAAAAAGCATAAAGTTACCGGATGGCTGTGGTTTCAAATGTGCTTCCCCCCCGGTGCTCTTCAGACTTGGGATTAGAGTCATTACGAAGCAAAAAACAGGCCGAGGAACCGGAGGGACTCACTAAAATGTTAAAAGCCTTTATTATTTCAGCTCAGAGGTGTTTGGGTCGTATTTGGCCTTCGTCGGGGCGTGTTAAAAGAGCAAAATGGCTTCTACAACAGGATATCAACATGACTGGAACAAAGAATCAACAGTGAACAAGATAGTAACATCCTCAAAGTCATCAGTCAATACGTGAAATTAAGTTCATGGTGTAAATTCATAACCATGGACAGAGAAGAACCTCGTACACTGTTCTACCTACTAACTGTGAATTTAAGTAGGACATTAACGTTTTTTTTTGGTCTACTCCCTCTCCTCCAACAAGAGTTTCAAGAAAAAGTGCAAAGTTCTCATTTTTTTATACCGTTCTTTTATAATATACAACCACAACGAGTACGAGTAAGATAGAAGACAAAACAGATAGAAAAAGTAAGAGCAATGTCTAAATCTAAACCTTTAAACTGGGGAATATTGTTGCTTTCAGCGTGTAAATCCAGCGACTCAAAGCTGCATTGTGTAACTTTTCTCGTGAAGGGTTCGTCAAATGCTTTTGGAGAGGTCATCGCCTTGTCTGGAATATTTGACAGTATCGTATTAAACCTTCCTATCAACGTGTGGACAGCTCTGTGGAGAGGCGACCTCCTCACGGTCAGAACGCCTCTTTTTCTAGGTATTTTTGAGCTATAAAACCACCTGTAATTTAACAAATATACCGTAAAATACCAAACAAGAGCCAGGTTCCGATTAACTTAACCTTTAAACGGCGGGTGCAGGTGTACATTTTGATAAATAAGCGCCGGTTCCAGATAAACTCGGTCTAATGTCGGTGCTGAAGACAGAAGTCGTGCTGCAACAGGACGCAGGATCGATGCTCGCGTCGTCTCTACAGAAACCAAACGTAACGCTTTCAAACGTGGATAATTCCCCGCTCCACAGATATTTTGTTGTAACATTTCAAAATTAACTCGCCTGCATGGAAAGTCGCCTAAATTATAGTCATACTGGTTAAAGAATATGCCACAAAAATTATGGTTTTGAACGAAATCTAAGCAATATGATGAGAAACTTTGAACAAAGAGGTTATAAGAAATCTGTTTTAAATGATGCTGCCACAAAAGTAAACCAAGGTCTGATTTTCAAGGTCAACCCCCCCCCAAAAAAAATGCCAATAAACGTATTATATTCTCAACTGTGTATTCAAAACCCACAGAACTATCAACAAACATCATAACTAAACATTGGCATAAATTACAAACTGACCCTTCATTGGGCGTGGCTTTTTAAGAGCACCCCCTAGTGGTGTATAAAAGAGGACAACACCTCAGAGAATAGTACACCCCGACCTTCCTTCAAACCCAGCGACATCAGGCCAAACTACTTTAACTCCTACCCTGATGGTAATCGTTGTGCCGGATGCAGTCAGCGTAACTGCACCTATTGCTAGAACAGCTTTAAGCACCGTCACACTGGAAAGGAAATGTCCATCAGAGGAATTATGTCCTGCTCTACTAAATCTGTCATTTATATGATCGCCTGCCCCTGTGGTAAAGCCTCTGTGGGTTAAACAAGCAGGGCTTTAAAAACATGTATTACAGAGGATAGGAGCACCGTCAGATGTAAAAACATGAAGTGTCATTTTGTAGATTTCAACCATCTTATCTCTTCTTTAAAAGGATCCCGGCTACTTTAACACGCTGGTCTTTTATGTTTAACGCTTATAAATACGTAATACCACAAAGCTCAAATATGTTCGTTTGTAGTATTTGTTTTTATAAAAAAAAGCGAAAATACGCTCGCTAGTAGGTCACCATATTTGCTTTCGTCACAAAGCATTCTGGGTAACGTCAAGTGGTTGCTTGGATTCGCCGCCTCTGTTGATGAAGATCGTGTCGGTAAAGATGAACATGGTTTCTGTTCAGCACATAGACCGTGTATATGAGTGGACAAAGCTGTAGCTAAAGCGTTAGCCGCCGCGTGCCAAACAGGAAGTGCTCCAGGAGGCTCTTCCGGCTCCTTCTCTCCGTTTTCCCCGTTGATTTACATGAGGATCTTCTCGCTCCTCTCTCTGGACCTGCTGCACTTGAGCCTCGTCATTTTGGTCTTAAATTGTTCGTATGAACCCGCGACACATGATCCTGAATTTTTCATTTCATTATTTTGTTTCCAAATATGGACCTGGCTCCAGATTCGCTCCTGTAACCGTGGCAACAGGAGCCTCATTTGAGCAACGCTGTGGAGACGTCACACTCACTCAGTCCACTTCTTTTATACAGTCTGTGGTTGGGCCTTTCCAGTTTGAACCTGAGCGCAGTGTGGCGTTATATAAACTGTTGGCGTGAGCAACACTGAGTTTTGCACGAGTTGAATCCAATGACAAAAACCTTGTGAGGTCATCGACCCAGAATGCTTTGTAACCAAAACAAATATGGCGACCTACTACCAAGCGTATTTTCACCTTTTTTATAAAAACAAATACTACAAACGAACACATTTGAGCTTTTTGGTATTACGTATTTATAACGGACTCCAACGTTATAAAGATCAGCATGTTAAAGTAGCCGGATCCTTTTAACATATTTTGGCGTTGAACATGTAAAACTGCCCCCTAGAGGTGGGAATCTGGAAATGCTTCTGTCTGAAAGAGCACTTCTGGTTTCACCAACTTAAAACTCAAGCTCCTCGTGGACTTAATGTAGATTTTGACCTGAGACGTTTTTTGTAACATGGTCTAAATGTCTAAATATCTTTGTATTTAATATCATGTTTTTAATGTAAATATATAAACTCATTTTTCTTGTTATAGAGTGGGCAGAACTCACTGGGTGACCTCACTTTGAGACCTCCTGTAGGCGAGTTTCATTGATGACAAAAGCCCGCGTTGCATGCTGGGAAATATTGTGGCTGGCGGCAAGAAACATGGTGAACGTAGTGAGAAAACATGTAAAAGGTACAATCCCGGTTATTTCTCCACTAACTGCAGAGGACTGAAGACAGTTTGACCAGAAATTGGTCACGAACATCGAAGGACGACAAATCACCCTTTTCAACCCCGACAAAGTGAAAAGGACAAAAGCAAATTTCTGTCTGAATCGCCGAATATGTGTCCGAACAGCCACTTCGACAAAATCCATAATTACTTGGGGGAAACTCCTGGGCCGTTCACAGCAAAATCATAAATCATAAAATCATGAATTTTAAAAAAATGAACAAACCTGTCATGAAATGGGCCCAACATACGTGTTCTTGTTGGGTTCCACGGTTCGCTCAGATCGTCAGTATTCGCTCTGTGGATGTTTGAAAGCCATTTAATCCCACGTTGGCGGTTCTTTTCACTCGGAATACGGGAAAGACCTTTTCCTTCTTCCTTCCTTCTATTTGTGCATCCGATAATGCAGCAGGAATTCACCGTTATCACTGATAAACTGAGAGACCGCAAAGTCACGCACTGTGTTTATGTTTTTTTTGCCGCCGGCCTCAATATTTCCCATCATGCAACAGGCACATTTAATAACAGTGACGTCAGCTGAAACTCGCCTATTCACTGGAGGCTAAATGAGACCTGCACGAGCAGCCATTTTGTGTACTGTGGTCCAAAGCAAGAGAAAAATATCTGAAGAAGGCTTTTTTTTTTTGCCGAAAAGTCATTTAAAACTAAAAAAAAGCTTTTGGATATCGGCCATCTGAGTGTGCTCTGCATTTTTTCACTTTTAAAAGAAATTGAGTAGCAGATTTTCCCAGTTTTGCTGAGCAAGATTTTTGTGAGAAAGGAAATAATCGCCCCAAATTCTCACCTGGTCTGTTAAGTGATAGAAACAAATAAACGCCCCGGCTCTTATTGGGTATTTTATGGTAAGTGAGAGTTGTTTAATGTCATACTGTGGAACATTCCAGGCAGAGCAATGACATATCCATAGAAACATGTAGGTGACGGACCTTAAAGTCTATCTCCGCCTCCTGAAACTGTTGGGGCCGCCATGTCCCGCTGCTTTGTAGCGCACAGACATAATGAACTGGAGGCTGCCTGTTTTTGTGGCATTTCTATGCTCAGAGTCTTTGTTTAAGATAAGATCAACTTTATTGTCCCCAGGGGAAATTTGTTGCAGCTTCAAAAACACAGTTACACTTCACACATCACACAACAGTCACAAGATCCATGTAGCACATTTATGCGCTGCACAACCAAAAAGGGTCCAAAACATTGCACTAACCCTATTGCACAGATAATTACGCACAGATAATTATTGCACTAGCTCTATTGCGCAATGATTTTTGCCGTTATTGCACCATTAAATAAAGTGACTAAGTGCGCCTTTGTTGTGCAGATTTGTTCAGTGCAACAGAAGTGGCACAAATGAAAGTTTAAATCTTTAGCGTCGCCTGATGGAGGATTTTATATTCACCCTGCAGCAGGTGAGAGGGTTTCCCACAATCCCTCTGGTCTGAACAAGCACAGAATTTTGAAAAAACGTCCTGTAGAGAAGGAAACTCTTTCCTGCCAATCACCTTCATGGCCTTATTTACCAGTTTCCCAAGTTGAACAGTTAAAGAGTCGAACCAGGCGACCGAACTGCGGCAGATCAGACTCTCCAAAACAGCATCATACAAACAGGTCATGATTTTTGTGCTCACGGCCTCAGTCTCCTTAAGAAGTGGAGCCTCTGGGACAGTTTGGAACAAAGGAAATCAACATTGTACATTCCATCTGAACAAATTGTCAATGCTTATTACTTTTAGAAGTGTCCACCATGGAGAGCAGTTTTTATACAATAATCTTACTCAACCAGACCGACGCCAACACAACAAATAATGAAAACAAAACAAACAGACTGACCAAAGTTTTAATAGTTTTCCCAGTTACACCTGAACGTCTCCCAGCCTCGATATCCTACCGCCCCAGCCCCCCTCCTCCGGTTCTTTATGCATGTTTTGATTCCACCCACAGGTCTATCTCGGAGCCCCTCCCTGTAGACTTAAGTCCCTGTCGCAGCCCGCGCCATAGACTCTGCTTAATGTTGATCTGAGCGAGGAGCTTTGAGGAGCTGAGAGGAGCCGAGAGGCCGAGGCAGCGGAGCGTTAAGCCTCGACATACGGCTCTGTTTCCTGCAGAGGAGGGGGATGCGATGTACCCACGCAACAGTGAAATATGGAGGGGAGAAAGAGAGAGGAGAGGATTATGAGGTAAGGGGGAGTCATATGTCACAGAAGAAGATGCGCTGTTAGAGAAAGCTCGCTGGATAATGTATAGTACGGCTGTAGCTGTAAAAGTGAAAGAAATTTGATGGAATCGAGGTCAAATCGAGGTCAGATCTGTTCGAATTGGCAAAATTCAACTTGGGGCTCGGTAATGGAGAGGTCTACAGCCAGTCCTCTGTCTCAGTCTCACTGTTGCACAAAGACTAATTACAGATTGCCGGACTTGTGTTGCACTCAGTAATTCCTATGAAATAAAGCTAATTATAATTGCACAGCTTGAATTATACTCAATCACTAGGAAGCTACACGTTTAGAAATCTACTCAAAACGTATAATTACACAAAAAACATCTACTTAATTACAACAAAATGAGTATTTGTAAATGTTAACTCTTTGTAAACTCTTATTAAAGGACCATTACATTTTTTTATTCCAAATTTATTGTTCTGAATTAAATAGTTCGGATTTAAAATATTCTCCTTCGAGTTTACATGGAAATAATTATTCCCAATTGAGGTTTCCATGGAAAACACGTTAAATCGCCTTCATTTAATTCCACTCAGCGTCTGGGGGTGGGGAAGGTGCTGATTGGACAGCGACACAAACGTATTTCCGTCTTTGGGAAGAAAACCCACACTTCAGCTGCTCGCGGCTTTTCTGTCATCTCCGTTTGTCGTTTTGCCGCCGACACAAACACGATCCGAACTTTTTCCGCGGCCGTTCCGATGATAATAAAGAATTCTCTCCTCACGCTTTACGTCTGTGAGTGAAGAGTGTCGGAGGAGGAGGAAGAAGACAAACTGAGTCTGAGGCTGCCACACCTCAGCCCACTCCCACATCCCGCTCACAAATCCAAAGAGACGTGCAGGAAAGTCCCAAGAGACGACTTTTTTAAGAAGAATAAACATTTACATGATCGAGGAATCAATTAATTCATCGATCGGAATAAACCACCCACTCACTTCCAAATTAAGTTTAATTCCGAATAATCATTTTTATTTGGAATTAATTGTTTACATTGTTTTTTTAAAGCAGAATTCATTTTTATTCTGAATTAAATTATTTTTTATTCGGGATTAAAGCACAAAGCACAGACACATACACCTGTCATGATAATAATTAGTAGGGATGTAACAATAACCGAAATATTGTGATATCGTATCGTCAAAGATCTCTCAATAATATCGTGGACCATCACAATATATCAAATCAAAGTTTCTTTACTTAACTGTCTTGTTTTATAGTAGCAACAGTTAATAAACAGAGGAAACTACATATCCTATGATTCATTTCAGCGCAGACAACATGAAGAAATATGTTTTTTACTTTACTTCTTGGAATTATGACAGTAATGATTCATACTGATGTCTTGTTTAGGTATTTTAAAAGCAATTAGTATCTTATCTATAATTCTATTAGCTTCTCCAAAATATCATAATAAACATTGTACCGTGACATGTGTAACGTGGTAATATCGTTTTATAATATAATATTATTTTGTACTTTTTACACTCAGTCAATAAATTGGCTGAACATGAGTGAAATGAAATGTTAAATAAAGAGCTGCGCCACGCTGCGTCGACCGCACGCACGACCGCGACGACCGACGCGCGAGCGACCGCCGCTGCGTGCGACCGCGCAGCGTCGACCCGCCGCGAGCGACCCGCGCGTGACCACGCGCGAGACGACCGCACGCGAACGACCCGCCTGCGACCGACGCCGCACGACCCACGCTGCGACCCGACGCCGCGAGCGACCCGCGCAGCGTCGACCCGCGAACAACCCGCACGCGAACGACCTGCACACAATGATCTTGGAAAAGTTTAACATGAACCATCTCCAACGCGACATACGCACAGAACAGACTCACCACCAGCAGAACATCCTCTGTCACATGAAGAACACTCATATTCCACTGAGTCGTGTCCTTTATTCCAACAGAAGATGAACCGCATCAGGCACAAGGAGTGAGCTGTTTTTTTTTCAGTACTAATAGTTTATGCAAATGAACCATGTGGTTTTAAGTTCCATCCATCCATCTTCTCCCGCTTAATCCAGCTGGGTCGCGGGGGCAGTTTGCTGCCCAATCCTCATAGCACCTGACCCCCCCTATGAACCGCTCTGCAGGTGGTGAGCCCACAGGAGGGTGGACAACATGGTCCTTGATGTTAGTTCACAGGGGTTTTAAGTTCCGTTTCTGTAAAACGTAAACAAAGACTATATTATACTCGTATTCGTATCGGTTTTCACAAAAAGTTGTATAGGTGCAGGTTACATCCTGCGGGTTACATCCCTCATAACTATACAGAATTATCTTTCAGTATATGAAAAGTGGGACAATAGATTTTGAGGCACAATCAGTATTTATTATGTGTAGAATTTCTGTGCAATAATGAGGAGATTTTAGCCATTTTTATGCAAAATGATGCAATTTGAGATGTAGAGGCTTGAATAAATAATTTCTATGGCTAATTATGGGTTCATTCTGTTATTTATTTGTTGCATCTCCGGTATTTTTAATGATCTATTTTTTAAACAGTTCACTGGGATAATCCAACTTTATTGCAGTATTTTCCTGTAACAATAGGCCTATACTGTGCTTCTGAACTCATCATGACAGGCCGAATTACAACTAGGCTACAGGAATCCACTCAAAAAGTACAATTACAAGATAAAACATCTACTTCATTAAAAATCCTACTGAAGAACATTTCCATTGGCATTTTTTTGGATCACCAGGCTCTTCCACGGCGCTTTAAGCCAACACTAAACCCCGGTCAGGTTAAGGCACAGTCCTGTACGGTCGAAGTAGTAGCAGCAGTAGTACCAGTGTAGTATTGCGTGTGCAGCTTTGATAGATGAGGGTCTCTGTGGGTCAGGACTCAGGACACATGCAGTATTTCACACAGACCTCTGCTCTCAGAATGTAACACTGAAATGTACTGTAATAACAACAATACCTGGTCCGACTTCTCCTGCTGGCGGCAGTTTCACTAAAATGAATCACAAAGCTGGTCTAAAACTCACCTCGAGCCTCCAACTTCCCCAATCAAACTTAAAATTACGTAATCTACAAGTGTGTCAGGGGAGGGTTTCTTTTACAGATACTTTAGGCAAACTTTTGGATACATTTTCTTGCTTTTTTTTTTTTAAAGTAATATCCCAAATACATAGGGGAAAGCCTGTTATGACTGGCTTCACTTTCTATAGGCTGTAATCACGCTTACGGAAAGAAGGGAAAACACAGGGACACCGGTGAGGAAGTCTCCCTGTAACATTAGTTTAAGTGTAGTTAAAATAGTTAAAGTGTTAAGACCTTAAGGATATAATAGTGTAAAAATAATTTGTCTTAATTTGTACGTAAAGTGAATATTCTGTTTAATTTAACTATTAACTATTACTACGGCTACTACCACTACCAGGGCTGAAACGATTCATCGAGTTAATCGATTAGAAAAATGCATCAATTATTATTTTTTGCCTCGATGCTTCGTTTTATTTTCATACGCTCGGCGATGGCCGGAACCTTTTGTGGTAGAGGTAAAGTTTCCGCACGACCACTGCACTTCACTGTACACACAACAGCGCGGCGCCCATGGATGTGTAATAAGAGCAGAACCTCATCTCCTCCGGTACGCCGCGCACTCTTCATCTGACCTGACCGCGCTTCCTCCTGTGCCTCTAAACCAGAACTAACACCAGGACTAAGCCAGGTCTAAACCAGGTCTAAACCAGGTCTAAACCAGGTCTAAACCAGGTCTAATCCAGGTCTAAAACCAAACAAGAATTTGCAGGAGTTGGTTGCTACATTTATGTAGTTTTAAAAATCATGACAATATCAAGTAATCCAAAGTATTCAGATTACGTTACTCACTTTAAGTAATTTAATTGATTACGTCACAAACTACATTTTGGGGAATGTAATCTGTAATCTGTAGGGGATTACATTTTAAAAGTCACCTTCTCAACACTGATGCTACAACATGTAAACAGAACCGTACATTACATCAAGTGGAAAAGAAACCGTGAGGTGAGTCGACCTGAGCCCAGTGATAATTACGTTTTTCATGTCCAGAACACGTGGATCTGTCAGTGCAGGTGGAGTGGACTTAACATGTGCAAAGTAGACACGACAATAACAAACGATTACTCGATTATTCAAACAAAATAATCGACAGAATAATCGATTACTGTAATAATCGATAGCTGCAGCCCTAACCACTACTACTATTACTACTACCACTACTACGGCTACTACTACTACTACTACTACTACTACTACTACTACTACTACTATGACTGCTACTACTGCAAAATTGAATAAAAGTCTTGAAGCTGAGTTGAGCCTTGTGTCCGTTTTTCCGGGTTTTTCCAGTTGGACCTGCATTCCTCAGTTAAAGACTTGACTGTTGATCTGCCGAACGCAACTCTACAATTATTAAACTAGACAACTTATAATACACTTATTAATAGGTGATTTATAAAAGGTAAAAAGAAAGAATACAATGACATCTAGATGAAGAAAACTGGGCCATTTTCTCAGTTTTCTCAGATTTTTTAGTTATCGCCAACAGAGCCCAAAGGAAGTCTTGCGGTTTTGTGACGTAAGCGTGAACAGAGTCCATTTGAACGAACTGAATATGTGTCTAGCGCCCTCTGGTGGGCATGGAGGGAAGTGAACTATGCAGAAGGAAATAAACAGCAGCATAACAACATGGAGCTAACAGATCAACACGAAAATCAACTACCATTTGAACACTGAGATGATTGGTCAAATAAAATCAGAAGAAATTAAAGTTGAACTCCGGCACGTTTGAAGCTAAAGTCCGTTTCTAGAGGAGGTCGAATTCTGTCAGAAGCCAAAAAACGGCACAGATCAGTGTTTCCTCGGTGGAGATCTCACTGTGGCAGTGAGTCTGTCAAGGCAACAAACTAGTGTAGTGATGGGGGCAAGTTCTGAACTTCCACATAAAACACCAATTTGCTTCACACAGAAGAAGCTTAACACCACTTTAACCCATCTGACAACAGCCACGAGTCTAACAAACAAAACGCTCTGCCTGGTTCACTCATTAGTGTCTGGAAATGTTTATAAGCGGCTTTAGCATTAGATTGTTGATTTCCCACTGCACATGCGAAAGGCCAAAAGACTCGATCACCGACGAGTGACTCGAGCCGCCGGAAGCAACAAGTGAAGATCGAATATTGATGGTGAAGAACAATAGAAACTGAGAGTTGTTGAAAGAAAATGGTTTGGGAATGTATTTTTTAACGTTTTCAAAAAATGTAATTTCACTCATAAATAAATGGGATTAGAAACGACATCGGCGATGGAGTCTTTCGGGCTTTGGCCTGTGCAGTGGGAAATCAAGAAGCTAATGCTAAACCTGCTTATAAAGTTATTTTATAATGTTTCCAGACACTAATGAGTGAACCAGGCAGAGCGTTTTGTTTGTTAGACTCCTGGCTGTTGTCAGATGGGTTAAAGTGGAGTTAAGCTTCTTCAGTCTGAAGCAAATTGGTGTTTTACGTGGAAGTTCAGAACTTGCCCCCATCACTACACTAGTTTGTTGCCTTGACAGACTCAGTGCCACAGTGAGATCTCCACCGAGGAAACACTGATCTGTGCCGTTTTTTTTGGCTTCTGACAGAATTCGACCTCCTCTAGCAATGGACTTTAGCTTCAAACGTGCCGGAGTTCAACTTTAACAAAAGTAATATATGTTTAAAAAAAAAAAAGTAAAAAATATTTGAGGAAATTCCGGTCTGGACATCTGAGTTTTCAGTTGTAGTTATTGTTACTAAAAGGACAAAACAATAACTAACGCACAATATCTATTTTTAGACAAAATGAGTCAGCTCTTCATTCCCACATTCACTTATACATTTACGTCAAGAGCGAACCTTATATAATAACTCTGTACTTCCCACTACTGTTTGGAGAGACATACGAGTTCTTAAAAACTACTCCGCTTGAACAAAACGCAACTCCAGGAATCGTTTCGACAGAGAGAACGGCTCACAACAGTGACTTTAGCATAATGTCTCACTGGTAAATATAGGTTTAGTGCCGTCCTGCCCACCGGTACAGGCAGGGGAGGATTTGTCAAAACGTCAGATAACAGTGTAATTTGGTCGACACTGGGTGGATGCAGCTGTGATGCTAAAGCTCCTCTGACTCATGCTCTCACTGCCTTAAAAAAAAAAAAAAAAAAAAACTCACCAGGACTTCATTGGATTTAGCGCTGTCAAAGAAACACATATTTAAGCTCCAGAAGTGCCCCCTCCCTCCTATCCTCCCGTCGTCTCCTCTTCTCTCTTCACTTCTCCTCCTCCCCCTCCTCCTCTCCCTTCTCCTCTCATCTGTGCAGCGTTCAGGAGTTTAGTGTCAGGGCTGATCCAGGACTTGTCACACTGGGAGGGTTCCATTAGGAGATGTTTAGCTGCCTCCTGGTGGTTTGTTACGCCGCCATCTTGGAGCTGATATTTCCTCTTCTGTGTCTCGATACAAAGCCACATATATATTTATTTTTAAAGGGATAGTTTTTTGTTTTTTTTTACATGAATCTGTGCGGCATCCCTGTCCGCAGTGTCGTGCATCAACACTGACAGCGTCCGGTGAGCCGAGTTCTTCCCCGGTTTCTGGCAACTTGGCTGGCGTCATGAAAATAAAGCGTTTTTCTTCTCAAAACAACACGTGTTCAAAAGAAACATTTGTGTCACAAAACGTGAACGTAAAAAAGTCAGCCCTCACAAGTGCTTGGTACTATTTTCTCTCCAGTCATATCACTTTTCAGTACTTCGGCAGTGTTTACGTCACAGTTCTGCACGCGTTCGGGTGCCCGTGGACACGCGACGGGTGAACCACAAATTTTAACAAAACGGGTGAAAAATGTTGCGCTGTGTCAGATGCGGTTTACAGAACATCATGTGCGAACAAAAAACAGGGCTGTGTTTTCGTGAAATGCAAAAATGACTTTGTTTTTACAGGATGATTAAACGTAAAATCCGTATGTTTTTACTGCACGTGCACATTCCCACAAATCTCTGCCACTTTCATTTTCAAACCTCACATGCGCCGTCCTGCAGTTCAAAATGAGCTGAAAAGTAAATGAGCGAGTGGAGAGGACAAAGTTGTGTCTCTTTTGTGGTTCTGGGACTGATTTTCATTCGGGTGCGGTTCCGGTGTTGGTCTGTGTTTATATCGGGTCGGATCAGGTGCGGAATTTTATTTCAGTTCCGTCGGAAAACGGGTCGGGTGCAGATTGAGGTATGACGGGTGCGGGCGGGTGCGGTTTGTCAAAATCAGACCCGTGCAGGACTCTGGTCTCCGTGCTCAGACCAATGACCGACGCGAAGCGAGAGAGCACTGCCCAACTACTGAAAAAAGTGTCGGATTCTGTGACCTGGCGGCAGCTCGCAGTGATACGACCGGAGAGAAAATAGCACCAAGCGGTTAAGAGCTCTGACTTTTTCGTGGTTCACGTTTTGTGACGCAAATGTCTCACTCTTTTGAGCACATATTGTTTTGAGAAGAAAAACGTTTTATTTTCATGACTCCAGTCAACTTGCCGGACACTTTCGTCAGCACAGAAACCGGGGGAAGAACTCGGCTCAGACGCTGTCTTCAGCCCTGGAATTTCCAAACTCTCCAAACTTTACTAAAGGTAGCTGTTCACTTGAAAACTACCACTTCATGACATCACAGTATTTCGATGAGGTAATGGCGTTATAATAATCCTTTTGCGTAACATAGGACCTTTAAAATCCCGCACTGATCACTGATGCTCTTTGACACGTTTCGATCTCAGTTCCTACGTGGTCAATCACAGCTGCTCCTCTGAATGTTACGTCCAGATGAAGCCCTTCGAGATGTGCACCGAGCTGTAAATCACTGAACAAATTTGAGACGTGATTAAAATAAAACACGTCCGCGAGCTCATCTTTGGACAGGGCCAGAATCCTGCTCGCTTTGTTTTTTGGTTTGTTCGAATGGTTTTTGACATGCGCGGCGTCTCTTCGGACTCCGTTTGGCCTTAAACACCCGTAAACACGAAAGCCGATTAAACGCCTCCAGATCCCGCCTGCCCGCCGCCACACAAACAAGACGGAGCTTTGATTGACAGCTGCACTAACCAATCAGGACACGAGTTTACTCTGCTCTGGCTTCCTCTCCAAAATGAATGTACAAATGAGACAGAGGAGAGAAGATGAAAACTGCAGCGGATTAGGAAGAACTATAAGATGATGTTAATGCTGCTAATAAAGGGGCAGTGTGTAGCTTTTCTGGTGGAGGGTCCGTCAAATGCTTTTCTTCATGGAGACAATATTGCTTGAACATTGTATGGCAAGTTACAGGTGAGATCTGTGGAGAGGCGACCCCGCTCACACTGAGAATACCTGTTTTTCTAGGTGCTTTTGAGCTATAAAACCACCTGTAACTCGGCTTGGCCAAATTTTGATACCTTCTCATCATTTTTCCCAGGTATATGGTATTACCGTGATTAATTAAGAATTATATTGTAGCTGCACCTAAACCGTTCAGAAACAGAAGAGCAGCTTTATATTTGAAGATGAGGCACAAGTTCTGATCAAACCAAACTTCCCCAGTGCGTATCTCCCTCCATTTAATGATCTGGGACTCGCCAAGACCAGAAAAGTGCAGAAGAGGCAGATTCAGAGTAAAAAGTAAAAGGCGACAGTCCAGGGCCTGTGATATTTCCACTGCAGCATGTTGTATCTGACAGACCCGCGCTCTCGCCACTCGGAGAAGTTCCCGTCTCCTCCGTGAAAGTCTGACTTCGCCCTCGAGCGGGAACTTTCTCCTCTTCAGCCTCGTCCCCTCTCGACTCTCGGCTTCAATAAAACGTCTCCATCACGAACTTTTGGGCTCAAAGTCGCACACGAAGCGTCAGTCAGGTTTTTTTCTTCTTCCTCGCTGCGTGTGGATGGAAATCTCTGAGCGGAACGACGTTTGAAGAGGAGGGAGAGCGGAGGGGAGGAAGTCGGAGCTGTTCCCCGTGTCTGAAGCGACTGTGGTGGGATCTCTGGCCTGACGCAGGGTCGTAGCTCCTCAACATTTGTGTCTCTCCCCTGAAGCCAAAAGGCTCCTAATATTAGGTTTTTATGCGCTGCAGATTTTACAAATGAGGGTAATGAAACTGATACCGCTGATACTTTTTGATACCTCGGGATACTGTATTACTGTATTACCGCCCAACCCTACCTGCAACTGAATAAATGTAAATGTGCGGGCAGAGAAATGACGTAGTTCACCTTTAAACTCCAGATTCAAATCACAGGAGCATAAGGAACGCTTGAGAAATCACAAAAATTAACCAAATTGACCTAAAACCTAAAATTGTCCATGTATAAACGCATTACTGTGGATCGTACTGGGTACCGTTTGATTTTATTTTCGATATATCGGAACTTTAATGATACCTGCTTTTCGATATCGATACCTGAACAGCTCCATTTTTGGTGCCTTTATATTTTTTACGTAAATTCACGGCGAATTTCATGCAAAAAATCAGTCAAAACGGTTGAATTCCATTATGACTCTGCCCGTTCCTATTTTAAAACACTGTACGATACGATGCTCAGTTATGACTCGAAAGAAATGCCCCCGAAAAGAATCATCCGTCTCGAATCCGTGGATGATCTGTTCCCCGTCACTGACCTCACCCTCTCCACAATAACAGGGGCGCTGCTATCGGCGCCACCTGCTGGTTTGATTGACAGGTGACGCCCGCCTTGAGGCTTCTGACGGACAAAGGTTCAATGGAAACCAGCAGCAGGACGGAAGCACTGTGTATATGCGTTTTTCCCCCGTGCTCCTCCTCTTCCTTCTCTCCTTCCTCCTCTTCCTTCACTCCTTCCTCTCTTTTCTACCCCTCCTCCTCTTCTTAATCTTTCTGCTCCTCTTTCTCCTCCTATTTCTACACCTGCTCCATTTCCTAACCCTCTTCCTCCCCATTTCCTTCCTCATCTTCCTCTTCCAGATCCTCCTCCTCCTCTTCCTTCTCTCCTTCCTCCTATTTTTCAACCCTTCTTCCCTCTCTTTTTCCTCCTATTCGTTCTCCCCGCTTTCCTTTCCCTCCTCCTCTTCCTCTTTCTCCTTCCTCCTCTTCTTAATCTTTCATCTCCTCTTTCTCCGCCTGCTCCTTTTTTTCTCCCCTACCTCTTCTTCCTCCTCTTTCCTTCCTCCTTTTCCCCCTCTTCATGACCCTCCTTCCTCTCCTCTTCCTCATTTTCCCGCTCCTCCTCTGTTTCTCCTCTTTTTCCACCTGCTCCTTTTCCTAACCTCCCTCCTCTTTCTCCTTACTCTTCCTCCTTTTCCTCCTCCTCCTTTCTGTCCTCCACTTCATCCTCTTCCTCCTCCTCTCTTTCCTCCTTTCATTCCTCCTGTTCCTACTCTTCTTGACCCTTCTCCCTCTCCTCTTCCTCATCCCCCTCCTCCTCCTCTTCCTTCATCCCTTCTCCTCTTTTTTCACCCTCTCTTCTTCCTCCTTTTCGTTCTCCTCGCTTCCTTGCTTTCATTCCCCTCCTCCTCTTCCACTTTCCTCCTCTTCCTAATCTTTTTTCTCCTCTTTCTTCACCTGCTCCTTTTCCTAACCTTTCTCCTCCTTCTCTCCTTCCTCTTCCTCCATCTCTTTTTCCTCCTCCCCCTCCTCTCGCTCCTCCGTTCTTTCCTCCGCTTCTTCTTCCTCCTCCTCTCTTTCCTCCTTTTCTCTCTCTCCTCTTCCTCATCCCCCTCCTCCTCCAGCTCCTCCTCTTCTTCCTTCTCTCCCTTTTCCCCCTCTTCTTCCCTGTCAGCTGGGGCTAAACTGTTTGACAGGCTCGGAGTGCAGCCGGTGCTGCGCTGTCCATGGTGCTCTCATCGCTCACATACAATATTAATCTGTACGAAGAGAGGGAAGAGGAGGAGAGGAGGAGAGAGGGAGAGGGAAGAGGAGGAGAGAGGGAAGAGGAGGAGAGAGGAGAGGAGGAGAGAGGAGAGGAGGAGAGAGAAGAGGAGGAGAGAGGGAAGAGGAGGAGAGGGAAGAGGAGGAGAGAGGAGAGGAGGAGAGAGGAGAGGAGGAGAGAGGGAAGAGGAGGAGAGAGGAGGAGAGGGGAGAGGAGGAGAGAGGGAAGAGGAGGAGAGAGGGAAGAGAAGGAGAGAGGGAAGAGGAGGAGAGAGGAGGAGAGGGAAGAGGACGAGAGAGGGAGGAGGAGAGAGGGAAGAGGAGAAGAGAGGGGAGAGAGAGGGAAGAGGAGAGGAGGAGAGAGGAGGAGAGGGAAGAGGAGGAGAGAGGGGAGAGAGAGGGAAGAGGAGAGGGATGAGGAGGAGAGAGGGAGGAGGAGAGAGAGGCAAGAGGAGGAGAGAGGGAAGAGAAGGAGAGAGGGAAAAGGACGATGGAGGAGAGGGAAGAGAAGGAGAGAGGGAGGAGGAGGAGAGAGGCAGGAGGAGGAGAGAGGGAAGAGGAAGAGAGAGGGAGGAGGAGGAGAGCAAAGAGGGGAGAGGAGAGGAAAAGAGAGAGAAGAGGAGGAGAGCGGGAGGAAAGAGGGAAGAGGAGGAGAGACGGAAGAGGATGATGGAGGAGAGGGAAGAGGAGGAGAGACGCAGGAGGAGGAGAGAGGGAAAATGAGGATGGAGGGGCAGATTTCATGTCCAGAGAGAGAGGAGTGAGAAAGAAAAGGTGAGAGAAGACGAGAGGAAGCAAAAGATATAGTGGATGTTTGTGCGTGAGAGAGGAGGAGGAACAGAAAGAGATATGGAAGGAGAAAGAGGAGTGGAGGTTTCAGAGAGAGGAGCAAGAAAGAAGGGAAACGAGAGAGAAAGAGGAGTCGAGGTCCAAGAGAAATGGGTAGGAGAGGAGAGAGAGGTCTGAGATAGTGAAAGAGAGAGGGACAAAAGAGAGCAAAAGAGAAGATTGGAAGGAACGAGGAGGAGGAGAAGGAGAGTGTGGGGTTTTGCTCGGGGCGATACCGGTCCCAGCTGAGCCTGTACATTACACCAGTGACAGTGAGGCCAAACACAGACCCTTAAAACCTCATCCACAACCCCTCATCCTCCACTCATCCTCCACTCATCCTCCACTCATCCCCCACTCATCCCCCACTCATCCTCCACTCATCCCCCTCTCATCCTCCACTCATCCCCCATTCATCCCCCTCTCATCCTCCACTCATCCCCCATTCATCCCCCACTCATCCCCCGCTCATCCTCCTCTGTGATCCCAATCTGAATGTGAGTTTAGAACAGGCTTTTCTGAGGAAGACGAGGAGCTCAGACCTTCATCAAGTCGTTTCTGGACCACACAAACCGGAGCTGATCCCAGGAAAAGACCAGAGCCTGGAAAAATTGTCAACTGTCAACATGAATGCGTTAATCGCCACTAGATTAATGCAATCCATAATGCAATTTTTTTTTAAATCGCAATTAGAGTTCTCCAGCCTTTTGTCCCTTCTACACTTCCGTATGCAGCTCCTCTGCCATTTCGCTTTCGAACTTCAGAGCGCCGTGTTCCAGAAAACTCACCGCCGTGATGGAGAAACAGACGCTTCTGGACTTCTGAACGGTTTATTTGACTTTTAAAAACTTCCAAACGCTACAATTTACAAGTCAAGAGTTAAATGCAGCCTGTGTCAGCAGAGTTTCAGCACCGCTGAAGTACGTCTAGTCTAAGTTACACCTCCAAGATAAACCCTGGGTGCAGCGACCGGAGCGTCACAGCCAAGAGCCTCAGATCAGACAAATGACCATTTGGTCTCCACAGACCTGTGGATCATCACAGGGCAAAGAAAATAACTACAGCGATGGTAAATGGGTACGAACTGCTTTACATTATGGCTTTAAAACTGTCTTGAAATGCAAAACAACACAATTTTAAACATGCAATTCAATATGCGATTAATCACGATTAACTATGGAATTTCTGATCTTAATCAAGATTTTTAAAAATTAATGCAAAACAAAACAATGCAAAATCTGACTGAGTTCACACCTTAGGGGAATTCAAAGGTTTACACTGAAACGTATCACCGTATCACTGTATCGGAAACAATTTGCATCCAAACGCGTCATGTCTGGACTGTCTGAAACACTAGTCACATGACTAGGCCAAGAGGCCACGTGGGCGGTAAAAACAAGGAAGTGGAGCACCGTGTCTGAAGTTGCAGCAGCCGATTTCGAGCCGAGGAAGATGCAAGTGTGAAAACAGTATTCACGTGGACCGACGCTGTTTCCCGTTTGTCTCGGGTTTGTTCAAACCGTTTTCCACAATAGCGTCACGTGCTCCATGTCACGAATCAGTGAATCAGGAAGGAGCAGGTCGCAGTGACGCGGCCCAATAAGGACGGAAACTAGAGCTGCTACATCAGAGTGACACAGTCTCCATGTGTCCACACAGCGCCGGATCAGATCTGTGCTCAGGGGAATATGTCGGAGCTGACGTCTCCAGATCGTTCCGTCTCCAGAGCTGTTTTCCATCGGATTAGTGTGGACGAACACTGCATCCACAATGAAAACAACTCAAATATGAACTAGAGCGGATGGGACCTTAAAACAGATGCTTCTTACTGTAAACGACTAGAGTGTGTTCATTTCTGTGTAGTTAGCTCCTCCTTTAAGACAGATGTAAGACTCTAGAAAAAAAAATCAAATTTCTTTTGCTAGCTATAGAGATAGAACGTTTTTGTATTTATTTTATTTATTTTTTAAGTAACAATCTTTTTTTTCTCTCAAATTTGTACTTTCACTTCCATATTGCTTTTGGACAACACAGAATGCATTTACATGTGCTCAAGTGTCCCAGTTATGATCGGCTTTCTCGACTATCCTGGTTACGCGAGTGTCCGTGTGCGGATGTAAACAATAACCGAAATCTGGTGATATCGTATCGTCACAGGTCTCACAATAATATCGTGAACCATCACAATATATCGAATCCCAAGTCTCTTTGCTTAAATGAACAGTTCTGATGCAGAAATAGCTAAAAAAAACAGAGGGAACTACATAGACCATGATCCTTTGCTCCGTTTCAGTGCAGACGACATGAAGAAATAACTGTTCTAAGCACTTTTACATCTTCATTCTTTGGATTAAGTCTTAACTCTTCATTTTTAGAGGAAAAAGTAGAATATTCACAGTCAAAATATCGCAATAAATCTGGTACGGTGAGATGTTTATGGTGAAAATATCGTACAGAGAGATTTGGATTTCGTTCCATCCCTAATGACAATAAATGTACCAAATGACTGGTCAAAGCGTTTTAGAGTCAGCCTTGTTATTATGTAGAATAGTGTAATATCGTGAGTTTTCCCACGATATCACAATAAATATCGTACTGCGAGGTTAATACCGTGAAGATATCATATCGTGAGACTTGGATATCGTTACACCGTCTCCTGGATGAGCCAGAATCCCGGTTATGAGAAACCAGGAGACTCCGACTGGGTTTTTCTACGGGATTCTGTGGTCTGGAGACGCAGATTTCTCAAAAATGATTCTGAACGAAACCGACGCTGCGACACTGTTGTATTTTTCACCTGTTTAAAACGCCCTTTTACCGAAGCTGCGACAGAGCTCCACAGTCTCACGCTCTTATCTGAAAGCAGCTCTTCTTTTTTGTTGTTGTTAGAAACCTGTTACAAGTCTTAAGTTCGTAAAGTTGTTCAGCTCCTTGTCATATCGGGGCCATAGTTGCCGCAGGAGTCGCTCTAAACATGGAGGATACTCTGATTCCTCATGTACGCAGGGAGATGAGTGTCCTGGTTTCTCGGAGCGCAGGTAAACGGCATATCCGGAATACTCCCATAACCGGAATACTCGTTAAACGCACTCTTATATACAGACATTTTCCTTTTCTAACCCATGCCTATTGTCACGAGTGAACAAATGCCACGTTTACATGAGAGCTTTCATTTTGAATACAATAAAAATTAATTCGACTTTAAAAAGACCATGTAAACACTTTTCTTAATTCTTAATGAAAATGATTATTTGGGATTAAACTTAATTCCGAAGTAAGTGGGTGGTTTATTAAGATTTTAAAGCCGAATTAATTTATTCCATGTTTATTCTTCTTAAAAATAATTCCAGATGTTCAGCGCCTGCCCGTTGAGTCGCCCTTCTGACGTGAAGACGCACCGCAGGACGGCAGCCCGGAGCAAACGTCGGTCTCCACGCGAAAAAAATGTGTCTTCTTCCTCCTTCTGCGACGCTCTTCCCTTCTCCTCTTCAGCTCACAGACGTAAAGCGTTAGGAGAGAATTCTTCATTATCATCGGAACCACTGCGGAAAAAGTTCGGGTCGTGTTTGTGTCGGCGGCGAAACGACAAACACGAGACGACAGAAAAGCCGGGAGCAGCTGAAGTGTGGGTTTACTTCCCAAAGACGGAAATACGTTTGTGTCGCTGTCCGATCAGCACCTTCCCCACCCCCAGACGCTGAGCGGAATCAAATAAAGGCGGTTTATTTTTATGTTTTCCATGTAAACCTCAATTTGGAATTATTATTTCCATGTAAACTCGAAGGAGAACGTTTGAATTCCAAACTATTAATTTGGAATTAAAAAACATCAGGTAAACGTGGCCGGTAAACTCTGCCTCTTCACCTTGTGCGTTACCAAACCTGGACTAGACTTTTGGAAATGTTTAGAAGACCATATCACAGCTCGTACTAACTTGGTGCACTTCAACAAACAATCAATAAAATCAATAAAAATCAAATCTTACAGAAATACCTAGAAGATGAGAGACGACTATGAACTAGACAATGCTTTTCTTTAACGTTACCTTTTATTTTGATAATAAACTTTGTGCCTTCGTGAACATTATTATGAGTTTATAAAACCACAGCAGGACTTCCTCCCTCCGCTCTCCCTCCTCTTCAAACGTGGTTCCGCTCGGAGATTTCCATCCACACGCAGCGAGGAAGAAAAAAACCCGACTGACGCTTCGTGTGCGACGCTGAGCCCAAAAGTTTGTGACGGAGACGTTTTACTGAAGCCGAGAGTCGAGAGGGGACGAGGCTGAAGAGGAGAAAGTTCCCGAGGGCGAAGTCAGACTTTCACGGAGGAGACGGTAAAGAACAATTTATGGATCTGCGTCAAAACGTGTTTGCGTCCGACCTGCACCTCCCGAACTTTCTAACTACGCATCAAAACGATGCAGACGATAAGGGCTGTGATTGGTCCTCTCCACCGCTCTACATTTCCGGTGCTCCGCTCAACATATTCTTGGAGTAATAATGTGTTTAATGCAGCTTTGGCACATTTGTTTACGTTTTACAGAAACAAAACTTAAAACCGCACGGCTCCTTTGCATACAGCTCATTTGCATACAGCTAATTTGCATACAGTATAAGCGCTGATAAAAACAGCTTGTGCGCTGATGCTGATGCGATCGAACGCGCTGCAGAGTTTGGTTTGATCAGAACTTGTGCCTCATCTTCAAATATAAAGCTGCGACTCTGTTTCTGAAGGGTTTAGGTGCAGCTACTAAATAATCCTTCATTAGTCACAGTAAAACCGTAAACCCCGGGAAAATGCTGAGGTTTGACTGCATCAAAAGTGGGATACAGCCCAACCCTAATGCATAGTAGGGCTCGACCGATATATCAGTTGGCCGATATTATCGGCCAATATGGGCTCTTGTAAACATATCGGCTATCGGCCAAAATCTGGCCGATCTGGGCCGATATTACACGTGGACATGTTTTACCTTGTTCTAAAACTCAGACTCTCTATATTCTGCCCATTTACTCCAGTTCACAGACAGATAAATGTCCTGATCTGTGGCGTCGCATCAGTGTTTATCTGAGGAGTCATTTGTCTGTGTCCGTCCCGCCCCTGAACGCATCACCATGTGTGTTTGTTTACAACCGCAGCCTCAGATCCACCTGCACAACACTGAGATTATTTTCTTTTTCCGGCCGCTCAGTTTGAGTCTGGATTAAAGGACAGTTCTTGGTGCTGATCTGAGAGGAGCCTGTGTGAGGCTGAGTGTTGAAATGTGTCGGTTTTGAAGCTCGTTTTGGTTCTTTCTCGTTGGTTAGCGATTAGCTGCTGTAGCTCGCACACATAAACAGGCTGTTTTCTCTTCTGTTAGCGACTGTAAAGTGACTACAGTGGCCGTATATATGTTAGTGGACACGCACTGATATGGAAATGTAAAAAGCGATAGTTTACTTACAGCACTTTCTTTACTGGCGAGAATATCGTACAAAACCATGAGGCCGAACTGCTGTCTTTAAATTTGACGTAAAGAGGCAGAAGAACAATAAATGTCGCCTAAATAAACCCAATTGAACATTCAATAGAGCCAAACTTAAGTTTTATAAACAATTGAAGATTTACAGTGAATTTCGAATAAGTTTCGTCATAATTGTAAACAAACCACATCGTTTTTTTATTTATGAAGGAGCGGGTTAATATAGGTTTTTATTCTTCCCGCTCCTTTTCGAGAAACGTGCTTTTCTGTTGTTTCATTGTGCATGTCGTATGTTCATCATTTTTCTTTCCGTCTTCTCACAAACTCGAAATAAAAACGAATCAAATCAGAACTGTCCAAAAACACACCGCCATCACATTACAGCAGAAATCAGCCAGGAGAAAATTGAAAAGCGCTCTGGACTTTGTAGCCGGCGGAGCGCGGCATTTCCCATTCCCCTCACATCTGACCCGGCAGCCCTTGATCCCTCCCGGTGCATTGTGGGATACGTACCCCCAGGCTGTCCTCCTGCCGGTGCTGCCTCCAGTTGTGCCCCGTGTCACTGAACATGAGCAGGTACGACGTCAGCCAATCAGAGCTGCCGTACCTGCCCTGAGTCGCCACGGCGATAAGGGACGTGCGCCGCCCCAGGTCCACGTCCAGCCACTGGTACGAGTCCGAGACCAGCGGAGACCAGCCCCCCGCTCCTGAGAGATAGAGGGAGGGAAGGAGAGGGGGAGAGAAGAGGGAGGGAGGGAGGGAGCGGGGGACGGAGGGAGAGGGAGATGGAGGGAGAGGGAGAGAAGAGGGAGGGAGGGAGGGAGGGAGAGGGGGAGAGGGGGAGAAGAGGGAGGGAGAGAGAGGGAGAGAGAGAGAGGGAGGGAGAGGGGGAGAAGAGACAGAGGGGGAGAAGATGGAGTGAAAAGGAGAGGGGGAGAGAAGGAGAGAGAAGAGGGAGGGAGGGAGGGAGAGGGAGGGAGGGAGAGGGGGAGAAGAGGGAGGGAGAGAGAGGGGGAGAGAAGAGGGAGGGAGGGACGGAGGGAGAGGGGGAGAGAAGAGGGAGGGAGGGAGGGAGGGAGGGGGAGAAGAGGGAGGGAGGGAGAGAAGAGAGAGGGAGGGAGGGAGAGAAGAGGGAGGGATAGAGAGAGGGAGGAAGGGAGGGAGAGAAAAGAAGAGGAGGAGAAGAGGGAGGGATGGAGAGAGAAAAGGAGAGGGAGAAGAGGGAGGGAGGGAGAGAAGAGAGAGAAAAGGAGAGAGAGAGGGCGGAGAAGAGGGAGGAAGGGAGAGAAAAGGAGAGGGGGAGAAGAGGGAGGGAAAGAAGAGAGAGAAAAGGAGAGACGGGGAGAAGAGGGCGGGATGGAGAGAAGAGAAAAGGAGAGAGAGGGGGGAAGAGAGAAAAGGGAAAGATGGAGGGGAGAAAAGGAGAGAAACAGAGAGAGGGAGAGAGAGAGGGGAAGAAAAGAGAGAGAAAAGCGAGCGAGAGAGAGAGAGAGAGAGAGAGTGGAGAAAGAGAGAAATGAGAGAGGCAGGGGGAGAAAAGAGAAAAAGAGGGAGAGAGAGAAGGAGGGAAGGAGAGTAAAGAGAGAAAAAAATAGAGGTAGGGGAGAAAAGTAGAGAAAAGAGAGAAAAGCAGAGAGAGAGAGGGAGTGGGGAAAAGAGAGTAAAGAGAGAGGGAGGGGGAGAAGAGAAAAAGAGAGGGAGAGAGGGGGAAGAGAGAGAGAGGGAGTGGGGAAAAGAGAAAAAGAGAGGGAGAGAGAGGGAGTGGGGGAAAGAGAGAGGGAGGGGGAGAAAAGAGAAAAAGAGAGGGAGAGAGGGAAGCAGAGAGGGAAGCAAAGAGGGAGAGAGAGGGGGACGGAGGAAGAGATGGAGGGGGAGAAAAAAGCGAGAAAGAGAGGGAGGAAGGGAGAGGGAAGAGAGAAAAAGGAGAAAGAAAGAGAGAGGGAGGAGGATGAGGGATGAGGTGGGGGATGAAAAAGAAAGGGAGAGAGAGAAGGATCGGAGGAAAGAGAGAAAACAGAGCGAAGGAGGGGAGAAAAGGAGAAAGGCAGAGAGGCGGAGGGAGAGAGGGGAAGAAAAGTGAGAAAGAGATGGGGAGAGAGACAGGGAGGGAGGGGGAGAAAAGAGAGGGATGGAGAAAGGAAGGGGGGAGAGAGAAACGAGAGGGAAAGAGAAAAAAGAGAGAGGGGAAAGAGAAAAAAGAGAGAGGAGGAGGGGGAGTAAAAGAAAGACAGAGAGAAAGAGAAAATGAGAGAGAGAAAAAAGGGAGAAAGAGAAAAGGAAAAAGAGAGAGACAGGGAGAGAAAGAAAGAGAGGGGAAGAGATTTTTTATTCGTTTTTAACAGACATTTATTGCAGTCCCCAAAAACATTTGCATTAAATTTAAATTTCATCCACGCCTCATTTAACTCAAGTATTACATAACTTATACTTATATATACTATTTACACTATTAGAGAAAAAGAGGAAGAGAGGAAGGTGAAACGTCTGTTGATACTGCAGTGACATCATGCTGGGGAGGTTCTATATGTATGTATAGGGCAGAATGTTCAGCAGTTTCCATGGTGACACAACGCGCACATTAGCGAACACAGACAGAAAAGAAAAAGTTGAAAATAAAAAATACAGAATGGATTCAAACAGCCGCCGCTCAGGAGCCTGTGATCAATAGTCGTGTTCAGGAGTTTGATTTTCAACAAAACGGTGACAGCGACTAATGGAAAAACTGCCGCCTGACGCGAACTCGCGACTCTAACGACTGTTTTTTTACGTTTAAAGTTTAGTCGAAGCGGCTTATGGAGATTCAGCCGCGCTCAGTAGTCCGGAAATTACCATTATAATGAATAACGGACGTCCTTCGTTAGTTATCGGCGCGTACGTTTTTGTTGTTGCCACGGTTACACGTCTCTGTCTCTGCGCTCCGTTAAGGTAATGTGTAGGTAAGGTGATTTAAAGGCGCACGGTGTAACTTTTCCGGTAGAGGGCCTGACGGTTGCCTCCATGGAGATGTTATTGCTTTACCTGCGATATTCCAAAGTAAGGCATTACACTTTTCAATCTCCACGGAAACAAATAGGAGACGCCACCAGGTCAGCTTACAGGCGAGATCTGTGAAGAGTAGGGATGGCGGAAGCTAAGAAAAGTCATGACCGACCACTTAAGTGTTAGAAGCTCAACTGAAACATCGCCGTGGCTCACTTCAGAAAATCACCGCTCCGAAGAAACGCCACTTACAGACTGCGGAGCCATGAAGCATTTATACACCGACACGCACGCGAGGCTCAGTTTAACCCAGCAGTCATGACTTTAGTCGACAATACGCACAAAACTGTGAGGATAAAACGCCAAAACATCCAACGGTCGCCAACACAACAAAAGCACTTCTGTGGCAACTCAAACAACAGCTCGTCCAGCACTAAAGCCTGTAGAGAGAGACAGAAACACAGAGAGAACAGTCGGCGGTGCAGAGTTAGCACAGTTAGCCCGGTAGGTTGGCTTTTCTCACCTGTAGAAGAGGCTTGAGGGTGTCACATTTTGAGATGATGTGCTACTGTATTTTACACAAGGTACATTTAACATCGGTGTCATTCATTTGTTGAAATGTTGCCACACAGAACTTTTCTTTTGCTTAATCTTCCTGGCTCTAACCTCGCGTCTTGAGGTCCATGTTGTGTCATCACAGTAAAGGTACGTGTCAGTGTCGCGAGGCAGCGTCCTCGGACCTCCAAGTCAAATGGATAAACAAACACAGCAACAAGACCTGGCGCTACATTAAATGTATGTTTAGGCTCCGGTCTATGATCATTTAGGGTCATAATCCGTATATATGAGTGGACTAAGTGAGTGTGACGTCACCCACAGTGTTCAGAGCCGCTCAAATGAGGCTCGTGATGCCACAGTTACAGGAGCGAATCTGGAGCCAGGCTCCATGTTATGAAGAGGGTTTTTTGACAGACAAAAAATAGTGAGAACAAAAAATCAGGATGATGTGTCGCAGGTTCGTACGAACATTTTAAGACCAAAATGACGAGGCTCAGTGCAACAGTTACGAAGAGAGGGACGATAAGATCTCAATGTAAGTCAATGGGAGCCAGAGTCAGAAGGAGCCGGAAGAGCCTCCTGGAGCACTTCCTGTTTGGCACACGGTGGCTAACGAGTTAGCCTGCTCCACTTATATATACGGTCTATATTTAGGGCACACTCACACTCGGACTGTAAAACTGTGCCGCACGATTTCGTAGGGCTCCACTTGACCGACAGTCAAAAAATTTTGACCAGTTGACGTTGATTCGGTCAACGACCCACTCACAGTCAGAATGCATGTTTTTAAAGGTATTTTTGAGCAATAATCTATCTTTTTTGCTGCTTCTTTAGAATTTATTATTACTATTTATATTTTTTTCTTAGTTATTATATCATATTGTGATGTGTGAGCGACTGTGTCCGGATAATTTCCCTTGTGGATCAATAAAGTTTGTCTAAGTCTAATAAAAACACCCAGAATTGAATAAATGCGTCTTATATAAGTCTAATACCGTATTGTGAAACATGAGAGGCAAAGTAATAACATCTCCATGGTTGCGGACCCCCAACCTGAAACGTTACGCAGTGCACCTTTAACACTTGAGCTTGTAAAAACGGCCTGATTGTTCCCTTTGTGTCTTTTGTTTTAAAGTCCGTGAGCTTTGTCTCTCTCACAGACGCAGTTGATTCAGACAGAGAATAGGACCTGATTATACTCACACAAGTGGGACGTACACTTTTAGAACGGCTCTGACTGATTTTTTCAAACTAGAACTGCACAACTGTCTGAGAATATCTGCAAATAAAGTTTGTGTTATGTAATTCTTGTATTAAATTAAAGATATTATGTCCCTGCTGACGTCACAAGTCCAAATCGAGTGTCCGACAGGTGACACGACTCATTTTACTAAAGCGAACTTGAGATCATTCGATAAAGATAATTTTAATACAAATTTGACCTCTTCTTCCCCAGTTTGGCCATTTATTAGGTTTAAAATTTTACTTCTTGCACTAGAAAAAAATCCATCTTGCATTTTGTTAACAGAACTTCTGGTTAGTGACGGCAGATCAGAAATGTCGTTTAAAAAGAGTTTGAGGAAATGTTTGATCTTTTTCATGATTATGTTTACTCATCTTTCAATTGTGAATGTTTCACAGTTGTTTTGTGTTTTAATCCATGTTTGAATCAAATGTATTTAATCTAAGGTGTGTAAATGTAAAAAAAAAAAAGTGTTTGTTTTGTTTTTTTACTATTGCACAGCTATAATCAATTTTAATCTATTCATAAGGTGGAGGCTTTTGGGGGTTTTGCCTCTTCCTGCACCTACTTTTTTATCTATTTTTTTTTTTATTATGTTATTTTAGGTCTGGGCAATATGGACCAAAAAATATATCTCAATATATTTTGCTATATCTCGATATATGATGTATATCTCGATATCTTTACAGGAAAAATAACCCCCCAAAAACTACTGCAAAAACAAATATGCCAAATTTCACAAAGACTTTTTTTACTGAAGTGCAAAGAAGAAGAAATAATAATAAATACTGCCTTTTTTTTTCATTCAAAAATAAAACAACTCACCTCGAGGTAGGCAGGCCAGTGCCTACCTCAAAGTGCTTCTGTAGCATTTAAGGGGAAAAAAAAAAAAAAAATTCCGACTGCATAAATATTAATTTAACAGTAAAATAAATAATACATATTGTAGCTATCAACAAATAGCCAAAAACAAGTTTGTGCAACTCTCTTATATTTTAATATTTTAAGCAAGGAACATCCATTTGTCTTCTGTTTCGGGCTTATTTACAGCCCTTTGACAAATAATTATATTTCCACTGTTCACGATCCTTTCAGAAGGACGGCCAGTGGCACAGAGGGATTTCATAAACAACCTCATGTTCCTGCTGCCATTGTAGTGATGGCTCCGCAGCTCTGTGTTCCAAGTTTAGTCCTGGTTTAGTCCTGGTTTAGTCCTGGTTTAGTCCACCCGAGCTCCTCCGCGGAGCCCGGACCTTGGGGAGGCGGAGTGAGCGCAGCACAGAAAAGGCAAACAAGCGAAGCAGTGAAATCAGAAGTAAATATAAGCATTATATATCGATATGTCAGATTTCAGAATTCATATCGAGTTTAAAAAATATCTTGATATATTTTAAATATCGCGATATCGCCCACCCCTATGTTATATATGTGCAAAATAAATATATTTGTTAAAAAAAATTACGAATATAGACAAATCCTGCGAAGTAGAGGCAGCGCTGCCATTCCTGCCGTGCTTTGCTGCTGAGGAAGCAGCAGAAGTAGTGGCGTGTTGGTCATGGATCTGGTGTTGGTCCCATAACTGTAGTTGCTCAGACGTTTGCCAAAGTCCTTCTCATGGTCGTTCTACATTTCCATTTCTATATCTCCTATTTTACAAGTGCGTGTGTTCAGTCATACCACCTGCGAGAGCCTGACAGCGCTCCTGATGACCTCCTCTGCGGCAGCGTGCAGAGTCTGGCCCAGGGGTCGGCAAACTTAAACACTCGAAGAGCCGTTTGGAGCGTCTCCCACGGAAAAGAAAACACCCGGAGCTACAAAACCCTTTGACTCTAAAATGAGGATAACAGCAGATCTTTTTTTTTTACCTGTCTGCTCTGTATAAAAGACTATAATGTATTGCATTTCTGAAATCAAAGAAAAGCTACAGAGAATCTCTGCCCATTCATCTATACGGTCTATGCATACGACCTGCAGACGTATGAGGTCTGAAAAGTTTCTTATGAACCATCTCCAACGCGACATACGCACAGAACAGACTCACCGTGAGCAGCACATCCTCTGTCACAGGAAGAACACTCATATTCCACTGAGTCCTTTAAAGTCTGACAGAAGCAGATCACATCAGCACTGAGCTGTTTTTTCAGGGCAGTGCATGTGAATTAGCCGTGCAGGTTTAAGTTTCGTTTCTCTAAAATGGAAGCAAATGTGCGCAAAGCTGCATTAAACTTAATTAAATTAAATACTCTATGTCCTCCTTGTAGGAAATAAAAATCCAAGCTTAAATTATCCACCCGCGGCGAACCAAAAGTGCGTCTGCTTCTGTTTTCAGTCATCCTGTGATCTGACCACAATCCACCCGGACCGCAGGTAGTTTGGTCCTTCTATCAGGGCCTTTAAAGCAAAAACATGCAGGTGAGTGGGAGAAATGTCGTCTTCTTCGGAAAGAAATCTGCCCTAGTAGCTCTAGCAGTGACATTAGCACCCTGTCTGCAAAGTGAACAACTCTTCCACAAAGCTTTTCAAACTGTGGACCATATGAGTGGTGGTGGTGGTGGTGGAAGCGACATGAGCCCAACTTCACAAGACTCAGTCGTCTCATAAGAAAATACCCGGGTGTTCCAGCAGCGAGTGCCCGTCAGAGAGGGTCTTTAGTGTGGGTGGGGGGATTGTCACACGTCATCGAGCTTGTCTCGAGCCTGCTGTTGTCCATAGGCTCATTTTCCTTGCGAAGAATGTTTAAAATTAACTTATGCACTTCCTTTTTACTTGTTCAATTTGACTAAGAGTTACCGCAGGCATTGTGCTGCTTTAGTAGTTCATTCCAAACAATAGTAACATCCAAACATCCAAAATAATAATAGTTTGGATGTTTAATGGATTTAAAAGTCTATGAAACTACAGTGCACACACTTTGTTCAGCTGTTTGCAGCGATTGCAGACTTTGCTATTATTCAAGGTTTGTTGAGGCACTTTCTCTCAAAATAAATGTATATTGTGAGAATCTATTTTCAGTGAGCAGTTATTTTGTTTTAAATTGGGGGAGGGGTCGAATCAAATCTAATCGTGAATCGAGTTTTCTTCTAAAAAAAAATTTTTTTTTTTTGGGGGGGGGCATCACCCAGCTCTAATCAGTGTATTTATAAATCTATCTCCATTTGATCTGGTTAATGTTCATTTAGGCTTAAAGAGGCAGAGTCAACGCCCTGCGCCCCTTTTTTGGACCCTCACCCACAGTTTGAGAACCGCTTCTTTAATCCCACTTCCACTGGCACTTTACAGAAAACAACTTCAACATGAATAAAGTGAGTTTTTTTCATGTTCATATCCAAGTCCAAATGCGCTTCAGTCTGAAACAAGACCAAGACTGTAAAAAAGTGGTCTTGAGGCCGGTCTCGAGTACTACGACACTAAAAGCGGGTGACGTACCCTAAACTGGAAATGCCTGTGTTTCGCTCATTAAAAATAAATTCCTCTATAATACAAAGATAATGAGACGACTGAGGCTCCTGAAATACTGTTTAGCTGTAATTTCCTGAAGGATAGGTCAATATTAGGAAAGCAGTTATAGCTGGAGCAAATCTCTAAAGGTTTCATTAAAAAAAAAGTTGTATAAAACCCCTCAACGATGAATCCCCATTAGAGTTCATGAGGCCTGACTTCCACGAGACCTGGACACACAGTTATGCCATCGTCACTTATCAGATGCCCTTCCCGTCAAACTCGGCATTATGGGTAAAGCGTCGTGCCCGGGGTCACAACAACAGCGCGCAGTCAAATCCAAACCACAGATTTTTTATTTTCGCAACACAGCCGTCGGCGCTTCGGTGAAACTGATTGAGAATTCAGTTGGCGTAGCTCACCTAGCATTAGCATACTCCCCTCATCTCGCCAGTTTTAAAGCCGTAATAACTCCTCAGAGCTGACGTGATTTGCTAACTTTTGTTTACCCCCTTCCTTTCCCTGCTCTCCCTGCTCTCCCTGGCCTCCCGCGCTCGTAGATTATCACAGATTATTGCTTGAAGATTTAAAGGGCCCATATTAGGCTATTTTCTGATCTATGCTATAATCTTTTCCTCAGCAAAAACAGACCTTGAGTTGGGTTTTGTTTCATTCACACATGTTTAACACACAAACCCTGAGTCCACACACCTTCATTAGAATCATTTGGATATTTTCAGACCTTGAATTGCCGATTTCTACTGAACAAAAGGTAAAAGATGTAGACCGATGTAGACAGACTCATAATAAAGGGTAATTCAAACATGTGTGGATGAAAAAAAAACAGCTCCAGGTCTGTTTTTGAGGAGGTAACAACATTATATCAAAACTTAAAGCTCACAGTTTTGTGCAATAAAAATACAAAACGGGTTTCAGCGACATTTTAAGAAGTCTGTGATCGGTGTTCAGGGCCCATGGTCTTGTTTAGAGTTTAATTTTCAACAAAAAAGGTGAGAGTGACAGAGTTCAGACTGCAGAGCTTAATGCTCAATTTGGATTTTTTTTTTTGTGAAGTCTGATGTTTTTGCGAGGTTAATCACATTTCCAGGTAATGCGACTTGTCTTTGATCTCCAGTGTGAACTTTAAATGCCCCAAAAGTGTCTCACATGAGCACTGGACGACACGACGACGTCACAGCAGCAGCTCAGAGTTTATGGAAGTCGCCTAAACATGGTCGCTGCATTGAGCTCCTGGAGATTTTAAAGTTGCCGTCGTACGTCTCGCGGGAGGAAACACGTCTTCGGCCTGTTTCAGTGAACAAACACGTCGGTGTCGGGCTGTTTCGGCTCATAGCAGGAGCTTGTTACAGCACAATAGCCAACCTCTTGTTGATGACGTGTAGGTCGGATGTAGGTCGGTTGAATACGACCTGGCCGTTCAGACTGAAGTCGTGTGTCAAAAAATCAGATATGTATCGGTTTTAGGAGCACATATCCAAGTGACCTGGGTCGCATTTGAGAAAATTGGATCTGTGAGGCGAAAAATATCAGATTTGGATCACTTCAGGCTGCGGTCTGAACGTAGCTGAACTGAAAAACCGTTGGCCAATGCAAACTAGCTTGTGTCTGTCATGTTATTTGAGAGAGACTTGTTTAACAATACAAATCAGAATCAGAATGTATTTGTCATTTCAGCATAAAAAAATTCAGAAACTAAACATTGCACTGAGGTCCAGGTCATCAGCGGTGCAAATAATCATAAGAATCAATAGTTTCAAATATCGTATGTCAAATACATCTTTAATCCGCTCGCCTGCTGTAACTCCGGCTAAGTGACTTCTTTATGGTCAGATTGCATTTAAAGACAGACTTAAGTCTAACTTGAATAACAGACCAGTGCGTACAGTTTGCATCACACCCCCAAAGAAATGGCAAAGGAGAAATTCAATCTGTCAACTGGACAAAAGTTTATTTCGGTGGGTTTGTCCAGTTGACAGATCGAGTTTCTCCTTTGCCGTGGATTCTCCTTGGGCGACTGAGGGTTTCTCCACATCCTCAGGGAAAGTTCCTGTAAAGTATGAACTGGTGTTTTTCAGATTTTAGACTGAGACGATGCCATACTCCCATATTATCCAAAATATAAATTCACAAATGTTGAACTTGACCATTTCTACTTGTGGCTACACACAAGATCTCACTGCATTACAACAAAAATAATGCATTTTAATAATATTATTCAAGCAGCCCCTGAGCTGTATTCAGTAATATTGGTCTATAGAATGTTGGTGGTGTTATTTTCAACAACAAAAAAAGCGAGAAAAACTGAGGACTTACAGGGCAAACAGTACAAAATCAGCTCATCTGTTGTAATTCCAAACTAAAATTAAAAGAAATCCTGGATCCTCTAGTGAGATTATACAGTAGAGCAGACAAAACACATGGCAGACACTCAATCTGGACCCATCGCTGCACGTCCCTTGGCTATTCCGAAGCACCAACACTCCAGAATTACACAAATCTCCCGGCAATGAAACTCTTCTATCGACTCTACGCGAAATGTCTCCCGCCTACAGTTAATTCGCTCATCCCAGAACCGCAGTGAAAGACCCCAGCGTACAAAAAAAACAACTCAAGGCTTGAATTCTTCCACACGCACGTCTGTCCTGACCTGGAATGAGTTAAGATCGGCTTCCTCCGTCACACAGTTTAAACGGCTTTACACATATTATATAAAAACAAATCAAACCTGCGCCCGTTACTGTCCGAGACGCACTTTATTATTGTAATTGAACTGTCAGGCTGTCAACGTTGCATGCGATTAATCACAAAAAAATATCGCACTAATGTTTTTAACGCAGATTAATCACAGTTTATTTTGAACGCTCCTCTGTGGAAAGTGCGGATGGTCCTGAAGGCGGCGCAGGTTATTAGGTCAGTGATCAGGTCCATACGCAGATGTGAAGACGACAGATGAGACTGTGACTGGGGCTCAGGGCAAATTTCTCTTCAAAAAACTGCCCGACGGAACTTTAGATAAACTAAGGCAGTTTGCAGATATTACAGCGATGAACTCTCTTTCTACAGAAGCACAAGAAGTTTAAAATACCATCTTAAAGCAAAACACGGGTTCGATTCAGCGGCAGCAACGACGCTACTTGTACCAACAACAACAAGCCGAGCACGACAACCCGCGGCAATGATGTCAACAAAACTACCAGCGATAGAAAAATGTCAATAATATAACTTTTTGATAATAAATTGCAGTTTTGTCCAATTATTTTGGTCTTTTTTTTTGCAATTAATCAAAATTCTAAAGTGTGATTAATCTGATTTTAAAAATGACTCGTTTGACAGCACTACTATGTACTCAAAGTACTTGTTGTGTGTTTGTAATCCAGTAATTTTGCAATAGAAACCAGCTGAAAAAGAGTTCGTCCAGTCTATATGCAACTTTACTGTTACACGTTTACCTTTCCTTTAAATAAAAGAAAGAAAAAAGTGAGTTCCTCATGGTCAGACTGCATTAAAACGAAGCTCGGATAAAGTCTAACCTGAATAACAGAGCTTCAGACAGAGCAGTGCCTCTCGTTAGCTTCAACCCCCAGTTTGTGTTAAGTAACATCGGCCTATAGAACGTAGTGATGTGATCCGAAGCCCAATAATTAGCACACAGTCCTCATCTCCGGTGTTTTAAAGCCGTAATAACTCTCCAGCGTTGACGTGATTTGCTAACTTTTGTTTACACCCCCCACCCCTGAGCCTCTCTCCCTCTGCCCCCCCTCCGCTCACTGGGCTGTGGTGGGCAGATGTTGGACCAGATGGAGCAGACTTCCACAGAGGCGTCTCATCATCGCACTGCAAATGATAAAAAGTTATTGTCCCCGGAGCGTGCGCAGTGTCTGTCCATAACAGCGGACCGCCGTTGGAAAGCTCTACCTCGGGTTCAGGTCAGCGCCTTGTCCCCATCTGTCTCCATCTGCTCTCTCCCATCCATCAGGGTTTTGACTTTTCATCTCATTTCCAAATGTTTAAATCATCCGTTCATAAATTCATTAGCTAAATTGGTAATGAAACTGGAAGGTCGACGGAGAAGATGGTCTGCTCTCCTTGAAGTTTTAGGTGAACTTTTAATTGGCTTTGAAAAACTTCCAAAATACTCGAGCTGTAATGGACTGACGAAGGTCTTGGTGGACTAAAGACATGTCCTGTTGATTCATGAAGTAGTCAAACTGATTAGTCTCAAAACTATTACGTTTCTCTGTGCATCTGACCTAAACTGCACTCAAAAGATTATATCTGCAGGGGGAGTTCATACAAAAACTCTGCTGGAAAAATAACTAGGAAATAACGCATTTGTGTGAGGAAAGATGCACCTTGTGAGTCATGAGCTGAGTCTGTGTTTCGGCTTTTCACACAGAAGTACAAATGAAAACAATCTTCAGATAACTCACTGAGTCATTTCTCCTTTCTGCTGCCGTCCCGTATAAATCCTTATATTCTAAATAAAATGATTCGTCGACTAATACAAAGTTTGGTCGACTGAGACTCCACCGACCGATTAATCGACTAAACGACTCCAGCAAAAAAAGTCCAACAAATACAATTAAAACAATTTGTACTCAGAGACAGCTGAAACGACCTGACCAAACAAGGAATCACCCAAAGGTATAGAGCAAAGTGTTTTTTATTAGCACTAAATATAGTTGTAGCTGAATAAATGCCAGATAAATATGTTGA
Source organism: Odontamblyopus lacepedii (assembly GCA_034769755.1). NCBI lineage: Eukaryota > Metazoa > Chordata > Actinopteri > Gobiiformes > Gobiidae > Odontamblyopus > Odontamblyopus lacepedii. The sequence goes on from CM068350.1 coordinate 40,356,461, forward strand.
AAGCTGTTCTACGTCATATTTCAGACAAACCAGTGATGCCTATAATAATAATAATAATACAGTCTCGCATTTGTCTTCAGTTTTCCAAAGACAACACGATTTCATGCCTTATTCAGTCACTCCACACTCGGTGGTGGTAAGATTAGGGTGTCCAAACGCCCTTATTTTACCCAGTTTTGAGCCCTGTGTCGCCTGTCCCAGCAGATTTATCCAAAACCAGTGATTTGTCCAAATTTTATACAAGAAATATCCCAGGTGTCCCTATTTTTAACCAAAACTAGTGATTTGTCCAAATTTTATACAAGAAATGTCCCAGGTGTCCCTATTTTTATCCAAAACTAGTGATTTGTCCAAATTTTATACAAGAAATGTCCCAGGTGCGCCTATTTTTGACCAATCTGATCCCTGCCAATAGTAAAGAGAGGCAAACATTGTCATTTGTTTCGGTAAAATACAGAAAAGCTGCTTAAAAACGACCAAAACACAAAGAAAATGTGACTGCACTGACTCTCACGTTAGTCGTGAAGAAGTCACGAATGGGCCGAGTGTAGAACTTTTCCTAAATTCCACTTGTTTCACAATTTAATCACTGCCAACCGGCACAAACCGAGAGTGTCCCTGGTTTTAATTTCGAAAATCTGGTAAGATACGGCCCTGGGACGAGGCTGCCGATCTGACCACCAACCAGAGTCCTGCACGGGTCCGAGTTTGACAAACCGCCCGCGCCCGTCATGCCTCAATCTGCACCCGACAGAATTGAAATAAAATTCCGCACCCGATCCGACCCGCTGTAAATACAGACCGATACCGGAAACGCCCCGAACGAAAATCAGTCCGAGAGCCAAAAAAAGAGCCACAACTTTGTCCTCTCCACTCGCTCGTTTACTTTTCAGCTCCTACTTTTCAGTCATTTTGAACTGCAGGACGTCCCATGTGTGGTTTGAAAATGAAAGTGGCAGAGATTTGTGGGAATGTACATGGATTTTACATTTAATCATCCTGTAAAAACAACGGCATTTTTGCATTTCACTAAAACACAGCCCCTGTTTTTTGTTCGCACACGATGTTCTGTAAACCGCAGATTAGACCCGCGCTCCCCTGCGTCAGACCTGAACCCGCGTCCGACACAGCGCAACATTTTTCACCCGTTTCATTCACTCACTCACGCACACACCAGATGCACACTAAGCAACGTGGGGGAAGTGTCTCGCCTAAAGACAGAACAGTAGTGTTTTGTCACTTGCGCCCTCATGTGGCACCTGGTGTTTGTAACAGTCTCCCATCCAAATACTGACCAGACTGGCCTCGAGTCAGCCCGACCCAAAAAACATGCACCGTAGGTATGAAAATGTGGAGGGACCGATGACGCCGATTGGACCGGCAGCCTCATTTCTGTCAGTCTGTCCCAGGGCAGCTGTGGCTACAACAGCAGTTTACACCACTGAGTCTGGAGTACATGAAGAACATTAATGATGCTAATGATGCTCTGTAAAGCGTCTTTGGGGACATGTGTCTGTGAACAGCGCTATATAAATAAACACTTAATTGGCTTCTGAGATCTGACAGTTGCTTTGATCACACCACCTTAGACTCTCTTCCAGGAATAGTGTTATCACTCCAAGACCTACGACATCGTATACGACTCCGAGGAATATGTTTTGTATAATCGCGCATAACTTTCTAACCATAAACGATTTCTTTTTACTTTTTTCCCTCTGAAAGCAGAGACATAGCAGTTTCTGTACATATCAAAGAGTGAAGTGAGTCAAGATGGTCGACTCCTCTCGAGTGTATGTGTTTAGAACAATTGAAAAAGTCGCTTTAAGTGCAGTTTTTTCTCAAATAAATGGCCATTTACGCATCTTGGTGTGTGTAATTGCTCATCCCTTTGCTATTTTTATTTGAAAAGTTTATTTCACTTAAAATGAACAAATCCAAATGTAATTTCCACCCTGGAAATGCAGAAGTGCTGTGGCTCTGGCCCTGGACCTGACAGGAGCTGTTTCCAGGACTGGACCAGGAAAGTCATGGAGCCACTGCACTTTTTTGTTTTTTGTTTTTAGGGCAATAAGGAGATTTTTTATTGACTTACAGACTTGATATTTTTCATTTTTGTAGCTAAGGCCCTAAATTAAGCATTTTTTTATGTCCAAAAAGATACATGTTTGCTGTGTGTTTTGTATAAAAGAGTGGGAATTTTCTTTTCTTTTTTTTTTCATCTCTATTTCTGGTCCTTTTATCACAGCCTCATGACACAACCACAGCAGCAGACTGTGAAATAACAGGTTGTAATGAACAAAAGGATGTAGAACACTTCATTACAGGGTAAAAGGGGCAGTTTTAAAAGCAAAATTAAGAAAAAAAAATCTAGGCGAGGAGAAATGTACTAAAATTGCCCTTAGGTCCCAGTCTTAGTAACTAAAATGTAAATGTATATGTGAGATGATTAAAAAAAAAGATTCTGAAATAATATTCTCACACGACATCTCTCACATTAGTGTCTAAGTGACATGTTGTGACGTGCAGAATTGTCTTTGAAAATCCTTGAAGTTTTACAAAGACAGACGTGATCCCGGAGAAAGAAATGATGCAAAATGTGAGAGGACAGGGAAACAGGGGCTCCTCTGTGCGCTCGGGCTTACCCCACTTTCAGAAACCCGCCGCGAAATACGCATCAATGATGAAAATGCGTCGTGTGAGTTGTTTTGATGGTTGGCTGACATGGAAATGAAAGAAAACGCCCTCCGATGAATCCACTGCCGCTCTGTTTGGTTTGCAAATGTTCCTGTGAATTAAATCAGCAAAACTCCTCTCTGCTGAAGACCTGCTGTTAATGAAGGTAATGCAGAGTGTGGCTGAGGAGCCCGTTGAAACAGAGATGACGCTTCTCAAGGGGCAATCCAGGAAAAAAAAAAACGAAATAAACTGTTTGAGTGTGTTTGCTCAGGGACACAGAAACAGTACGTGCTCTCAGGCAGGTCTGAATAAATTCTACAATTCTAATGTTGGGATTTTTCTGGCAAGTACTGGGATTTAAAGGTGCACAGTATCCGATTAAACCTTTCTATCTTCATGAAAACCAAACCAGAGCGAGTCACAGGTCAGATCTGCGGAGAGGCGACCCCGCTCCCAGTCAGAACGCCTGTTTTTCTAGGTTATTTTTTGAGCAGAGCGAAGCGGAGGGTCCGTCAAAGGCTTTTTCTCCATGGAGATGTTACTGCTATGTCTGGAATGTTCCGCAGTATGGCATTAAACCTTTCTATCTTCACGGAGACCAAACCGGACCGAAGTTACAGTTGAAGAAACAAACCAGAGCGAGTCGCAGGTCAGATCTGTGGAGAGGCGACCCCGCTCACAGTCAGAATCCCTGTTTTTTTTTAGGGATTTTTGAGCGATAAAACCCCCTGTAACTGAATAAATGGAAAGCGGAGCTGTTTAATGTCACACTGTGGAACATTCCAGGCAGAGCGATGGCGTATCCAAGTTTTATAATAGGATTCTGTTCAAAGTTCACATTTTAAACACGGCCGGAAGAACTGACAAAAACACTGAAATCTGAACTGACAAATACAAGAAGAAGAAGAGATTTTGTTGTTTGTGGAGGAAATTCAGAAATCGAGTCTTTGCGATTTGTGTCCATTTTTGTGTCCATTTAAACTGCGATTCTGATTTGATTTTGATTTATCTCGCAGCCACACTGTACTCGTCACACTCAAGAGCACAGACGAGAACGTTCTGGTAATAATTATTATACAGAACTGTGCAAACGTTTTAGACACGGGTGAAAAAAAAGGCTGGAAACAAAGAGCGTTTTCAGAAATATAAATAAGGATTGTTTGCTTTTATTTACAAAATGAAGAAGAAGAAGAAGAAGAAGACCAGTTCCTTCACAAACTGTCTGCAAGTAAACCTAGAAGAAGAAGAAGACGACGAAGACGAAGAAGAAGAAGAAGGAGAAGAAGACGAAGAAGAAGAAGAAGAAGACCAGTTCCTTCACAAACTGTCTGCAAGTAAACCTAGAAGAAGAAGACGACGAAGACGAAGAAGAAGAAGAAGAAGAAGAAGGAGGAGAAGAAGAAGACGAAGACGAAGAAGAAGAAGAAGAAGAAGAAGAAGAAGAAGAAGAAGAAGGAGGAGGAGAAGAAGAAGAAGCCCAGTTCCTTCACAAATTGTCTGCAAGTAAACCTAGAAGAACTGATGCTCTTCTGAAGGCAAAGCTCACACCAAATATTGATTTAATTTAGATTTCTCTTTTTTTCATCCACTGCATTTTGTTGATTGATGAAAATAAATGATTAACACTTCCATTTTTGAAGCCATTCCTAGTTTACAGCATTGTTTTCCACACCTGCCTAAAACTTTTGCACAGTACTTTAGGTCATAGATGATACAGAGATAGATTTAAGTCTCCTATATTTGATGTAAATTTGTTTATTCCTGGATTCAAATATGACTAATCCTCCTCATTCTGACTGTGAGCGTGATCGCCTCTCCACAGATCTGACTTGTAACGTAGAGATAGAAAGGTGAAAGGTTCAATACCAGTGTAAAACCTTCCAGACAAACGCAATAACATCTCCACGGGTTTGATGGACCCTCCACCTTTAAATAATTCATTCAGAAATGTGTTTTTTGAGACCTCATTGGACAGACGATATACAAACACATTCGCACACCCTTAATATTCATTTTCTGCAGGTCATTTCGATTCACAGTTTATGCTAAATCTTGAATTATGCATGTTTGGAACGAGAGCCGCACTCAGAGTGAAACATGGTGACACAAGTGAGGGACGTGAGCTCCAGTTCTGAACACTTTCAGGCAGAAATCGCACACCGTGGGCTAGTATGAATATTCCAGCATTTCTCATAAATGTTGTGCACTTATCGCATGTTTTACGAAGTCTGAAAATGTCTCTCGCCCTGGCACTCCTGGTTCAGTTCGTGGGGTTTGAGGGGAGGTTCTGGGGCGGCCGACTCCCTGAGTATCTTTTCCAGGCAGATTCAAAACACGATCATTTTTTAATTAACAGCCTCAGTTTGTTATTGTCAGCTTGTCACGCCACACACTACTAAAAAGTGTCTACTGCAATATATACACTGAGCAAGATCATCTGTGCAATAACGTGTATAACTAATGTGTAATATCCCCCTGTATATAAACTTCTGTGTCTATAATCAGTACTGAATACCCCGCGCTAGAGCCCTGCGGGACCCAACACAGAACAGCCACATTTTGAAAGCTCATTGCCGGTGGGACGATAAACTGCAGTCCCGCAAACTAAATATGAGTGTAAAGTAAAATATACACATGATTAATTTGTGCTGGATATTTGGCATTAATAAAAAAAAACATTTTAAGCAGCCTAAACTTGCAGATGTGGTCTAATCTCGGGCAAATTTTTTATTTTAGAATTCCTCTCTGCTTCTCTGTGTTTCAAAGACGTGGCAGAAGAACAGTCGCCTGATTCATCAGCCCGTTTCACTCCGTCCGACCTCGCAGCGTTAGGATTCGTTCATTCAACAGTAGACGGTACTTTTTTTTATTCAACCAGTCGCTGCTATTTGGTCATTTTATGTATTTATTTGGCAGGGACACTGCAGTCAGACATTGGTACAAAACATAGTTTGCAGCTGATGTGAAGCATACAGAGTGTTAGCAAATGCTCATTTTCCACTCCCGTCCCCGGCTGGGCTTTTCTAAAGTTACACTACAGTAAAAAATGATATTAAAACATGTTTCCATTATATAAATATGTATAACACTCACTCTTTCCCTCGCTCACAACTTTCATACAATTTATTTATTGGTGGGAACAGTTTTGATTTGTTTTCAGCCACTGCTTAACACTGGAGGTGAACGTTTTTAATTCGGAGACGCCCTTTATCTCGGTGGGCAGTTCTGTTTGCAGCTCTTATATGAAAAGGCCGACCGGCCCGTAAAACCAGCACCACAGCAAACAAAGCGGAGAGTGAACATGTCTGTCAATGAGAAAAGTTATTATCTGACAAAGGAAGTCCAAAGGAGGACAGCGTCTGAAGTCTGTTATCGCAACTCAGGCCGGTTCTGGCCAACGCACCGCTTCACCGATCGGCCGCTGCGCCAACTGCAGCTTCCGGGGTTCCTGCAGACCGCCGAGTGTTTTCTGATTCTTCACTAGTCGCTGGAGAGAAATGAAACTGAGCGGAGGCTCTAGGTGGCGCCAGCCTGGGTAGAAGAACGGAGCACCTCCAGTGAAGCTCACAGTGCTTCAGAAGTGAGTTGTCCTTTAAAGAGAGAGGTTTTACAGAGAGAGGTCTCCATCTTTTGCAGACGAAATATCACAGATGCAGCTGGGAGCGGGAAGGAAAATGACAGTTCTTCGCGGGCAGGAGCAGGACTGAAACTTCTGTCCGGCGCAGACCTCTACCCCACGCTGCTCTTTTACACTGGGTTGTAAATATCCCACGTACGAGTCACTTTCAGCCTCATTATGCTTGGGTATAGTGTAAATTGTTCTGTGCTTTGTGTATAGTGACAATAAAAGCCATTCTATTCTAAAGCATCATTGAAAGCACTAAGCACTGTTATTTTGCCCATTTGAACTAAAGGTGCAGTGCGTGACTTTTCTGGTGGAGGGTTCACTACCCGCCCGTCTCCGTTACAGTTCAGATCTGTGGAGAGTCGCCCCTGTTCACAGAGAGAATGACTGTACTTTGGAGCAATAGAAACACCTGTAATCAATAAATGCTCGACGTTTAAAGTCACACCATGGAACATTCCAGGCAAAGATCGAATAACTTTCTTCGATCAAAAAACATTTGTCCAGTTGCTGTTGCGATTGTTCCTGCCTGGAACGACGAGGAATTTCACGAACTTCCCAGGCAAAGCAATAACGTCGCCACGGAGACGAGCAGGTAGTTGACCATCCACCAGAAAAGTTGCGCAGTGCACCTTTAAAATGGTTCCTAAGCGTGGTTGGTAAGGCCTTGTTTTTGTTTTTTTGTTAGCCACAGGGCAGATGGTGAAAAATGTAATGCATTTTTTTTCTGATTCTAAAGGCGCACTATGTAACTTTTTGTTTAGGGATCCATCACCTGCTTGTTTCTATGGATATGTCATCGCTCTGCCTGGAATGTTCCACAGTGTGACATTAAACAGCTCTACTTTACGTTTGTCCAGTTACAGGTGGTTTTACAGCTCAAAAATACCTAGAAAAACAGGGATTCTGACTGTGAGCGGGGTCGCCTCTCCACAGATCTGACCTGTAACTCAGTCTGGCTTGTTCTTCATGACCGTAGAAAGGTTTAATACCGTACGGTGAAACATTTAAACAAAGCAATAACATTTCCATGGAGAAAAAAAAAAAATTAATGGAAAGTTACACAATGCAGCTTTAAGAAATATCTACAATTATCCACATTGAAATCCATAAATGTTGAGCCTGATCATTTTAGCTGGAGACTAGACCCTAGAACTTGCCATATTTCAAATTAAATCTATATTTCTGCTATATTAATTTCATTTGCCCCCATCTGTATTAAGTAACACTGGCCTATAGGACGCGGTGAGGACATCTGAAACCCTGTAAATAGGTTTTTTCAGATTCTACAACGTTATGATGTCATCCTCCCAGATGGAGCCAAGACACAGTTTTTCCCTATTGATTACACTGTATTTTACCATGAAATATACAAAACATAAGCTCACAAACGTTGAACCCGAGTTCAGCTTTTCTATTAGAACCAAGAACTCGCTGTATTCTGCATTTAACAATATTGGGCCTCATTCGTGACACATCCTTATGAACAAATGTGTATTTAAGGCCTTTTTATGACTGACTGTGGCCTTCACGAAACCTTTTCTTAACCGAAAACTAAAAACTGAACTTCTTCTGTAAGGACAAATCCGACGAACAGTCAGGAGCAGTTGTAAGAACATAAATTCTACCGTTTTAGAATAATACTATCGTATTTTCCGGACTATAAGTCGCTCCAGAGTATAAGTTGCACCAGCCAAAAAATGCACAATGAAGAAAAAAAAAAGACATATATAAGTCACACCGGGCTATAACTTACATTTTGGGGGGAAATTTATTTGATAAATTCAGACTCCAGGAACAGACATTTCATCTCGAAAGGCAAATTATAGTAATAACAATAGAACAGAGAAGAACAGGCTGAACATGTGTCTGGTTTGTTCACGTCACATATGAACAGTTATTCAGAAAACTAGAGCAGAAACAACAGAACAAGTTTACTGAACTCTCCATCTCGCTCCAAATCACTAAATCCACTGAATTCTTCATCCTCGGAGTCACTTCTGAGCAACTCCACCAACTCCAGCTAAATCCAGCTTTTAGCCTGAGATTAGCTTTTTTCTTTTCTTCGTTGCAGTTTGAGTTTCCTCCACTTTTCTCCATCAAACACAAGTTTCTCGCTCACTCCAAACTTTCTTTTTGCTGCTTGATTACCTTTTTCAGCTGCAGATTTCACTCCTTGCAGCAGGACAGCGGCTCTTTCGTGGCCGTCAGTGTGAAAACAACCAACATGTGAAATTATATATTTTATATACAAGTTGCGCCCGAGTATAAGTCGCAGGAAACACCCAAACCATGAAAAAAGTGTGACAGAAATTCCTCCATGATGGTAAGTTATATATTTTCTTAAATTATTTTCTATAAACATATGACCGTGTGATCCAGGAACATTTATGAGGCGTTTTCTAGAGCCGGTGTCTGTTGGGTGTAACAGACTCTGTCCAGGCCTCAGTGAGTCTGAGTCTGCCCCAGGCCCAGTGCTCTACATCAGGGACACTGCGCTCGACTCAACTGGACTCAGCTTTTCTAAACCCACAAAGGCCCAGTGTTGTAATATTACAGCACTGCTACAAAAAAAAAGCTTTCCACGTATTTCATTTTCAAATCACATTTACATGATTAATGGGCTCTATTGTTCTGTTCTGCTTTTGCGTGGCAGAATGGGTACATAGGCCCGGTTATCTGGCCATAAAGTAATTCGACTTCAGAACCTGCCTTGGTGTCCAGCAGCTTGTTGTTTTGCACGAGGTAAATCAAGAATCAAGTAAGTAAAATGTTTGAAAAAAAAAAAGTTCTGTCGTAATTGATGTTTGTAGCTCATGATTATTTCAGGACACCATTGAATACACTGATACTGTGATATTTTTGGCTGCTTTTGTCCATGTAATTTTCCAAAATCGGGTCAAAGGCACAAAGCACAAGCACAAATGTAGCCTGGAAGTTTACGATTGTTTTTTTAACTCAAATGTTTTTGTCACCTGATACACAGCGATCGCTTTCATGTGTTTGTAGAGAAGAGTGTACGTCTAAGACTCTAGTATAACTGCAATGTTTTACAGCTGATTTTCTTTCACTGACAGTAGAGTTTCAAGATTCAAGGATTATTAACTGTCACAAGTTACGACAAAACTACATTTAGAGCATTTACACAACAGCATGGGCTAGTGAAAAACAGTGCAATTTATAAAGTGCAAATACTGGAATGTAAACTTATACACTAGTTGTTGCTTTCAGAGTCTAAAATGTGATGTTCCAGATCAGGAGCAAGGGCCAGATTTCCCTATTTTTTAATATTTTAAGTACTTCCCCATGAAATATCCAAAAGATAAATTCAGAAATGTTGAACCTGGTATTTTCAATTATTAACTAAACCCAAGAACTCGCTGCATAACTACATCATTTTGCATTTTTGCACTGTAAAACGCTCAGTGTTCATCTGCACTGGTTCTCTGGGAGGCTTTAAAATGGCTTTATAGTCGGTACTGAACTTATTTGCTGTCGAGATCGGCCACGTACAAAATAATACAACCCGAATAATGACGCCGGCGCCCACAGCGACTTCCAGAATGAGACGAATACAACATGACATAAAGGAAGAAAGGCGGAGGCAGAAACAGTATAATGTGCAAATGAGTTTGTTTGTCGCGTCAGTGCAGAGTCCAGTGCACAGTTACGGCAGGGGTGGAGGAGGGGGTATAAGGGACCCAGGTGGAGGAGGGGGTAGAGGGGGACCCAGGTGGAGGAGGGGGTATAAGGAACCCAGGTGGAGGAGGTAGAGGGGGACCCAGGTGGAGGAGGGGGTATAAGGGACCCAGGTGGAGGAGGGGGTATAAGGGACCCAGGTGGAGGAGGGGGCAGAGGGGGACCCAGGTGGAGGAGGGGGTATAGGGGGGACCCAGGTGGAGGAGGAGGCAGAGGGAACCCAGGTGGAGGAGGGGGTATAAGGGACCCAGGTGGAGGAGGGGGTATAGGGGGTCCCAGGTGGAGGAGGGGGCACAGGGGGACCCAGGTGGAGGAGGGGGTATAAGGAACCCAGGTGGAGGAGGTAGAGGGGGACCCAGGTGGAGGAGGGGGTATAAGGGACCCAGGTGGAGGAGGGGGTATAGGGGGGACCCAGGTGGAGGAGGAGGCAGAGGGGGGACCCAGGTGGAGGAGGTAGAGGGGGACCCAGGTGGAGGAGGAGGCAGAGGGAACCCAGGTGGAGGAGGGGGTATAAGGGACCCAGGTGGAGGAGGGGGTATAGGGGGTCCCAGGTGGAGGAGGGGGCAGAGGGGGACCCAGGTGGAGGAGGGGGTATAAGGGACGCAGGTGGAGGAGGGGGTATAAGGGACCCAGGTGGAGGAGGGGGTATAAGGGACCCAGGTGGAGCAGGGGGCAGAGGGGGACCCAGGTGGAGCAGGGGGTATAGGGGGTCCCAGGTGGAGGAGGGGGCAGAGGGGGACCCAGGTGGAGGAGGGGGTATAAGGGACGCAGGTGGAGGAGGGGGTATAAGGGACCCAGGTGGAGCAGGGGGCAGAGGGGGACCCAGGTGGAGCAGGGGGTATAGGGGGTCCCAGGTGGAGGAGGGGGCAGAGGGGGACCCAGGTGGAGGAGGGGGTATAAGGGACGCAGGTGGAGGAGGGGGTATAAGGGACCCAGGTGGAGGAGGGGGTATAAGGGACCCAGGTGAAAGGAGGGGGTATAGGGGACCCAGGTGGAGGAGGGGGCAGAGGGGGGACCCAGGTGGAGGAGGGGGTATAGGGGGACCAAGGTGGAGGAGGGGGCAGAGGGGACCCAGGTGGAGGAGGGGGTATAAGGGACGCAGGTGGAGGAGGGGGCAGAGGGGACCCAGGTGGAGGAGGGGGTATAAGGGACGCAGGTGGAGGAGGGGGTATAAGGGACCCGGGTGGAGGAGGGGGTATAAGGCACCAGGGTGGAGGAGGGGGCAGAGGGAACCCAGGTGGAGGAGGGGGTATAAGGGACGCAGGTGGAGGAGGAGGCAGAGGGGAACCCAGGTGGAGGAGGGGGTATAAGGGACCCAGGTGAAAGGAGGGGGTATAAGGGACCCAGGTGGAGGAGGGGGTATAGGGGACCCAGGTGAAAGGAGGGGGCAGAGGGGGGACCCAGGGGGAGGAGGGGGTATAAGGGACCCAGGTGAAAGGAGGGGGAATAAGGGACCCAGGTGGAGGAGGGGGTATAGGGGACCCAGGGGGAGGTGGGGGCCGAGGGGGGACCCAGGTGGAGGAGGGGGTATAAGGAACCCAGGTGGAGGAGGAGGCAGAGGGGGACCCAGGTGGAGGAGGGGGTATAAGGGACCCAGGTGAAAGGAGGGGGCAGAGGGGAACCCAGGTGGAGGAGGGGGTATAAGGAACCCAGGTGAAAGGAGGGGGTATAAGGAACCCAGGTGAAAGGAGGGGGTATAGGGGACCCAGGTGAAAGGAGGGGGCAGAGGGGGGACCCAGGTGGAGGAGGGGGTATAAGGGACCCAGGTGAAAGGAGGGGGTATAAGGGACCCAGGTGGAGGAGGGGGTATAGGGGACCCAGGTGGAGGAGGGGGCAGAGGGGGGACCCAGGTGGAGGAGGGGGTATAAGGAACCCAGGTGGAGGAGGAGGCAGAGGGGGACCCAGGTGGAGGAGGGGGTATAAGGGACCCAGGTGAAAGGAGGGGGCAGAGGGGAACCCAGGTGGAGGAGGGGGTATAAGGAACCCAGGTGAAAGGAGGGGGTATAGGGGACCCAGGTGAAAGGAGGGGGCAGAGGGGGGACCCAGGTGGAGGAGGGGGTATAAGGGACCCAGGTGAAAGGAGGGGGTATAAGGGACCCAGGTGGAGGAGGGGGTATAGGGGACCCAGGTGGAGGAGGGGGCAGAGGGGGGACCCAGGTGGAGGAGGGGGTATAAGGAACCCAGGTGGAGGAGGAGGCAGAGGGGGACCCAGGTGGAGGAGGGGGTATAAGGGACCCAGGTGGAGGAGGGGGTATAAGGGACCCAGGTGGAGGAGGGGGTATAAGGCACCCGGGTGGAGGAGGGGGCAGAGGGGGGCAGTGCTCATTGTGGAGTCTGAGGTGGTGGTTTTTTGATAAAGGTGCACTATGCAACTTTTCGGGTTGATGTTCCTGCTCCATGGAGATTTTTTATTTTATTGTATTTTTGCTCGGAATTTTCCACAGTGAGACATTAAACTATTTGTTTTCAATTAACAGGAGCTTTTTATACGAACTTACTCTGAACATGGGGCCTCTCCATACAGGTCTGACTCCCCCAAATTTAAGACTTTAAGACCATTTTTAGACCCACACCGGCTCGTCAAAGTCTGATCCCGTCAGATCTCAGAAGCTCAGCAGGGCCTGGTCAGTACTTGGATGTGAGACACTGGGAACACCAGGTGCCACAGGGGGGCACCAGTGGCAAAAACTGTTGTTGTGTCCTTAGGCAAGACACTTCACCCACATTGTCTAGTATGAAAGTGATGTGTGCATGGCAGGACTCCCTTGAAAAAGAGATTAGTAATCTCAATTTCCTGGTTAAATAAAGAAAATAAAATAAAAAATAAAGAAAGAAAATAAAATAAAAAAAAGACCACTTAAAGTTGAACTCCGGCACGTTTGAAGCTAAAGTCCGTTTCTAGAGGAGGTGGAATTCTGCCAGAAGCCAAAAAACGGCACAGATCAGTGTTTCCTCGGTGGAGATCTCACTGTGGCAGTGAGTCTGTCAAGGCAACAAACTAGTGTAGTGATGGGGGCAAGTTCTGAACTTCCACGTAAAACACCAATTTGCTTCACACAGAAGAAGCTTAACACCACTTTAACCCATCTGACAACAGCCACGAGTCTAACAAACAAAACGCTCTGCCTGGTTCACTCATTAGTGTCTGGAAACGTTAGAAAACAACTTTATAATAATTATAACTTTGCCCAGTTCACTACACTAGCTTGTTGTTTTGACAGTTTACTACAACTACAACTACTACAGTGAGATCTCCGCTGAGGAAACACTGATCTGTGGGGTTTTTTGACTTCTGACAGAATTCGACCTCCTCTAGAAAAGGACTTTAGCTTCAAACGAGCCGGAGTTCAACTTTAAATGAAAATTAAGACGAACATCGCACCCATTATGCGGTCAAAAAACACCAGATCCAATTCGAATAATGACCATTACTCACTGCTTTAAATAACAAAAAATACTTTTATTATAAAATCTCATTCACAACTCATTTATAGTCGTATGCACTGCTGTAAAATGGCCCCAAAAAATAATTTATAACATTCTAATAAGACAAACTAAGCTTTCACAGTGCTTCATCTCACATTGCCCTGCAGCCCGGTGGAGTTTACAAAAAATTTAAGATCTTTGTGAAAAAATAAGATTTGGACAACATAATTTATGACTTTTTAAGGTCTTAATGTACAGTCCCTGACTAAAGTCTTGTCGCTTATCCATTTTGTAGAAACAAAAGCTCATAACGTGACTTTAAATTAATCGATTGGTTTTAGAAATGTCTCATATTAAAGCTAAAACCCTCCCAAATTATGCTCAATATACTAAAATAAATTTGCTTCACTGAAGAAAGATTGATCATTTAATGAACACAGAAAGGTCAGATTTTGGTAAGATAAAAGTCTTGTCTCCTTGTCATATGATGCACCCAGTCCTAGGTTACAGCCTCACCTGTGATCAGTTACTGATCGATCAATTAGTGGGTGTGTATAAAAAGAACCCCAGCACACCAGACCTTCACATCAACTGCAACTTGACCTCTGACCACAGGCCTAAGATCCACCCTGAGACCAAAGCATTAATTATCAAGAGGCTGAAGACCAGATCCACTGCTGAGGTGGCTGACACCTTCAATGTGTCTCAGCGTCAAGTACAAAGAATAAGAAAAAGATCTGAAAAGACTGGAGATGTTTTTGACAAGCCCAGGTCCAGCAGACCCCGCAAGACAACTGCTCAGGAGGACCGTTTGTTGATTGGAAAATCCAAGGCCCCTTTTCCACTGCAGCAGAGCTCCACCAGGCCTGGTCACCTCAAGTCCCTGTGTCAACCAGAACAGTTTGTAGAATTCTGTCTGGAAATGGCCTCCATGGTCGAATCAGTGCACAGAAACCAGCACTAAACAAAAGGCAATTAAAAAACCGTGTGGCATTTGCCAAGGCCCACAGCCTGCTAAAAGGATGGACACTGGAAAAGTGGCAGAAGGTGGATTTCTCAGATGAATCCTCGGTTGAATTACATCACAGCCGCCGCAAATATTGCAGGAGATCTACTGGAGCCCGCATGATCCAAGATTCACCCAGAAAACAGTTAAGTTTGGTGGCAGAAAAATCATGGTCTGTGGTTACATCCAGTATGGGGGTGTGCGAGACATTTGCAGGGTGGAAGGCAATATCAATAGCCTAAAATATCAAGAAGTATTAGCACCTCTTACATTCCCAACCATAAAAGGGGTCAAATTTTGCAGCAGGATGGTGCTCCATCGCATACTTCTATCTCTACATCAAAGTTCCTCAAGGCAAAGAAGATCAAGGTGCTCCAGGACTGGCCCAGTCACCAGACATGAACATCACTGAGCATGTCTGGGGTAGAATGAAAGAGGAAACATGGAAGGAACAACCAAAGAATCTTGGTGAACTCTGGAGGCTGAGACGCTTTCTTTGCCGTTCCTGATGACTTCATCAACAAATTGTATGAATCATTGTCGAACCGCATGGATGAAGTCCTTCAAGCTCATGGAAGTCATACAAGAGATTAAATATGGATCTCACAGCACCACTACTTAATTCACTGACGTTATGCAACAGATTTTTGTATTTGAAGTAAATTATTTGTTCAATTTTCTGTAGGCGACAAAACTTTTGTCTTGCCAAAATCTGACCTTTCTGTGTTCATTAAATGATCAATCTTTCTTCAGTGAAGCAAATTTATTTTAGTATATTGAGCATAATTTGGGAGGGTTTTAGCTTTCATATGAGACATTTCTAAAACCAATCGATTCATTTAAAGTCCGGTTATAAACTTTTGTTTCTACAAAATGGATAAGAGACAAGACTTTTGTCAGGACTGTAGGAACAAGACATTGAAGACCTTTTCAAGACCTTAAAGACCCCAAGGCGTCCCTGTCCATAGATCTGAGCTGTACTTTGGTTTCCTGGGGTCGGCTTGTCTCCGTGGAGCAGCGAGGCTAAACAGACAGACACTAAAAAGTTACATAGTGCACCTTTAAAAAAAAATCAATCCCTGTTTCCCGTTTATTTATTGGAAGGAGACAGAGTTAGTGGAAAACCGCTCGACTCTGCGTGCACACAAAGCTCTTTACTCGAAAAGTTCCTTAGTCGTGCTTTAATGGTATTCTGCTTTCAACACGACGGCGCTCCGGTCTGCAAGTGTTTAAAAGTCCAAAAACAAAAGGGGAAGAGCCAGAGAAGCAGATTCGAGGAAACACTGGGGAGATGGAGGAGTCTGCTGTGCGATAACGACACTGTGAATTGTGGGTAAGAGCGTGCACGTGGGCAGGAGCGTGCACGAGGGGCAGGGGAGCGAGGAGAGGAAGCTGCGCAAACTTACACCAAAACTGTCAATCGTTTGTGCTTCGTTTAGTGCTGCAAAAAGCTTTAGTTTTTGAGATATTTCTGTTTTGTGAATAAGTGAACTGCACGAATGTTTCTAGATTTAAGAAAATGTACGAGGATAAAATAAAGATGGACGACGTAACCGAGGAAAGTGTTTAAAGTTCATGAAATGTAAACCACAAAAAGATAATGTAATGTATTTACATGAGGCTCACTGGTGACTTGGGTGGGGGTTTTTGGGTGGGCGTTTTTTGGGGTGGGGGTTAATTATGAAAGAAATGTTTAAGTTTTTGATCTGTGAAAGGATTTATAAGATTTATCTTCTTCCTGTTCCTTTTGTTCATGCAGCAAAGACGAGGCGAGTAATGGCTGGAATATGGACTGGTGGTGGTTGTTTTTTTTGTTGTTGTTGTTCTCTTTGAGTTGATGCATGAGCAATAAATAAATAAATAATACTTTAATACTTTAAAATAATAACTTATTAAGGCAAAATATTAACGTAATATTAACACAAAGAGTAAAATATTAATGTCACACAACAGCACAAACAAAACAGGCAGAATTTATGTAATAGTTTGGAATGTTTTAGCACATTTTAACATAATATCTTAAGAACTATAATAGCACAAACACATTTTTTTGCGGCACAAAACAGCACAAGTGAAGCACA
This sequence comes from Odontamblyopus lacepedii, assembly GCA_034769755.1. NCBI lineage: Eukaryota > Metazoa > Chordata > Actinopteri > Gobiiformes > Gobiidae > Odontamblyopus > Odontamblyopus lacepedii. Next base: position 40,372,974 of record CM068350.1, read on the forward strand.
AACGATTGACTCCATTCTGGGTCGTTTTAGAGCATATGTGTCAAACATGTGGCCCGGGGGCCAGATCCGGCCCTCCAAGACCCTTAATCTGGCCCTCGGCTGATTTTTCTATTAAAATACTTAAAATTTTCTGATTTTTCTGTTAATTTTCTGCACCGTTTAGCATAGCAGCGTCTCCGGCGTTTCTGTACATTGCAACTCCCACCAGAGCAGCACAAATGAAGACTTTCCTCTTTCCAAACGCTCTTAAAGGACGATCGTTTTGACTGTCGACCGTGACCCTCATCAGCAAAATGTCAAAAAATGAGAAAAGCAGATGCTGAGTTCAGGATTTCCCAAGAAAAATAGTCTAATTCTTATTTGTTGACAGAGGTGAATGGGAAATCTGTGCTCAGTGTGTTTGGAACAAGTGGCGTTGCTCGAGGAATATAATCTTAAACACCACTACGAGACACGGAGAAAAATACAATAACTTGAAGAGAGAACAGAGTTTTCTGATCTGAAGTAGTTTGCATACGGCCCCCGGACCAAAATGAGTTTGACACCCCTGTTTTAGAGCATACTGAAGCTTCCTGTGGGGCCGGCTGACCCTGATTTGACCTATGAAAGAATCTTCAGTATGTCAAAAACTAAAGCAGCACAAACAAAAACTTTTTACAGCACAAAACGGCACAGGCGGAGAGGAGGAGCAGCGAGGACGAGGTGAGTGAGGAGACACGGCTGCAAAACTTTCGTCACCCTCCACAGTGCACGTATTTCAGAGCGGAGTTTGTTCACGGTTTTCCTCGTGCGAGTTCGATCGCGCTCACACTGGACGAACGTACCGCGCTTTAGGGGGATCCATACTTGGACACAGTTCTAAAGTCCGGTGTGAGTTCATCCCAAGTGCGTGTGACGTCACCCAAAGCGTTCGGCTCCGGTCAAATGAAGCTCATCGATGGTCACGGGGTCTTAAAAGTCTTAAGAAGGTCTTAAATTTCATGTTCCTTCATTAAGGCCTTAAAAAAGTCTTAAATTATGTTGTCCAGGTCTTATTTTTTAAGTTTTATCAGCTTATTTTTTGCATACTCCACCGGGCTGTAGGGCAATGTGAGACAAGACCATGTGGAAGCTTAGTTTGTCTTGTTAGAATGTTATGAAATTTTGGCCATTTTACAGCAATGCATACGACTATGAATGAGTTCTGAATGAGATTTTATAAGAAAAGTATTTTTTTGTTACTTAAAGCAGTGAGTAACGGTCATGATTAGACCTGGATCTGGTGTTTTTTTGCCCTCATAACGGGTGCGACGTTGGTCTTAATTTTCATTTGAGCGGTCTGACAAAAAGTCTTACATTTGGGGTCGTCAAACCTGGGGAACCTGTTACTGTGGCCTTGTTCCAGAGCAGTAATTTCAACTGTGAGTATCGCAACCAAAGAGCCAATCGGGAGAAAGGCTGTTGACTGTAACGCCCTGTAACGAGGCAGGGACTAGCAACACTGTCAGTCAAACCTGTCACTAACGTTAGCGGGAGCGAAGGGAAAAGATGTCGCCTGATTTGTCCGATATTGATGTTCATATCTTGATTTACGAACAAAAGAGTGTATTTTCTATATTATTTTTTTCCAATATAAAGTGAACTGGTGCCAGGGTTGATGGAGCCGGAAGTGCGCCCATGCTCACCTCCTATTTGGAACGTGGTGGACAGTGAGTTGGCGATGTCCACTTATGTATACAGTGTGTGTGTTTGTTGAGTTGAAGTAGTGCAGGTATCGAGTCGGACCAGTGGACAGAGATGGAGGATGAGCCCAACACAAAACAGTGCAGCGCCGGACACGTTCTGAAGGCTCATTATAAACCGCAGTCCCGCAAACTAAACTGAGACAAATAAAAGTCAGATAAAAAGTAAGTAAAATAAACAGCCCGCGGCGTGTGCTTTGCGTTCCAGGCTCCAGCGCAGCGTCTGAGCGGCGTTCAGCGTTTCTGGTCACAGACTGGAGGAGAGACGTGCTCAGAAGTTTACATGTCCTGACAGAATTTGATTGATTTCTTGGCCATTTTTTCAGAGAATATGAATGAAAACACAAAAACTTTTCTTTCACTCATGGTCAGTGTTTGGGTGAAGCCGTTTATTATCAAACGCCTGTGTTTCCTCTTTTTAAATCATAATGACACAGAAACTACACAAATGACCCAGTGAAGCTGGAGTCTTTTGTGATAGTTGTGGATGTGTTCTTTTCTCTGATGGTAAAGCTGCTCATTCTTCTGGGCAAAAGGCTCCAGTTCCTGTAAATTCTTGGGCTCTTGTCTGAACTGCAGCTTGAATCTGCCCAGAGGCTCAGTGATACTGAGGTCAGAAGAGACGGACACTCCAGAACCTTCACTTTATTCTGCTGGAGCCAGTGACAGCTCCACTTTGTGTTCTGGATCATTATCATGTTGAATATCCAAGTACGTCCCCTGTGCAGCTTCTGGACCAAGAAAACAGAAATTCTGCCAGAGTCTGGAAACTTATGAGCACAGCTGCAGCCCTCTACTTTTCCTTCATGGTTGTTCAAAAACTCGATTGACTGTATTTTTATTAAGCCTGTTTTACTTTAGACCTGCTGGTACTGAGTTTTTTTTTTTGTTATTATTATTCAACAAGGTATATTCAGTTTAACACTTACACGGAGTCTCAAGCATAAATAGGCTAATTTTAGGAATGTTCATGGCCCATTTTCGGCCTATCGAAATGTTACTGAGGCCTATTTAATGTTTGTATGGCTGAAAAATAAATGTTACCCAGTTACCACTTAAGGAATTATGTGTGCGCGTGTTTTTTTTTTCCCTCCTAGCCAATGAAACAACATTTCGTCCCCATCTTGCGGGATTTGCGGGTGGGAGCGGCACAAAACATTGCAGATGCGGGCTGACGCGGCCCTGAAAATTGTGTCCCGCGCAGACCTCTAATGGAGAATTTTCCCGTCTTTGAGAATGTCTACGGGCAAATACGTGGCGGAGGGGGCGTGCACGAGCGTGGGGAGCGTGCACGAGCGTGGGGAGCGTGCACGAGCGTGGGGAGCGTGCACGTGAGGGCGAGGAGTGCACGTTTCAGAGGGAAAGCGCCGACTCGGCTGCACACGGGTCTATTGACACAGCTCCACTGTAAAGGCCTGACGGGGCACATCTCTCCTTTAAAGCAGACTTCAAACAGCCCCGTCTCAATCAGGAGCTCCCTCCACAGACACTCGGGTCCTGCCAGGATTCAGCAGCGTCATCTTCCATTTTGGTTTTCGCATTTAAGAACATTTATTTGTCTCCTGATGGTGAAATATCAGTGTCGCAACGCCAGAGAACAAGAACGACTGTGCAATTAAAAGCATCGACAATATGCAAGATCAAAATGGCGCCTTGGCTGTCATCAAAACGCAGGATTTCCTACAAAAACAGAGACAATTTACATGCAAGAACACAATTTTCTGACTATTTAAACAGTCGTTGAACAAACTTAAGGTGTTTTCTTTTCTTTCTTTTCTCGTTTTTTGGTCAAATAACGTCTATTGTGTAAATTAGACGAACTTTGGGCCTTGTTGACAGAATGGAATCACGTCTTCTTATCCACTGCCCACGTCCAACTAGCAAGTGACATACAAACGTCTCTAAAACTGTCACGTCAGAGGTATAATACTCCCTACAATGGAAGCATAGCCAGACTGGATTGAGCTAGAAAAAACTGAGCTGGAAAACACTATCACAGTGTCTTGAGGATTCATGTCTCTGGGTTTTGGGTTTTGTCCTGATGGTAAATAAATTCCCCCTGAGTTATTCTTCTTCTCTTGCTTCTTCTGTAATAAATTTTCTTTTTTTTCCCCACAAATTTGTAAATATAATTATGCTGGGTGTCAAACCTGGTATATTTACTTTAATTCAATACAAACAACAATCTATAGCTATAATTTTCCACATTTTGACTCTCACAGGATCAATTTTAACATTTTCTCAGGGTTTATATGAGTCCAGTCTGTTCTAGAGTTAATTTAACACTTTTGGAAATGTTAAATAAGTAACACTGGATCAAACCCCGAAATCAAGAGTTATATTAAATGGATAACACTTTGTAGGATTATCATGATTTAGCTAAACAGAGATGTTTTATTTTTACACTTTTAGTTAATTTGCCGTTTGAAGAGCAGTAACTCCACACTCGAAAGTGCATGTGAAGCCATTATTTTCTTTAAAACATTGCAAAAGATGAAATTATGTACAAAACAGGTTCAAACTGGTGGGTGGAGGTGCCAAATTAACACTAAGGGAAGTTGAATTAACTAACAGATCAACTCTGGCAAATAAAGCCAACTCAAACCCCCATTTAACTTTCAAAGAGCTAAAATAACACTTTTTGTGTTAAAAACAAAGAACACATGAACATATGTGGCCTGATCCCGTCAGCAGGACCTGGTCAGGACTTGGATGTGAGACCAGTGGGGATTCCAGGGGCCACAGGGGGCAGGACACTTCACCCACACTGTCTCGTATGAAAGTGATGTGTGCAGGGCAGGACTCCCTTGAAAAAGAGATTAGTGATATCAGTGGGACTTTCCTGGTTAAATAAAGGTTAAATAAATAAAACATAAAGAAGTGGCCTTAGCGAGTGTGACGTCACCCACTCAAATGAGGCTTGTAATGTTCACGGTTACAGGAGCGAATCTGGAGCCAGGCTCTACGTTATGAACACCATTTTTTTTGACAAAATAGTGACAAAAAGAATTCAGGATCCTGTCGTGTGGGTTCATACAAACATTTTAAAACCAAAATGCCGAAGCCACAGCAGCAGTTACAGAGAGAGCGGCGATTAGATCTCAATGTAAGTCAATGGGAGCCAGAGTCAGAAGAGCCTCCTGGAGCACTTCCTGTTTGGCACACGGTGGCTAACGAGTTAGCCTGCTCCACTTATATATACAGTATATATTTAGGGCACACTCACACTCGGACTGTAAAACTGTGCCGCACGATTTCGTAGGGCTCCACTTGACCGACAGTCAAAAAATTTTGACCAGTTGACGTTGATTCAGTCAAGGACCCACTCACAGTCAGAATGCATGTTTTTAAAGGTATTTTTGAGCAATAATCTATCTTTTTTGCTGCTTCTTTAGAATTTATTATTACTATTTATATTTTGTCTTTGTTATTATATCATATTGTGATGTGTGAGCGACTGTGTCCGGATAATTTCCCTTGTGGATCAATAAAGTTTGTCTAAGTCTAATAAAAACACCCAGAATTGAATAAATGCGTCTTATATAAGTCTAATACCGTATTGTGAAACATGAGAGGCAAAGTAATAACATCTCCATGGTTGCGGACCCCCAACCTGAAACGTTACGCAGTGCACCTTGTAAAAATGGCCTGATTGTTCCCTTTGTGTCTTTTGTTTTAAAGTCCTAAGTCCGAGTCAGAAGGAGCCGGAAGAGCCTCCTGGAGCACTTCCTGTTTGGCATGTGGCGGCTAACGCTTTAGTTATGTCCACTCATATTAAAAACAAAATATAAACAAAAGGTTTTACCCTGAAATTTTAACCCTCCAGTTTTTGCTGTGTACTTTTTGCCTTTAGTTCCAGAGCTGAAATCATCCACATGATCCTGCCGAAGGTGTGTGGAGCTTAAAAACACAGTGGAGCACTTCCTGTAGCAACGCATGACATCACAAGGTGGAACAAGGAGTGTTTTCTGTTTGAAAGAAGAACTCAGCCTAAATATGCAGTGATTATGAGAAACAAAACAGAACTCTGGGTCTGTTTTTAATGAGGAAACAACATTACGACGTGCAACAGAAAATAGCGAGAAAATCTGCGCCGTTTTAACTCATCTTAACCATAAAAATGAAGTCGTAAAAGGTGAAATAACTGTCCTAAACTCCCCAAACGCCCTGAACAGAGCCCCGTACGCGCAGCTTTAAAATCTCGTGTTGAATTGGCCTATGCAGTGACAGCAGATGTAGCCTACAGTAAAACTAGCTCATGTATTTGAACGCTGCGCTGCTCTTTCACTTGTCAGAGCCGGTCTTGTCCAGCGCAGCTCTTTGTTAAGGTCAGCCTCTCGCGCCGCCGTTAGCTTCGAGTGGCGCGTGCTCGTTAGCGTAGCAGCTAAAGGCCAGCGCTAACGGCCAGAGCGGCGCAGACGGCTCACGGCGGGACGGAGCGGGCGCGCTGACCTTTGGACGAGCAGAAACAAGTGCAAAACTCCAGCACTGAGACGCAGCGTACAGACTTAACACGGAGGAGGGAGGGCGGACAGCAGGAGGGAGGGTGGATCTGCGGCTGTTCCCTCTGTTCTTTTGTTCGGGCCAATTAGAACAGCGCACAGATTTGTTTGGATTTGTAGGACGTTTATGTTTTTGATCGTTCTCCGAAAATGAAATGGTATGAAGAATGAAATGAAATAAAACAGAATAAAATAAAATAGCATAAAACAAAATTAAAACAAAGCAAAATAAAATAAAATAAAATAAAATAATATAAAATAAAACAAAATTAAATTAAATAATATAAAACAAAATAAATATAAAATAAAATAGTATAAAATAAAACAAAATAAAATAATACAAAATTTTATTAAATTAAACAGAATTGAATTGAATTGAATTGAATTGAATTGAATTGAATTGAATTGAATTGAATTGAATTGAATTGAATTGAATTGAATTGAATTGAATTGAATTGAATTGAATTGAATTGAATTGAAGAGAAGAGAAGAGAAGAGAAGAGAAGAGAAGAGAAGAGAAGAGAAGAGAAGAGAAGAGAAGAGAAGAGAAGAGAAGAGAAGAGAAGAGAAGAGAAGAGAAGAGAAGAGAAGAGAAGAGAAGAGAAGAGAAGAGAAGAGAAGAGAAGAGAAGAGAAGAGAAGAGAAGAGAAGAGAAGAGAAGAGAAGATTATTCAATTGGAAAACAGGCAAGACATAAGATGACCTGAATCCAGAATCCTGATTTGAGGAGTTGTACTTCACTTAAACTCATATTTAGACTTTTGCAAGACAAGTTTTCATTGATTTCATGGAAGTAGAAAGTTAAAACCATACTTTGGAACATTCTCCATGGAGATAGATAGTTTTATGCTATAGTGGCCACATTTACATGATATTTTTAAGTTCTGAATTAAATAGTTCGGAAGTGAAATATTCTCCTTCGAGTTTACATGGAAATAATTATTTCGAATTGAGGTTTCCATGGAAAACACTTTAAATCGTCTTTATTTAATCCCCCTCAGCGTCTGGGGGTGGGGAAGGTTCTGATTGGACAGCGACACAAACGTATTTCCGTCTTTGGGAAGAAAACCCACACTTCAGCTGCTCCCGGCTTTTCTGTCATCTCCGTTTGTCGTTTCGCCACCAACACAAACACGATCCAAACTTTTTCCGCAGCCATTCCAGTGATAATGAAGCAGCAGCTTTACGTCTGTGAGCTGAGGAGGAGAAGGGAAGAGTGTGGGAGAAGGAGGAAGAAGACAAACTGAGTCTGAGGCTGCCACACCTCAGCCCACTCCCACATCCCGCTCACAAATCCAAAGAGACGTGGAGGAAAGTCCCGAGAGACGACTGGAGGAGCCGGATCGAAGGCGACACAACGAGCACCAACCACCGGGATTATTATGAAGAAGAAGAAACGTTTACATGATCGAGGAATAAATGAATTTGGCTTTAAAATTGGAATAAATAATAAACCACCCACTTACTTCGGAATGAAGTTTAATTCCGAATAATCATTTTCATTAGGAATTAAGGGTTTACGTGGACTTTAAAAAGTGGAATTCGTTTTAATTCAGAATTTAATGATTTTTATTCAGAATTAAAGATCTCATGTAAACGTGGCAACTGTGGCCAAAGGAACAACATTTCCATGGAAACAAGAGTCACGAGTCAGGTTTGTGGAGATCCGAGCAGGTTCGGAGTGAGGACGCTTATTTTTTCTTGGATTATGAGTGCATAAAACACAAACAAAATGAAAAAAAAAAGATATATAGATTTATATATGTATCTTTTTTGGGGCTAAAAGTTACATACTGTGGCTTTAATCAGATCTTTTTGCAGCTTTTTTCATGATAAACTCATTAGTAAAATCTTCAAACAACATTCACTGTCTTATCAATACTTCATCTGCCTCCTCTGATGCCACAGACGAGTGTTGTGCGTTCAGTGGAGGATTTGAAGGATTACCGAAAAATCCATAAATTATACCAACAAAAATCAAGTCCTGAATTTCATCTAAGACCTCTGAGGCTGTTATTAAGCTCCAATTTAAAGCGGAACTAAACACCTAAACTTCGCCCTCCACCACATTTGAAACAGGCATCAAACTGGGCAGAACCTGGAGGAGTAACGGGGGGAGTGCGGGCGGAGGAGGGTCTGGAGGTAGAAGGAACACTGTGACTGGTCGAACAGGGATCAACACTTCAGATTCCTCCCCTGAAGGTGTTGGGGTCGGAAACACCGGGCTGTAACCAGGACAGTCTTTTGTGATGTCACGTAGTACTTGAAATGGCTACTGAAGGAAACACTGACTACAAAGCTGCAAATTTACCCAGTTTGCAGTAAGATTACAAAAATAATGCAGCTTTGGCACATTTGTTTACGTTTTACAGAAACAAAACTTAAAACCACACGGCTCATTTGCATAAACTGTAAACGCTGGAATAAAAGCAGCTCCTTCCTTGTGCTGATGGTTGAGCTTCTGTCGGACTAAAGGACTCGACTCAGTGGAATATGAGTGTTCTCTCTGTGACAGAGGATGTTCTGCTCATGGTGAGTCTGTTCTGTGCGTGTGTCGTGTTGGAGATTCATGTCATTTCACTTTATTTCTGTTGGTCACTTTAGTTATTTTGGCTTCTGCTGTGATGAAAAGTGTTTGTCTTCTGGACTCATGTGCACTCGACTGTTGCAGTAACCGGGATACTGCGTGTACCTGCACCACGATGAAACCGGGACACTCAAAAACCCGATCATGACACTGATGTGCAGGTAAACGCACTCTGAGGGATATAGGGATCTCCAAGGAGGTGCCAGAGACGTGGGACTGTGAGGCTGTAACTCCAGTGTTTGTGCTGTGAGACGCAGCCTCGTCTCCTGACGCTACAGCAACCTACATTAGGTTTGGATTAAAATTTCTTAACGATCCAATTATCGATTAGTCGACTAATCGGGCCCATCCCTAGTAACGAACAAACCGAGATGACAGAAAAGCCGGTAGCAGCTGAAATGTGTGTTTTCTTCCGGTCGACGTAAATACGTTAGTGTCGCTGTCCAATCAGAACCCTTCCCCACCCCCAGACGTTGAGCGCAATTACTGTAAATAAAGGCGATTTATTCCATGGAAACCTCAATTTGGAATTATTATTTCCATGTAAACTTGAAGGAGAATATTTTAATTCTGAGCTATTTAATTCAGATTTAAATAAACATCATGTAAACGTGCCGACTGTGGAACAATCCAGGCAGATTAATGACATATCAGTAGACACAAGCAGGTGACGGACTCCCAACCAAAAAGCTGCTCAGTGCCCCTTTAAGTAGCTTTCATTTGAGTCAGTTTTTGTCATTACCGATCGCATCCTGACACTGGCTAAAGAGCTGCGGTGTTGGTATGTCCCGGTGGTCCACGGTGACACGAGCAGCATCTGGATGGGCTTTAATGGAGGTTAAAGTCGGGTCAGAATCTGCACGGCGCCGCTCTGCTGGACATTAGCATCGACTGCATGCGCGTGATGAATGGACCAATCGGAGAGCCGCTCCCGGGGTCAGCGGACACAAGTAGCCAAATACGTTAGCGCGCGGGGACGGGGGAAGGTCAGGAGTCGGGAGACAGTGAAAAATACCCAATGAATAAATCTCCGAGTGGTCCTTGAACTGCACACTTGACTCAGACCCGAATGCTCAGATCCGCAGCCCTGAAATCAGCGCGAATGACGTAACACAAAAGGACAGAGGAGATGAATAAACACCGTCAGAATTTACTTGTAAAATGTAATCTCTGTGTCTTAAAGGTGCACGGTGTAACTTTTTACCTGCTCGTTTCTGTGGGTACGTCATTGCTCTGCCTGGAATGTTCCACAGTGTGACATTAAACAGCTCTACTTTACATTTATTCAACTACAGGTGGTTTTATAACTCAAAAATATCTTCAAAAACAGGCGTTCTGATTGTGCAGTGTCGCCTCTCCACAGATCTGACCTGTGACTTGGTCCAGTTTGGTCTCCATGAAGATAGAAAGGTTTAATGCCACACTGCGGAACATTCCAGACAAAGCATTAACACATCCTTTGACGGACCCTCCACCAGAAAAGTTACACAATGCGCCTTCAACTTTTCTGAGGATCAATCATCTGCCGTTACCATGGAGATGTTACTCACTATTTTTATGTATTGACTAGTGCTGTCAAAAATATCGCACTATTAATGCGTTAACTCAAAACAATTTTAACGCCATTATTTTTTTTTATTGCGAGATTAACGCACTTTGTGACCTAGTGGACTAGTTTTGCTGGGACCACTGCTGTAATGTTAGAAAAACTACAGGATCTGGTTGTAAACCGGAGGGAAAAAAAATTTGTACGAAACTGAAAAGTTCCGATTGGAGGAGATGGGCCAAAGCACGGCACATCTGCACCGATTCCCCCCACACGAGGAAAACACAAAACAAAGTCCGCTTCAAAAGATATGGCGAATCTCCAATAAGGACCACGGACAGCGACACAAACTCTCGGAGGAGCACCGCCCCAACGCACAACAGACACGTCATTCCGCTGGACCCACCCTCACCGTCAAAACCACAGCTCTGCCACCCGCGACCCACAAACAGGCCGTGCGACGACGCCCTGGCTGCAGCCCGACAGGTGCAAACGCATCCACAGAACCCCAGGCAACCGTGTCCGAGCACGACGGAAAAGTCCCAGTGCGAGTGCCCCCTGAGTACAAAAGGCAAATAAACACAGTCACACCAACTGGAGATCACTGGACCCTCAGTAATGAGCACATTATTTCACCCATTATTTGACTGAAGACAGAACAGACACTTCACTCACACTGATGCAGAGCACAAAGTCTCACTGACGACTGTTCTGGTTTGCAGTAAAACCGAACAAAAACAAAAGAGTATTAAAATTATGATTCAAGGGACAAAAAGGTGTGATTAATTTGCGATTAATTGCGAGTTAACTATGACATTCATGAGATTAATCATGATTAAATATTTTAATCAATTGACAGCATTAGCATTGACTTGTATCCATGAAGATTTTTATGCACTGACTAAAAAAAACAGCGTTATGACTAGGAGCAGGTGTGCCTCTCCACAGATCTGCCACGTAACTAGCCCCTATGGCACCGTCTAATGCCATACTGAGGAACATTCCAAGCCTCGTGATTCAGCCTAGTCCTGGCCCATGTAAAACGGTGTTGTTTCCAGCAGGGAGCGCTGTCTCTTTTCTGTTTGTTCAGCACTGACGTCCGCCATTAGAAACGCAGCTTGATCTCAGACGACAATAACAGAATTCCTGATAAATAACATTCCCCCAAAGTGAAGAATATTAAAGTAGCAGAAATTTTTAACAAAAGGAGGGGAAAAAAATCTGCATTCATAACAATTTCACAAAATTTCAGATCTAATTTGAGCTGTTGCTACAAAAACATGTCCGAAATCCGAGATGCTTTTCACATTTGTTTTCCTCCCTGTCACACAATTATAATTTCCTTTCTTTCAAACCGGCAGAACGAACGCACACTTGCCGCTCGTTCAATTGAATTCATTAAATTGCAAATTTGGAGATTGGTCAGGAGAGAAAAACACGGCGCACATCGAGGCGGCAGAACAAATATGAGTGGAATGGGGCTGTCTGGTCCGGCGTGTGCTCTGATGCAGGTGACATTTGAAAATGTTGTGAAAAGTGTGGAAAAACAGCACTTCGCTTCGAAAATTATGATTTTTACACCACTCTCAAGTGTGAGACCAGAGAAAACAGCCGCACTGAACAGGAGGAGCGCAGTGTATATATCGCAGGAGCCACTTTACGACTGCTCTCACAACTTTAGATTTAAACAAAAGTAAGTAACTTTTCTGGCGGAGGGTCCGTCAAATACTCTTCTCTGTGGACATGTTGTTGCTTTGTCTGGAATGTTTCACAGCACGGCATTAAGTCAGACCGAGTTACGGGTCAGATCTGCGGAGAGGCGACCCCGCTCACAGTCAAAATGCTCGTTTTTCTAGGTATTTTTGAGTTATAAAACCACCTGTAATTGAATAAACGTAAAGCAGAGCTGTGGTTTTGACGGTGAGGGTGGGTCCAGCGGAATGAGGTGTCTGTTGTGCGTTGGGGCGGTGCTCCTCCGAGAGTTTGTGTCGCTGTCCGTGGTCCTTATTGCAGATTCGCCATATCTTTTGAAGCGGACTTTGTTTGGTGTGTTCCTCGTGTGGGGGGAAATCGGTGCAGATGTGCCGTGCTTTGGCCCATCTCCTCCAATCGGAACTTTTCAGTTTCGTACTAATTTTTTTTCCTTCCGGTTTACAACCAGATCCTGTAGTTTTTCTAACGTTACAGCAGTGGCCCCAGCAAAACTAGTCCACTAGGTCACAAAGTGCGTTAATCTCGCAATAAAAAAAAATAATGCAGTTAAAATTGTTTTGAGTTTACGCATTAATAGTGCGATATTTTTGACAGCACTAGTCAATACATAAAAATACTGAGTAACATCTCCATGGTAACGGCAGATGATTGATCCTCAGAAAAGTTGAAGGCGCATTGTGTAACTTTTCTGGTGGAGGGTCCGTCAAAGGATGTGTTAATGCTTTGTCTGGAATGTTCCGCAGTGTGGCATTAAACCTTTCTATCTTCATGGAGACCAAACTGGACCAAGTCACAGGTCAGATCTGTGGAGAGGCAACACTGCACAATCAGAATGCCTGTTTTTGAAGATATTTTTGAGTTATAAAACCACCCGTAATTGAATAAATGTAAAGCAGAGCTGTTTAATGTCACACTGTGGAACATTCCAGGCGGAGCAGTGACGTACCCACAGAAACGAGCAGGTAAAAAGTTACACAGTGCACCTTTAAGACACAAAGATTATATTTTAGAAGACTTTGAAGTGAATTCTGATGGTGTCTATTCGTCTCCTCTGTCCTTTTCTTGAGACGTTATTGCTTTGGCTGGAATGTTTCACAGTACGGCATTGGTCTCTATGAGGACAGAAAGATATTAAACCTTAAACCTTTGAGCTTTGGAGATGCAGACGGACTAACAATAAAGGATTACTCAAACATAAATTAAACAAAACACAGCTCCAAGTCTGTTTTTGAGGAGGCAACAACATGACAACATGACTTAAAACTCACACGAGTCAGTTTTGCGCAATAAAGAAGTGCTCCACTGTGTTTTTACTAGAGATGTAACAATAACCGAAATCTGGTGATATCGTATCGTCAAAGGTCTCACAATAATATCGTGGACCATCACAACATATCGAATCCCGAGTCTCTTTGCTTAAATGAACAGTTCTGATGCAGAAATAACTAAAAAAAAGCAGAGGGAACTACGTAGACCATGATCCTTTGCTCCGTTTCAGTGCAGACGACATGAAGAAATAACTGTTCTAAGCACTTTTACATCTTCATTCTTTGGATTATGTCTTGTGAAGGCGTTTTTAGAGGAAAAAGTTGCATATTCACAGTTTTGTAAGCCAATAAATCTGGTTCGGTGAGATGTTTATGGTGAAAATATCGTACAGAGAGATTTGGATTTCGTTCCATCCCTAATGACAATAAATGTTGCACCAAATGACTGGTCAAAGCGTTTTATAATGTCTTGTGTGTGATGTGACGTCAACTCAAATTGCAAAGTTTGCAATTATTTAGGTCATAAAATGTCTTGTGAATCAGAAACATTAGAAATAAGCACAGGTTTCTAAATGTCTCCCGTGTTCTATAATGGACACTATCTCCTAAAGCTGCAGAGTGAGTAATGGGGAAAGTGTGAAGCTCAGCAACCCCGCCGCCATATTGCATCTTGCCTTTGTGTCCTTGGGCAAGACATGAATATTTTACGGCGAAGAAGGTGATGATTAAAAAGGCTGTAGGTGCAGGACGGGCGGCTGCGGTTCAGTCGGTCACAAAAGCATCGATTTTAGAAACTGTAAAATTGGGACGAAAGGAAAAACGTTCTCAAAAAGCAGCGCCGAAACTTCACACTTTTTCTAATCGATAAATAGAAAAATGGACATAATCTCTCCCGGGTGCTATTCGAGCACTGCTGTTTTGTGCTGGTAGCCGTTTAGGAGCACAATTCTACCCAATCCTCTGCCCGCAAGACAATTTCCCACAAATATACAGAGGCAGGATACAAAACAACACGCCACAACTCGAGTTTCATTAGCGGGATGCGTGCTGATTGTTTTTGTGATAGCGCTCTGAAGGGAGAGTGACTTAGTGAGGGGAGCGAAAGGAGGGAAGAGCCAGAGTGTCAAATATAAAACCTTAAAAAAAACAGGTTAATACTTTGTTTTTAGTGAAAATATAGCATTTTCAAAACCATAAAAGGTAACGGGGTGATCTAAATGTGTTATGTGTTGGGAGTTAATACCCCAGAGAAGAAAAATAGCCCTTCTTTAAGGAGCAGAACCACACCTCACGTATTCCTCTTCCTGTCCCTTCCCTAGTTAAACACCTGCTCCCTTCCTCTTTGTCTTGTTTATATGCCACCCCCCCAAGCCTCTCCTTTTATTCCTTCTATCTTTCACATGAGAGTTATATAAAGTTCAAGATCCGAGCGCCTCAGAAGCACCAAACCTACCCTCAGAATCATAGAACCATCCTCAGAAACCCCAAGCTCATCCTTAGAAGCACCAAACCCATTCTCAGAAGCAGGGCTCTACAGTTTTGCCCATTTCACTCGCATTTGCCAGCAAATATTTCGTCGTGCGAACGAGGAAAACAAAACAGGCACCAGTGCGAGTGCTTCTGCAGCACAATAAGGAGCTGCACAGACGTAACGTGACGAGTTAAACGTTCTACATGTGTCAAACATTAGGGGCAAACTCACACTAGAACTTCAGAATCGTGCCCAAGCCTGGATCGCCCCTAAAGCGCGACACGCCCAGCGTGAGCGCAACTGAACCGAGCCCGGGCACGACACCTCCGACCGCACACGACTCCAGCATACGAGCTCCGGGTGTGGCCGATATCACTGATACGAACAAACTCCGCTTCAGAACACACCCACGCCCCCTTAAACGAGGAGCGGCACCACAGCAGGACCCACACCTGCCCCACACTCAGTAAACACCCCCACGTGCCACTGGACTTCCTCCTCCTCTAAAGTGAGAGTTTTGTCTCGGTCTTGTCTCAGACTTGAGCACATTTGGAGTCGGTCTCGTCATGGACTCGATGTCTGAATACTGAGTGCATCATATTTCATTACGGCCGCTGCTGTCGGCACTAAACTCATACCGGTGTGCGGGACCTGTGCGCTGGAGCCTGTGGACACTGTGCGGCACTGCCAGCGCGCGGCTCGTCCACAGCGCCACCCTCCTGTAGCAGCCTGCATCACAGGGCAGGTTAAACATCCCACCTGTCCATCCGCCTCACGTCAGTGCGCCGCTCTTCACCTTTTCACGCTCTCTCCTCCACACGTAGAGCACAGAGGCTCCTCCTCAATGAGCTGATTAGAAGAGCAGGACGAAACGCGAAGCAAAAACTAATTTTATGTTGGTGTCGCACAGAGCAGAGCTACAGCACAGAGCAGGTGAAACGTGGACTCAAGTTTGCCTAAGAAAATGCCAAATAAATCTGTTTGTCACAATGTGCGTTTGGTTTAGTAAATGTGCAGAGGCTAAATACCACTGTAAAACAAGAGAAAGTAACTGCAGTTAGGAATATGAAAATACAGGTTTAAAAATCCCAGCCACATTTTTCACTTCAAAGCAGTTTTGTGTAAAGTGCAGTGGAAGTTCTGTTAAAGAAGAGGTTCTCAAACTGTGGTGAGGGTCCAAAAACGGCCACAGAGTGTTTCAGTGCAGTACAGTTTGTTTGGCTTATTTTAAGTCTAAATATTAATCAGATAAAATGGAGATAGATTTATAAAAACATTGTGATCATGCAGGAAAAGTACAGTCATAATCTTTTTGTTTTTTTGTATTAAATTCATTCAAATAAGTTGGTGCTGATGTGTCCAAGTTCTGCACTGTTCAACGTTCAAAACGAAAACCTATTTGTGCCCCCATTTTTTTTTCTGTGCTCCTAAAATGTTTAACTTAGGGGCGCATGTTAGCGTAGAGCCCTGCTCAGAAGCCCCAAACCCGCCTTCACATCTCACTTTGCCCACCCTGATCACGGTCTTCATACATTATAAATATTTAGCTGTACTCTGAGGCTGTGGTCAGTGAAATAAAACATGACCAATGGGAAAGTCTGTTGCCCATGTTCAGGGTCGGGGGGTGAGAAAACTGCACTGCACAGCTCAGTTATTGCGATTTTGTCATTTCATTACATAAAAGCCCAATAAATAGGAGTAAATAGCAGCAATTAGTAGTATCTATAATATTGCTATTTTAAATGTCATAAAATTACCTTATTACATCCCCAAATACGAGGTGGACGTGTTCAAATCAACTATTGTTCTTGCAGAAAACTATTGTAATGCTGATTTTATTCTTAATGACAGAAACATTGTACATTATGGTCAAGTTGTTTATGTTATAATTTGGTGTTTTGTTCTCAAGAAAAAAAGAAAAAAAAGGTAGAATGAGCCTCACACGTGTTTCTCAGTCGGCCTGGCAGTTCCAATGCTGAAATCCCTTTGGTTTAAACCTAAAATAGCTCTGATCTGATCTGAATGGTCACTACCTAAACCCCAGCACCCGAGTCAGTGCTAGTGCAGCCTCTGCAGCTCGGGGAGTGAATTCTGGAGGTTCTGAGCTTTCACATGAGGCCTGGTCCATCCATATATCGAGAATGAGAGAAACACACAAGTTCAGTTGTAACTGTACCTCTTTTTTTATCATGGGCCCATATTTCATGAGCTGCGAAACCTTTTCGGCCTAAATACACGTTTGTCCGGTTGATAAACTTGACTTTCTCCTTTGCTGTGGATTCTACCTGGACGACTGAGGGATTCTACACACGGCCCCTATTTCACTATTTGCTGAACTATACTAGGCTGAGTTCTTCTCTCAAACAAAAAAACAACAGGAAGTAAAGGTAAAAACTACCACTTCATGACATCACAAGGTGGAACAGAGCCTATGGAGCTTTGGAAATGTAGACTAATAATAATAAAGAATTACTCAAACGTGTGTGAATGAAACAAAACACAACTCCAGGTGTGTTTCTGATGAATCCACGTTGTGTAATATTGGACCTTTAACACAGCAGGACCCGGGTTACAGCTCCTTTGCGTTGCTGGTTCTTGCGTGTTTGTGCTGTGTAGTTCTTATTGTCAGATTATTTTTAACAGTGCAGAGGCAGCACTTGAGGAAACAGGCCAAGGACGTGTAAGCGCCGCATTAGGATCTACGGGAGGAGGTTTTGGGGTCAGACTCGGACCAGAGGGGCTCCTCACAGGTGCTCTGGTCACGGCCGAGATACACAGACCGATGAGGGTGAGGACTCAAAAGCACAAACGTGAGGGGAGACAGGTCTGTGGGAGTGTGTTAGTGGAGCTAAAAAGTTACGTACTGTGGCTTTGTTATTTTTTTCTTTCGGTAGCAGTTTTTCCATTCAGGTCGGTAACGGTCTTTGTTCAGGTTTAAATATCCCAAAAAGTGAATGGATTGTACAACTGACCCCAAAAGAAATACAAAAAAATATATAGTTTGTTTTATTTTTTTTACTTATTGCACATTCTTGTCTCCATGAAGATGTTATTGCTTAGTAACAGAAATGTCTCACAATATGGCATTAAATGTAGCTTTTTCTCCCCCAGGGAATAAGAAGACCCAGTTCAGATCTGTGGAGAGGCAAGCACATTCACAGTAAAATTGACATTTTTAAAGCTATTTTTGAGCAATAAAATGCCTGAATACATGTGAGCAAAATGCCATACTGTGGAACTTTCCAGGAAAAGGAAATTATCTCCATAGAGAAATGGCAAACCCCAAACAAAAGAAGTTGTGCACATTTAATGCTAGATGCCAAAGGACAGCAAATAACTATCCAGACATATTAGAGCTGTCAATCGATTAACAGGTTTACTCACGATTAGTCTCATGAATGTCATAGTTAAAGAATCATCATTTTAATACTCTTAACATAGAAAAGTGGATAGGCTTGTTTTGTGCAAACGTTTTTTTGTTGTATTCCATGTTCCAGGTGCAACAGTGTGAGCGAAGTGCCTCTTCTGTCTTCAACAGTCTGAAGTCCCCACTGTGGGTGAAATAATGTGCTGTGACCTGAGGCAGTTCTCATTACTGAGAGACGTCCAGTGATCTCGAGCGCAACTGTGTTTGTCGCCCCGACGCTGCTGCACTAAGGGCGCACTCACACTGAGACTTTTGGGCCATGCCGCTCCTGCATGATTGTGTCGGGTTCTATGGCCCGTGACCGAACAGGGCCCTGGCCTGACAACGTCTTCACACGGCGCTGTTTGTTTACATGTGGTGCAGCAGAACTAATGCTTTAGGGGAGAAAATAAGTCCAGCGGCATGAAATATTTATTAAATAGTGAGTCAGACGTGAGTCCTGCTGTGATACGCTCCTCTGTGAGTTTATGGATATAATAAAGGCTGCAAATCTTCTGTCTGTCCACAGCCCTTATGGAAGGTAAGCGCGGATCTGCCGTATGTTTTGAAGTGGACTTTATTTTGTGTTTTCCCCGTATGAGTAACATCAGCGCACACACAGGGCTTGTATACTGAAGTCGTGCTTGTGCGCGTACATGAGCAGCCGTGCTGTGCTGTAGTTTTTCTGACGTTACTAGCAGTGGCCACAGCTTATGAAAAAAAAAACTAGTTCACTCGATTAATCTTGCGATGAACAAAAATAATGGCATTAAAACGAAGTTATAACTTTAACTTCATTTTAGCAGCAATAATACATATAA
Organism: Odontamblyopus lacepedii; assembly: GCA_034769755.1. Lineage (NCBI taxonomy): Eukaryota > Metazoa > Chordata > Actinopteri > Gobiiformes > Gobiidae > Odontamblyopus > Odontamblyopus lacepedii. Next base: position 40,392,009 of record CM068350.1, read on the forward strand.
ACAATACATCCACGTTTCACTGTTCAAAATTTAAAAAACGATCGAGAGATTCTTTATTGATCCCGAGGGAAATTCAAGTTTTGCTGCAACATTAACTCTGCGCCTCTCCTTTGCCTTTTTGTCTCAGTCCAAGATCAGAACAGAAGTGTAGGGCGTAGGGGAAACAGGAGTTTTCAGAGCCATTGAACAGAGAATAAAGATTATTCAAACATGCATGAATCACTCTAAATACAACTTTGAGTGGGGCGAATTTCACAAGATGTTTAAAAGTCACTTATGCGTTATATATATCTCTGTTAATGTGGATCTTAACCTTTGCGGAGTCGCCAAAGAGTTCTAAAACTAAACCAAACGCCACAAAAACAGAGGAGCCAGTTTGTCCAAATGTGACGAGGCCCAGAGCACCCCGGGGACATCCATAATTCAGCCTCACAATAACACAACTTTCAACCAAGTTTCCTAACGGTGAACTTAAGTGGAACAGATAGTCTTTTGCAAATGCAGAACTAGGACAGATTAAAAAGAGGGGGGGAAGAAAAATCAATGTCTGGGGACTTTTAATATTTTTATAAATTCTGCCTTAAGCCCGGCGCACGCACAGACTCACACAAAGAGACGAGCGCACACGGATTTCTAAGTCCTAATCAATTCTCAAAGACAGTGAAGAACATTCGGATCAGTTGAAGTGAAATGAAAATCACACTAAAGCTCGTAATAAAACAGGACTTTGGAGAAAACAAACTGGGAGGATTAGGGTAATATGAGCGCTGTGTGTTTGGGGAAGATTAGGAAGAAAAGCAGATAAAGAGCCACCGTCATCACAGCTGGACTAATGTGGACTGGAACTGGACCGTGTAGGAAGATGTAAACGTGCGTCACGATATCTGCGAATTCTCCAAGGTTTAAAGGGGAAAATATGAGCTCGTTTAGACCGGGTTTGGGGTTTCAGTTAAGTTTAGGCAAGTCGTATTTATGGCTAAAGGCACTGCAAAAAACAAACTCTAGTCGAGCTAAAAGGACTTGGATTAAGAAAGTTTTTACCGTGATTTGAGTCAATTTCACTTGACAAGTAAAATGATCTGCCAGTGCAGTAAGGTTTTTGTACTTAAAATGCATTTGGTACACTTAAAATAAGAAAAACAACAACTTTTTGCACTTAAAATAAGAAATAAAATCAAATGTTGCTTGAATTAAGAAAAAAAAAACACTTATTCCACCGTCAGATCATTTCACTTGTCAAGATGAATCTACTCAAATAAAGTAAAATGGTCTTAATTTAAGTCATTTTAACTTAACCTAGGTATTGTTTTTTTTTCCAGTGGGTGCATTATGTAACTTTTCTGTCGGAGGGTCCATCAAATGCTTTTCTCCATGGAGATGTTATTGCTTTGTATGGAATGTGTCACACTGTAGTATTAAACCTTTCTATTTTCATGGAGACCAAACCAGACCAAGTTACAGGCCAGATCTGTGGAGAGGCGACCGCGCTCACAGTCAGAACGCCCGTTTATCAAGGTATTTTTGAGCTATAAAACAACCTGTAATTGAAAACGTATAAGGTAGAGCTGTTTAATGTCACACTGTGGAACATTCCAGGTAGAGCAATGGCGTATCCACAGAAACAAGCAGGTGACAGACCCCCAACCAGAAAGCTACACAGTGCAACTTTATGGTTAGGATCAGTCACTAGGAAATGTCTTCGTGATTGGAGTAAACTATAATACGTCCAGAGTCCACAGAGTTTATCGTCAACTGTCTTTGCGCTCAGCGACGAGATGGTGGGTAAAGCTCTCGTCATTTACGTGTTCAGTGACAGGTACGGCACAAACTCGCGAAAACACAGACACTAGTGGCCCGTCAGCGGCGTCCGGAGGGAGAGCCAGGTCGGCCGAGTGCGAAGTGCGGTCCACTAGGTCCGTTCGACGCCGCTTGCGGCTTTAATTTCTGTTTACAACAGGTATTATCCACCAGACGAAGTCAAAATTAGAGAATCATCAGAACCTGTCGTGCACTTTAGAGGAGTTCTTTGAATCGGTTTTCTGGTTTTATTGATGAATGACGCGGTGAGACGCTCTCAGACAAGACAATTTGGGAGACACAATTTGGACAAAACAAGACCAGATCAGTGATTAGGTGCACGAGATCGAGACAAAACGAGATGTTCACGTAATCATAATCTCATTTGCAGGTTTGGTCTGACATGTTTTTTTTCTATTTTGGCAAGTGTAAACCTACTTTTTGAAACCGCAGCTCTTTGTCAAATATAAATGCAGACTAAAAGAGAATATTTTCGGGACAACTTGGACAAGACTCTGGAGAGGACTTAGCATTAGCAAGCAAAGTCTATTTATATAGCACCTTTCACAGACGAGGGAGTCACAAAGAGCTTCACAACAAGAAGGGAAATTATATTATCACAATGGCTGTAGTCGACTGCAGAAATCCTTGGACACGTCCTTCTAAGGGCACTGGTCGACTAAAAAAAAAACTGTCCCTCTATATCTGACTCAAACTGCACTCAGAAGACTTACACCCGCAGGGCTCATGCAAAAACTACTATTTATGGAGAAAAGTGTGAGGGGAAAAAGCTCATTTTGTCGGCAGAACATTTCCAAACTGTCATACGTGCACGTGTGACCGCCGCTGGATTATTGTAACGCGCTTTATGTTGGTGTCGGTCAAAATGCACTTTGCCGTTTGCAGCGGGTCCAAAACTCAGCAGGTCGACTTTTAACTTCGACCTGGAAACACAAAAGCGTCTCACCTATTTTAGCCTCTCTCCATCGGCTCCCAGTGTGTTTTAGAGCTGATTTAAAAATTCTTTTATTCACCTTTAAGTGTTTGCACGGCCTAGCGCCCTCTTACCTCACACTTGGGCTTCGTGGGGACCGGGCGTTTTCTGTTCCTGCCCCACGGCTCTGGAAACAGTCGCCATTAGAGTTTAGACTGTATCTGTTTTTAAATCCAGCCTAAAAACCCACCTTTTTTCACTGGCGTTCAACAAATGAGGTGTATGTTTCTTGTTGTTGAGTATCTTATTGTTTTCTATGTTTTTTCTACATATTTAATAATAATAATAATAATAAATTTTATTCATAACGCACTTCACATTTGACACCAAATCTCAAAGTGCTACGGTGCAAAAAGACTTTAAAAACAGAAGACAATTAAAAATCAATATAAAAGCAATAAAACAATAGCAGGTATTTAGCTGTAGGCCAGGGTAAAAAGGTCTTTAGTCCTCTTTTAAAAGCATCCAGCCCTGAGGTGGTCTGGGAGGGCGTTCCACAGACGGGGAGCAGCCACTGAGGAGGCCCTGTCGCCCATGGTCTTGAGCCGTGTCCTGGGCAGGACCAGACGGTGCTGTTGGCCTGACCGGGTCTTAGTGGAGGTGTGAGGTGTGAGCAGTTCAGTGAGGTAAGTGGGGGCCGCAGTAAGTGGGTGTGCAGGAGGACTTTGTATTGAATACGGAAGTGAATGGGGAGCCAGTGCAGGGAGTGAAGAATGGGGGTGATGTGCTCGTGTTCACGCACCCTCATCAGGACCCTGGCGGTGCTGTTTTGGACATACTGGAGCTTTTGGATCTCTCCTGCCAGGGATCCCGATGAGGGACTCTAAGGCGCACTTAAAATCCTTTAATCCGGTGCGCCTTATGTATTAATTCTGGTTGTGCTTACTGACCTCGAATCGATTTTATGTGGGACACGATGCTCAAAAATCTGTCAAAATGTTTTAGTACGACTTTGGTAAGCTAGCCGAAGCTGCACCGCTGGATGGATTGTTGGAGCGTTACGACGACCGTAGTCAGGAGCCTCGCGGAGTAATACGTACATCATATTACGGTGTGTTTATAAGGAGCCCAAAATGACCCTGTTCAGAGACATGTTGAGTCACACGCCCAAGTGAAGCAAACTAATTCGGTGCTTACGATCATTCCGGGTGGATGAACTTAAAAAAACTCCATCCGCTAGATATACGTGTCAACAGGTCGTTCAAAGTTAAACCGCGAGCTGCGTCGGAGCGTTGGACGACAGAAGGCGAACGCACCTTCACCAAGACAGGGAGGCAACGCCGGGCGAGTTACACCACGATCTGCCAATGGATCGTAGATGCCCGGGCTAAGGCATCAGTCTTATAACCTGATGCACTTTATGTATGAAAATAGAGTCGTTCATTGATATCTAGGGCACTTTATAGTCCGAAAAATACGGCAGTTGTATTGTGTTTGTATGGTGTATCGTGTTGTACTGCAAATGTCCTTGTCTATTCTGTTTGTGTACAGCACTTTGGCCATGATATGATACGGTAAAAAGTGAGTTTATATTGGAAAAACGCGGATTAAACGCTCCCCGCCTTCTCCTTTCTGCTGTTGACTCTTATAACCTAAATCAAATGCTCGGTCAGCAAACACAAATGATCCAGCTAATTATCCCACAACACTGTTTTGAACCGTGTAGGTGGATCAAAGCAGCACAGGTGAAGGAACTGTTGAGCTGACGGTGAGAGTCTGTGCGAACGGCTGTGAGGAGGGTGAACAAGGCTTTAGTGTTGTCGTTTGCCTCTGAACAGTCTCGGGTTCCCGTACGTTCTCCTGTTACAGCGATACAAGGGAAGCTCACGGAGAACAGTGAAGACAGAGATAAAGCCAGAGAGGAACTGCCACTCTGCTGCTCATGTGTGAAACTGAGCCTGTACATGTGTCATTAAAGGGCCTGTGTTAGGGGTGTAACGATATCCAAGTCTCACGTCACGGTACGATATTTACTGCGATATCGTGGGAAAGCTCACGATATAACGATATTCTACATAATAACAAGACTGACGTTATAAAAGGCTTTGACCAGTCATTTGGTGCAACATTTATTGTCATTAGGGATGGAACGAAATCCAAATCTCTCTGTACGATATTTTCACCATCTCACTGTACCAGATTTATTGCTACTAAAACTGTGAATCTGCTCCTTTTTCCCCTAAAAATGCTTCACAAGACTTAATCCAAAGAATGAAGATGTAAAAGTGCTTAGAACAGTTATTTCTTCATGTCGTCTGCACTGAAACGGAGCAAAGGATCATGGTCTATGTAGTTCCCTCTGTTTTTTTTAGCCATTTCTGCATCAGAACTGTTCATTTAAGCAAAGACACTTGGGATTCGATATATTGTGATGCTCCACGATATTATTGTGAGACCTGTGACGATACGATATCACCAGATTTCGGGTTATTGTTACATCCCCGAGCCTGTATTATTTCTGATCTATACTATAACGTTGTTTCCTCTTCACCAACAGACCTGGAGTTGTGTTTTGTTTCATTCACACATGTTTAACGCACAAACCTGCAGATTTAGGCTGAGTTCAGAAAACGCTCCACTTTCTGATGTCGTGTGGTAATACAGGAAGTGCTTCAATGTGTTTTTAAACTCCACACACCTTCACTGGGATGATTTGTCTGATTTCTGCCTTGGAATTGCCCATTTCTACTATACAAAAGGTAAAAAGGACGATGTTAACTTGAAAACTACCACTACATGACATCACAAGGTGGATTCTGTGATTTGGAAATATAGATGGACTAATAATAAAGGATTACTCAAACATGTGCGAATGGAACGAAACACAAGTCTGAATCATAGACCGTATATATCGTGAGTGGACTAAGCTAACCCGTTAGCCGCCGCGTGCCAAACAGGAAGTGCTCCAGGAGGCTCTTCCTGCTCCTTCTCTCCCTTTTTCCCATTGACTCACATTGGGATCTTCTCGTCCCCTCTCTTCATAACTGCTGCTCTGAGTCTCGTCATTCTGGTCTTAAAATGTTCGTTTGAACCCGCGACACAGGATCCTGAACTTTTCATTTCACTATTTTGTTCCTAAATCAAGATATGAACATAAACAACGGACCAATCAGACGCCGTCATTCCCCGAGGTCCCTCGCCCTAGCGTTAGCAACAGGTTTGATTGACAGCTCGTTGTTATTGGTACGTAACAGAACATAGAACATAAATCAATGACTTAAACTTTCTATTTCAAGTTTGATGATAAAAGCTAAAAGTTTCCTTATTATTCATGATTCACTCGTGATTGGCTCTTGTGTTGCTATGATACTCGCGGTCGGATTTCCAAATATGGACCTGGCTCCAGATTCGGTCCTGTAACTGTGGCATCAGGAGCCTCATGTGAGCGACGCTGACGCTGTGGAGACGTCACACTCACTCAGTCCACTCATATATACGGGATATGCTCTGAGTGTGTTCTCGTTCTCAGCTCAACAGCACTGACATTCGCACCACACTCCATACAACTGTACAACAGCTCACCGTTATGTAACAGATAATACTCCCTACAACTGCAATGTAGCACAATAATCATGTCATTGTTGCACTGTTTTCCTATGGCCTCTTGTTTATAGCTGAGATTTTATATTTTAATACGTATTTTCCTCTTTTATTTTGACTTGTACATACACATTTATATAATTATGTCTTATTTCACACCTTTCTCTTGCTCTTTTTTGCTGCTTATTTAGAATTTATGATTACCATTTATATTTTTACTCTTCATTATATTATACGTGATGTGTGAGCGACTATGTCCAAACGATTTTAATATGTTTGTCTAAGTCTAACGAGGTGACAACTTAATAGCGCGGCTTCACTCTCACGAGGGTCAATTTTGCGTGATATAGGACCTGTAAGAAAAGTTACTTAGTGCCTCTTTAAAGAGTTCTGGCCGTGCTTAGCCTCAGTGACCGGGGTCTTTAGTGGTCCCTGTTGTATAAGGTGTAATAGTAGAAGTGCATAGAGTGGACTTAGTGTTAAAGATCTTTAATTTAGTGCTTGAGCGGCTGAGCGTAGCTGTGGCTCTGGTCTGTGGCTCTGGTGTGATGTGTGTGTGATGTGTGTGTGTCTCCGGTGTGTGTGTGGTGTGTGTGTGTGTGTGTGGTGTGTGTGGGAGGGCATCAGACTGTGGAGGAAGCAGCTTTACAGTGATAGGGCAGCATTTACCTTGGAGCTGTTGGACAAGGAAGGGGTAACGGGGGATTTACAGGCAACATTCCAACTCTAAAGGTGCACTGTGTCACTTTTCTGTGTCGCCATGGCGATTTTCGACTCTAACAAAACACCAGATGTGCTAAAATTTGTCTTTGCCGAGGCTTAAATATTACAAAAACTGAATGTACCGCAAAATTGGCCAGAAATAACACTTCACACCCGTATTTGAAAGATAGCAAGTTTGCTTTATTTCGTATTTTAAATCCACCAGAACATAGAGGGAAAAAAAAAAAAATCCCACACACGTCTCACTTACAAATTGTGAGATTTATATATTTATTATGTAGAAATCTCACAATTTGCAAGTAAGACGGTGTGTGGGATTTTTTTTCTCTATGTTCTGGGGCTGCTCCTTCTCCTCCAACGCACCCGTTTCAAGCAACTAATGTGCGAAGTTCTCATTATTTTATTTTAAATGCAAAAAATGTACAATTTGAGCCAAAAAATGGATTTTAAAAAGGCATATTTTTTCTTTTTGGATAATGCATAATTAATATGAGTGGGCTTGCATCGCCACTAACCCGACTTGGGCTAGAAATGAGCCTCCTCCTGCCGTCTCTTTTGGCTATAATATTCTACAGGATGACTTAACTTGTGTATCTTCGCAGAAAATGTTCCGAAGTATGGTTTTAACTTCCTGTTTCCATGGAGAAAGTTACAAAATGTACCTTCAATGGACTATTTTTTGTGGTTTCACTTGTTTTATTTGTACTCGATGCTCAAATTTAGCTCAATCAGATGCAAATTTACAACATTTTGATGTACATGAAATAAAATCCCTCAGTCGTCCGGGTAGAATCCATGGCAAAGGAGAAATACCTAAATCCTAAATCTAAACAAGGAAAACAACAGCCAGGTCAGGTCCAGAGGTGTGAACGCAGCCACCATGAGCCTGAGCGATTCTGCTAATATCTCCTTAACGCCGAGTGTCACAAATATGCCACAAACCGTCTGGATCAAGATATAAACTGAGATGTGACCGATCACATCTCGGAGCTCGGTCACACGGGAGGAGCTCGGAGTAGAGTCGCTGCTCCTCCACGTCGAGAGGAGCCAGCTGAGGTGGCTCGGGCATCTGGTCCGGATGCCTCCTGGACGCGACATGTTCCGGGCATGTCCCACCGGTAGGAGGCCCCGGGGAAGACCCAGGACACACTGGAGGGACTATGTCTCTCGGCTGGCCTGGGAACACCTCGGGGTCCGTCCAGAGGAGCTGGAGGAAGTGGCTGGGGAACTGAAGAAGCAGCTTCAATGAGCTGTGGGAATAGAGACAATTGAGCTATCAAAGAGGGGAGGGGATAAGCTTAAAAAATTATTACAAAGAGAGACCTGCTGGATCTACACCCTGAAAGCCCTCATAAGCCCAGGACTTAATGAGGACCTGGACTATACCCCCTTTTTAGAGTGACATCTTAAACTGAAACTGGACTTTAATTTTTTATATGTAATCTGATAATTCTCTAATTTCACTTAATACTTCTAGGTGAATGGCTTATTGCAGCCCTTATGGAGTGATTTTTGTAGTCCCCATCAGTTTTAACATATTGTGTGTAAGATGTTTTTATGTGTGGCCTGGTGTGACGCCCACTTTCTATCGACCAACTGACTACAAGATGAGTCAAGGGTGGAGCCAGAGCACCTGCCACTTGTTTCCACTTGATTGCCTGTGCCTTCTCCCTGTTATAAGGACTTGGGAGTTAGTTGGTGAAGTAGCTCTGAAGAAGACACATTAGTCGCAACGCGTCAGCCATTCATAATAAAGGCTTTTTAAACTACAACAAGCAGTGTGCCTTAGCAGTTTTTGAGAAGACTTCTGACAATTCACAACTGAAGCTACTACAGAAGTTAAGTCAAAACATATTTAAGAGCTGTGGAACATATTTGCACCACTAAAAACAAAATCTAATCAAGTTAAGATGACTTGAATTAAGCAAGTTTGACCATGATTTGAGTAAATTTCACTTGAAAAGTAAAATGATCCGTCAGTGGAATAAGACTTTTTGTACCTAAAATATGAAACTACATCTTGCTACACTTAAAATAAGAAAAACAACAACTTTTTGCACTTATAAATAAGAAACTAAATTGAATGTTGCTTGAATTAAGCAAAAAACACTTATTCCAGATATTTTCACTTGTCAAGATGAATCTACTCAAAATTAAATGTTCTTAATTTGTTCTTAAAGTCATTTTAGCTTAATCAGATATTGTTTTTTTTCCAGTGCGACCAAAATAAACATTTGTCCATTTGACATGTTGAATTACTGCTTTGTCATTTTCCCGTACGTGTTTTTGGGGGATATTTTTCAGTGTTTTTTCCTGCTCCTCTCCAGGCCTCTCACATGTCTAATCCCCACGTTCACGCTCATACATTCACTCTCTCCGCTCATGTCCAGACCTTCTCGGACTGTCTCTCCCAATAAGCTCCGTCCTCCTCCACTCTGGACCTGCAGCGCTCCCGTCTTCATTAACATAAACACAGATCAACGTGTACATACTGATACATGGGGCTCGGTGCAGGACCGGCCCCCTGTGGGTTTAAAGGGAATAATTAATGGAGCTGTATCTGACTTTACCTTCTTAAAAACGTGAAAACCAAGGCGTTAATTTTAAAGCTGCACTGTGTAACTTTCGGCTGGTGGTCCGTTACCTGCTTCACCGTAAAAGAAGACCGCAGAAATTATGGTAAAAAACTGTCAAATCCCAACAGTCGAAGGCCGGAAAATCTAAAATAGTGTATCACTGTAGATAGTAGTATGTACTATCTACTAATAGTATGTACAGTAAATCACTGTAAATTACTGTAAATCAAGAAACATTACATAATTTTAATATTTATGATTGTAATATGTAGAAATTTATGGTTGTAATATGTAGAAAACAAAACAAAAAGAGTAAAATTAATGGGGAGATACTGTTAAGTCGAAAAAGAGCATTTATCCTAAAATTAAAGGGACAGTTTAGGTTTTTAGACATGAATCTGTTCGTCTCCGTCAGCAGAGTCGCATCAACTCTGACTTACCTCCCGACAGCGTCTGAGCCGAGTTCTTCCCCGGTTTCGGTGCTGATGAAAGTGTCCGGCAAGTTGGCTGGAGTCATGAAAATAAAGTGTTTTTCTTCTCAAAACAACATGTGTTCAAAAGAGTGAAACATTTGCATCACAAAAGTCAGAGCTCATAATCACTTGGTACTATTTTCTCTCCGGTCATATCACTCCGCGCTGCCTCCAGGTGGCGCTGCGCCTGTTTCACTGTTTCCTGCTCGGAAAGTTCACGACAACATGTGTGACTGTGACACGGACATGAAGACACGGCCTTTAGCTCAGAGCCAAGGGCAGATCTTTATGAACCCGAATATCCTGAAGCCCAAATTCAGCAGATGGAGTCAGAACAGCAGAGACAGAGGAGGGACAGAGGGACGAGAACCTGAAGAACCTGGAGTTTTGTTCTTCCACCTGGAGAATCACAAGTCCAAACCATTTTTATATATATTCTTTCTTACTTATCACTGTAGCTCTCACTTTAGCTCTATCGCGTCGTGTCAGTCAAAAGTCGCACGTAAATAATGCCGAACTACTGAAAAAAAGTGTTGGATTCGTGCGCGGCGTCACCATAGACCAGCAGCAGCGCGGAATGATATGTATCCTGAAAGAAAATAGCACCAAGTGATTATGAGGTCTGACTTTTTCCCCGTTCATGTTTTGTGACACAAATGTTTCACTCTTTTGAACACATGTTGTTTTGAGAAGAAAACCACTTTATTTTCATGACTCCAGCCAACTTGCCGGACACTTTCATCAGCAATGCTTCGTTTTATTTTCATACGCTCGGCGATGGCCGGAACCTTTTGTGGTAGAGGTAAAGTTTCCTCACGACCACTGCACTTCACTGTACACACAACAGCGCGGCCATGGATGTGTAATAAGAGCATAACCTGTCATGCGGGGTGTGGTACGCTCCGCATCCCGCATCTCCCGTACGCCGCGCACTCTGCGCGTGGATTGTGTCTTGTCGCGTTCACTCCGTGGACCGCGCTTCCTCCTGTGCCTCTAAACCAGAACTAACACCAGGACTAAAGCAGGTCTAAAGCAGGTCTAAACCAGGTCTAAACCAGGTCTAAATCAGAACTAATCCAGGTCTAAAACCAAACAAGAATTTGCAGGAGTTGGTTGCTACATTTATGTAGTTTTAAAAATCATGACAATATCAAGTAATCCAAAGTATTCAGATTACTTTAAGTAATTTAATGGATTACGTCACAAACTACATTTTGGGGAATGTAATCTGTAATCTGTAGGGGATTACATTTTAAAAGTCACCTTCTCAACACTGATGCTCCAACATGTAAACAGAACCGTACATTACATCAAGTGGAAAAGAAACCGTGAGGTGAGTCGACCTGAGCCCAGCGATAATTACGTTTTTCATGTCCAAAACACGTGGATCTGTCAGTGCAGGTGGTGTGTACTTAACATGTGCAAAGTAGACGCGAGAATAACAAACGATTACTCGATTATTCAAACAAAATAATCGACAGAATAATCGATTACTGTAATAATCGATAGCTGCAGCCCTAATCCCTTTAACAGCAAAAAGTTTCACCTGGAAATTTACATGGAAAGTTGTTATTTTTAAAGGTAATACTGTACGATGTTGTAATAAGCACATTATTTAACTGTGCAATTAACAGCATCAATGCAACGTTTTGCTGTAAATTAAGGAATTGTTTTACTGTAATTTAACGGTCGAGTTCTGGTACTCACAGCTGCTGGTATTTTACCGTAAAAATAACATTTTTTTTTTGTTACAGTGTTGTTTCTATGGATATGTCACTGCTCTGTCTCAAATGTTCCACAGTGTGACATTAATCAGCTCTACCGTACATTTATTCAATTACAGGTGGTTTTATAGCTCAAAAAAAATCCTAGAAAAACAGGCGTTCTGACTGTGAGCGGGGGGGTCGCCTCTCCACAGATCTGACCTGCGACTCGGTCTGGTTTGAAAGGCGTGGGGACTATTAAAATGAATGGGAGCAAACAGTATGTGTGATTACAACTGTTCTGAGCCTGTAACCAGTGAAAGACGCTCCAGAAATCACCCTGCTGTGTGTGTGTGAGATCATGTGGGGCCCAGGAGATAAAGGGAGGTCAGTGTAGTTTAACATAACCTGGAATTAAAGCGTTTGACACGTTCGCAGCTCGGTCGCGTCCGCGGAGAACGAGACTGACACGAGCTGAACCCTGTGCTGCGTTTGACTGGAGCTGACGGGCGGAGGGCTTCAGGCAAAAAGCAACTTCTGAGTAAGTTAAAATGACTTAAGGTGCGCTCTGTATGGCATTAAACAAATATATATTGTATTTATTCAATTGCAGGTGTTTTCACTTCTCAAAACTACCGCAAAGACGTCACTGTAAGCGAGCCTTATTTCTCCACAGATCTGACCTTAACTTGGCCTGCGTGGAGTCAAGCAGGCGACTGTCTTATTGGACATCAAAAGAAAATATCAATATTAGGGCTGTGAAATAATTAATTTTTAAAATCTCAATTAAGATCAGAAATTCCCTAGTTAATCGTGATTAATCGCATATACTGAATTGTATGTTTAAAATTGTGTTATTTTGCATTTCAAGACAGTTTTAAAGCCATAATGTAAAGCAATTCTTACAATCAATCAATCGCTGTAGTTATTTTCTTTGACGTGTGATTATCCACAGGTCTGGTAGTTTGTCGGATCTGAGGTTCTTGGCTTGGAGGTGTAACTTAGACAAGACGTCGCCGGTTCTCGCTGGTGCTGAAACTCTGCTGACACAGGCTGCATTTAACTCTTGACTTGTAAACTGTAGCGTCTGGAAGTTTTTTAAAGTCAAATAAACCGTTCAGAAGTCCAGAAGCGTTTGTTTCTCCATCACGGCGGTGAGTTTACTGGAACACGGCGCTCTGAAGTTTGAAAGCGAAACAGCAGAGGAGCTGCATACGGAAGGGACGAAAAGTCGGCCAAATTTAACAGCAAGGGAAAAAAAAAATGCATTTTTAGAAGGGACAAAAGGCTGGCGAACTCTAATCAAGATTATTTTTAAAAAGTGTTATTGATTGCATTAATTTAGTCATGATTAACGCGTTAACGCTGACAGCCCTAATCATTACAGCATTACAAATAAAAAGAAATACCAACAGTTTGTTTCTATACACTTCATATTACTCAGAACTTAGATTAATATCCCAACCGTGTTTTAGAAAATAAAACAATTTTAAGGTTATTCTCTCTTCTCACATGACATTTTACACTAAAAATGCTAAATATAAATGTTAAACACAGATTTATGCTCCTGACACTGGAAATATGTGAAAAAGTGCAATAGAAACTAGTAATGTAGTAATAAAAACACGTCTCAGCTGTAGTTTATACGAGACGTCGTAAGCAGAACGTGGTGACGGAGAAGACGAGGGCTTTTCTGCTACACAAGCGCTTATTCAAATCGTCTCAGCTTGGCAAGGTGTGACTTGGGTGCACAGGGAACCGCACGGGGAACCGCACGGGGAACCGCACGGGGAACTGCACGGGGAATCGCACGGGGAATCGCACGGGAATCGCACGGGGAACCGCACGGGGAACCGCACGGGGAATCGCACGGGGAACCGCACGGGGAATCGCACGGGGAACCGCAGGGGGAATCGCACGGGGAACCGCACGGGGAACCGCACGGGGAACCGCACGGGGAACCGCACGGGGAATCGCACGGGGAATCGCAGGGGAATCGCACGGGGAACCGCACGGGGAACCGCACGGGGAACCGCACGGGAACCGCGACGGGAATCGCACGGGAATCGACGGGAACCGCACGGGAATCGACGGGAACCGCACGGGGAACCGCACGGGGAACCGCAGGGGGAATCGCACGGGGAACCGCACGGGGAACCGCACGGGGAACCGCACGGGGAACCGCACGGGGAACCGCAGGGGGAACCGCAGGGGGAACCGCACGGGGAATCGCACGGGGGGAACCGCAGGGGGAATCGCACGGGGAATCGCACGGGGAATCGCACGGGGAATCGCACGGGGAATCGCACGGGGAATCGCACGGGGAATCGCACGGGGAATCGCACGGGGAATCGCACAGGGAATCGCAGGGGAATCGCACGGGGAACCGCACGGGGAATCGCGACGGGAACCGTGACGGGGAACCGCAGACGGGAACCGCACGGGAATCGTGACGGGAATCGCACGGGGAACCGCGACGGGAACCGCGACGGGAACCGCGACGGGAACCGCAGGGGAATCGACGGGAATCGCATACGGGAACCGCAGGGGAATCGCGACGGGAACCGCGACGGGAACCGCGACGGTGAACCGCACGGGAATCGCACAGGGAATCGCAGGGGAATCGCACGGGGAATCGCACGGGGAATCGCACGGGGAATCGCACAGGGAATCGCACGGGGAATCGTGACGGGAATCGCAGGGGAATCGCACAGGGAATCGCAGGGAATCAGACGGGAACCGCGACGGGAACCGCGACGGGAATCGCACAGGGAATCGCAGGGGAATCGCACGGGGACCCGGGAACCGACGGGAACCCGGGAACCACGGGGAACCCATACGGGAATCATACGGGAATCGCACGGGAATCGTGACGGGAATCGCACAGGGAATCGCACAGGGAATCGCACGGGGAACCGCACGGGGAACCGCACGGGGAACCGCACGGGGAATCGCACGGGGAATCGCACGGGGAACCGCACGGGGAATCGCACGGGGAATCGCACGGGGAACAGCACGGGGAACCGCTCGGACACGGGTGAAGTCAGGTCGCCGCTGTGAGCGGGAGCGGACGGGCAGAGGGCTTCAGCGGAGGAAGCGTCGGTAATGGTGCCGTACGTGAGCCTGTCTGTGTGGTCAGGTCCACTTTAAAAAACAGGGAATAATGTGAACTGTTGTCGGCGTTAAATGAGGCCGAGAGAGAAGAGAGACGGAAACCCGAGGAGTTCGAAACAGCCGGAAAAGGAGGAGGAAGAGGAGAGCGTGAGTCTGTTTCTGGGGTAGTGTCTGTCAAAAGCTTTTCTCCACGATGTTAGATGCTTTCTCTCTGTCGGGAATGTTTCACAGTGCGGTATTAAACCTTCCTATCTTCATGGTGACCAAACCAGACCAAGTTACAGGTCAGATCTGTGGAGAGGCGACCCCGCTCACAGTCAGAATGCCTGTTTTTTTCTGTATTTCTGAGCTATAAAACCACCTGTAATTGGATAAATGCACAATTCAGGGTCAACTCGGGTCTCCTAGGGTCAAGGAAGTAACAAAAACCAAGGTGGAAAATGGTATAAAGTAAGTAATAATTTAATTAACAGAAATGTAAAAGGGTAAATTAACAAAACATGCTAAAATATGTACATAAAATAGCCTAAACTATGAAACAAAATAACAGAAGTAACTAGGGCAGGATTAGTCGATTAATTGATTATTGATCATTAAGAATTTCGTCGATCACGTTCATTTTAATCGACAAACTGAACAGTCCCACGTCTCGGCTCTGGCTCCGCGGAGATCACTATATTCCTCAGAGTGTGTTTACCTCCCGGGTATGATGTTGTTTTTTTTTTGAGTGTCCCAGTTTCACATGTTTACGCAGCATCTCCAACGCGACACACGCACAGAACAGACTCACAGCCTCATCACATCCTCTGTCACAGGGAGAACACTCATATTCACTGAGTCGAGTCCTTTAGTCCAACAACTGAACACATCATCGCACAGGGAAAGAGCTGCTTTTTTTCCACTTTCTGTTTATGCAAATGAGCCATGTGGTGATGGTTTAAATGTTGTAAAGTTGAGTTTATTTATGCAGATTAGTAATAGTAATAATTATGATAATTTTAATATAAAATGTTAATGATTAATCGATCGTTAATTTTCCCGACGATCGATTAAGACAATTTAATCGAATGCCCGTCCCTAGAAGTAACGTATAACGAGTTTTGTGCCAAAAATCATCATCCGCTCTTTTTAGTTTAACCTCGTTCCTTCTGGACGTCGTCTGAAAATGCCCCGGATCAGAACTCAGAGCTCGGACGGCTTTTATTTCTGAAGCCATAACCAGGATGACCGCTCTTATAGCTTGGATCAGTCGTGGAGAAATGCAGTTACAGACCTGTTCTTTTTAGCCTATTTTTAAGGGAATGTTTGTCTGTATTGTTGAGCTAATCTTAAACTGTGATTACTGTATTATTGAATCTGTATTATTGAACTGTATTGTATGTCTACTGTACGTCTGACACTGCTGCACAACAATTCCCCTCTGGAGCGATAATAAAGTTGAAAAAAAAAAAACAGTCACGTAGGTTTATACAAAAAAACTAAGGGACACATAAAACAAAACTAAATCACGAGTGTCCCAAAATAACATCAGATAAAACCACATAAACAGAATCGAGTGATTGAAAAAAGACACAAAACAAAACTAAAGCAACAGAAACTGAGTGTCACACACACAAAGTCAGACAAATACTAGCACAAAGACAAGACGGAGACCTTTAAAGGGCGAGACCGTGTCAATTTCGACATTTATTTGTATTTTATAGTTCTTTTGACGCATTTTAATATCAAGGTCTATGTAGTTCCCTCTGTTTTTGAGCTATTTCTGCATCACAACTATTCATTTAAGCAAAGATACATGGGATTCGATATATTGCGATGGCACAGCAATTCTCCATAAATATGCAAAAGCAGGCCAAAAATATTCGCCAAAAATATTCATTTTGTCTTCTTAATGCATTAACTTCTTAGGTTCCTTTCTAAGACAATGTAGCCAAGTGTATTTGTACCTTGTTGACATGTTTCGGCTGCTAGCTGCGAGCCATCTTCAGAACTGTCACCGGTGTTGGTGGTGACGTGTCATATATCAGCTGTTGTTACTTCCGGTAGGCGTGGTCAGCCTGATGGGACCTGCAGGTCGCCCAGACTGACCACGCCTCCTGTCGCCCGGTGGTCTCTGGAGGAGGGTGTCCCAGGTGTGTGAAAGGAGGAACGCGCCGTCATCACGGTTGATGCTGTCAGTGCCTCGTTTCCTGATCTCAGTGGCCTCCCTGATCTAGCGTTCGAACTTGTTGTTCTCCGATCCAATGACCCGAGCCCCGTCCCGATCCATAATGTGGTTATTTTATGCAAAAGCAGGATACAAAACAAACTACAGCTTCACAAACACGACGCAGTAGTTTCATTGGCGGGATGTAAGCCGATTGTGTTGTGATGGCACTCTGTACGTGGAGCGACTTAGCGCAGAGAGCAAAAAAGTGTCAGAAACCAAACTTACGACTTCCCAAAACCGGAACCCCAAAGCCGCTATAATGACGCAGACTTCGCCGAGAAAACATTAACACAGCTCCGGTCTGCCTCATCCGCACATGTGAATCACAGTTTAACATTTCTATCTAAATGTTAATGACCACATTTAACACGGAAACGACCAGCGCTTCTCCGTGCTCATAATTGCCCATTAAAAAGAACGTAATTATAGCGGCGCTGCATTTTATCAAAGCTCTGCGATCGCCTCAGAGGGACGGACTGCGGCGAGGGGGCGGGGCCGGGGGAGCAGTGGGAGGGGCTAGTGGGGAAAAGGTCAAATATAAAATCAGTTATTGATCGGGCGAGCGTGTTTACGGGGGACCTCTTGACTTCGGGCTGGTTTTATGTCGCGTTTTAAGACTCCGCTGCGCTCGTTCTTGTGATATTGACCACAGAAGAAAAAAAGCGCGTTTGGTGATCTCATTCTGCATTTATAAGGGTCAGGACTGCTCCATTTATGTAGCCTGGTTTACATTTTCAGGTTAACGGAGGTGTCATTGTCCATGTGCCCTTGGTAATTATCTTGGGTCTGCGTTAAAGAGCCCATTTTACTCTATTTTCTGATCTATGTTGTAATGTTGCTTCCTCATCACAAACAGACCCGGAGCAGGGTTGAGCAGTATCCAAATTTTGATACTGTTAAACCTCCTCGGCATTTTACCAGGGTATAGGGTAAGAATTATTTTGTAGCTGCACCTAAACCATTCAGAAACAGAAGAGCAGCTTTATATTTGAAGATGAGGCACAAGTTCTGATCAAACCAAACTTCCCCAGTGCGTTTCTCCCTCCATTTAATGATCTGGGACTCGCCGAGACCAGAAAAGTGCAGAAGAGGCAGATTCAGAGTAAAAAGTAAAAGGCGACAGTCCAGGGCCTGTGATATTTCCCACTGCAGCATGTTGTATCTGACAGACCCGCGCTCTCGCCACTCGGAGAAGTTCCCGTCTCCTCCGTGAAAGTCTGACTTCGCCCTCGAGCGGGAACTTTCTCCTCTTCAGCCTCGTCCCCTCTCGACTCTCGGCTTCAGTAAAACGTCTCCATCACAAACTTTTGGGCTCAACGTCGCACACGAAGCGTCAGTCAGGTTTTTTTCTTCTTCCTCGCTGCGTGTGGATGGAAATCTCCGAGCGTAACGGCGTTTGAAGAGGAGGGAGAGCGGAGGGGAGGAAGTCGGCGCTGTTCCCCGTGTCTGAAGCGACTGTGGTGGGATCTCTGGCCTGACGCAGGGTCGCAGCTCCGGAGACATTTGGTGTTTCTCCCCTGAAGCCAAAACGTTCCGAATATCATATTAGGTCCTTACGTGCTGCAGATTTTTTAAATGACGGAAATGAAACTGATACCGTTGCAACTTTTTGATACCTCGGGATACGATATTACCGCCCAAACCTAGTCTGGAGTTGTGTTTTGTTTCATACATTTTTAAACACACAAACCTTACATATTTAGGCTGAGTTCTTCTCGCAAACCGAAAACACTCTGGCCGTTTCCCAAGTGCCAGGATCCTCGATTTCTGAACCATCTTGGACAGACCCACATCACCAGAGCTCCGCCAAGTGGTGTCCCGAAGCCCCCGAAGTCCTCGCGCCCTCCACGCCCGACTCCCCCGCTTGGCTCTTTTACCCAGGATGCACCTGTGGATCCTTGGCCACCTCGGAGCGCTGCAAACTGCCCACAGAGCACCGCAACTTTCATTTTTTTTACGAGCTTTATTAATGAAGTAAAATGCATTTTAATAAAATAAAACTCATTCTACAACAAAAAAAGAAGTCAATATTTTGCTCTTTTAGCCACATTGCTGCAGATGACACTATTATCAGATCAACTGAATTAAAATCAGGACAAATGCGGTGAAATCCCATGAAGAATCAGATTGGGAATACACTTAGCTATGGGCGTAACCATATCCAAGTCTCACAATATGATATCGTCACGGTATGAACCTCACGGTACAATATTTATTGCGATATCGTGGGGAAGCTCACGATATGGTGGGGAGACATTATAAAACGCTTCGACCAGTCATTCGGTGCAACATTTATTGTCATTAGGGATGGAACGAAATCCAAATCTCTCCGTACGATATTTTCACCATAAACATCTCACCGTACGATATTTATTGGAATATTTTATTTATTTTGGAGGCTCGCAAAACTGTGAATCTGCTACTTTTCCCCCTAAAAATGCCAAAGAATGAAGATTTCAAAGTGCTTAGAACAGCTGTTTCTTCATGTTGAATGCACGTTTTTCAACACTTTCCGCATCAGTTTTCGAACAGACGAATATATGCTGGAAATAACAGTGACGACGAATACAAAATGAACAGAACTCAATCACGTATAAATGTAAATGTCACAGCAGCAGCACAAAAAACAAAAACAAAACAAAACTGGGATTCAAAATTGTACAAGTAAGAAAGCCAAAAGAGAGTTTACAACACATTCAAAACCCATGTCTGTTATTAGTGGTGGATGCTTGTTAACTGCGTGTGAAAAATGTGAGAATCCACTGATACGGAAATCACTGGGCTGCAGCTAAAACTATAGTCATTAAAGTTTTGGCCAACTGTAGCTCGGAGGATACAGATAATTGCCTATTAAACAAATCTGCGCTATTAAGGGGCCGATAACAAACTGAATCTTGTTTATTCCCTTATTAAAGCAACAGAGCAACGTTTTTATCTTGTTAAATGCCACTTTTAAAAGTTTATCCCTGTGATGGTATAAAATAAAAGTGCATATTTTATATCTGGCAATGTTCTGTGGTGCTGTGTGCGATTATAATGCCTTGTTTACATTAAAAAGAAAAGGAAAAAAGTGCTTTTGTTTCTATAAAGACAAAGGGAAGAGTCTTGTCCGAGGATGTAAGGCCGTGTTTGGGTTCAGGGATCAGGTTTCGATGTGTTAACGTTCAGGCGGATTAAAGACGCACTATGTCATTTTTTCTGCAGGTCTCCATGGAGATGTTCCACAATATGGGATCACTTTTTTTTTATTTTACATGCTTCATTGCTAAAAAAAAAAAAAAAGACTTGTAAATCATGCATTGTTGCTGTGAGTGGGGGTCGTCTTTCCACAGATCTGAGCTGTAACTTGGCCTCGTGGTGTCGTCTTGTGCTGGCAAGGAGAAAGAACATTTTAACGCCATTCCAGAAAAGTAATAGCAAAAGTAATAGCGTCTCCACGGAGAACAGCAGAACCACCGAGTTACGCAGAGTAATTTTAAATGAATTACTGCCTCCACACCGGCTCTTCAGGTTTAAACATGTTTAAAGATCTTGCATTACACAAAATTGACTCTCGTGAGCCTTAAGATATGTTATTATGATCTTACCTCCTCAAAAATATACCTGGAGTCGTTTCGTTTCACTCCCACGTTTGAGTAATCCTTTATTAATCTGTCTATTTTTAACAGTACTATTTATTGCAGCTATTAGTACTTCTCGAATATATGAGCGAGTCAACGATTCTTCTCCTCCTGAGCGTTTCACTCCACTGTAGACCTTGTGTTGAACCTGCGTATGACAAATAAACAATCTTGAATCGTGAATCTACATCTCCAAAGATGAAAATGCTCCGTTCCACCTTGTGATGTCATGACGTGACAGTTTTAAAGATAACCACTACTTTTTACCCTTAGTAAAAACCAGGGATGTGCCCATATCCAAGTATCACGATATGAAAAGCTCACGATATTACGATATTCTACATAATAACAAGACATTATAAAATGCTTTGACCAGACATTTGGTGCAACATTTATTGTCATTAGGACGGAACGAAATCCAAATCTCTCTGTACGATATTTTCACCATAAACATCTCACTGTACCAGATTTATTGGCTTACAAAACTGTGAATCTGCAACTTTTTCCTCTAAAAACGCCTTCACAAGACATAATCCAAAGAATGAAGATGTAAAAGTGCTTAGAACAGTTATTTCTTCATGTCGTCTGCACTGAAACGGAGCAAAGGATCATGGTCTATGTAGTTCCCTCTGTTTTTTTTTAGCTATTTCTGCATCAGAACTGTTCATTTAAGCAAAGAGACTTGGGATTCGATATGTTGTGATGCTCCACGATATTACTGTGAGACCTTTGACGATACGATATCACCAGATTTCGGTTATTGTTACATCTCTAGTAAAAACACAGTGGAGCACTTCTCGTATCACCGCATGACAATTACAATACAACCAGAATAATTCCCATTTGAGACAAGAACTCAGCCTAAATATGCAGGATTTGTGTGTAAAACATGTGTGAATGAAACGAAACACAACTCCAGGTCTGTTTGTGGTGAGGAAATGACATTATAACATCAGAAAATATGGGCCCTTTAATTTGTAACACATCAAATCACTCGACCTAGATGCTGCTAAGCTCATTTGAGGCTGCTGACAGTCCCTTTGCAGCTTGTTATAAACCTCTGTCTGTCTTCTTCCTCAGAAAGTTACAAAAGAAAATACTTGTGGTGTTTCCCATAGACACTAACTATCCATAAACTCCTTCCATTTACAGTTTCCTCCCCCAAAATTGCCTTCGATCTGGGCTTTTGTCTTCTATATTAAGGTTCAGCCCGGAGAAAATCCATAAGCCTGAATTAGAGTGCGGCAGGCTCCAGGAAGTGCGCACATCTGTATTAAACCAATCCTCATATTTATTCTTCGTGTGGCAACATTGATCAGGTGAGAATAAACAGGAAAGATTTAGGTCAGATACCTGCAACCGAAAGTTTCAATCCTGCATTTTTACTGTCTTAAAAACGTGAAAAACAGAACGAGTTCCTTTTAAATGGTTCGCAGTGGTCCAAAGTTGTTCCTCAGTTATTTTACACAATCAGATCCATCCCAATTATTCACCGTGATGAGCTTATAAGTGCTTTTCACAACACCGAGCAGTGGGACGGAGTTATCTTGAACCATAAAGCTTTCAACAACTAGCATGCTAACGCGCTTTTACTATAGCATCGGATAATAAAATGCTTTTAGATGGAGGCGGCACACAAAATATCTGTAGTGGGGAGGAACAAATTGCACTCAAATACAGGGAAAAATGGAGTGAGGTGCCTTAAAGTTTAGATAAATTTAAAAAATATATACTTTATCGACCTTTTTCACAACGGCCAGAGGTGCCGTGATGTCAGTAAACGTCACATCCGGTTAATGATTTTCTTTGGTAAAACACATGTGGAAGAGTATCACGTATTTTCCACCAGCTTCATAAATCCGCCCCATCACCAAATCTTCCACCAACAAGGTCGACAAAGAACATATTCTGTCCAGGAAGAATTGATCCACAACGATGAAGGGAAGCAAGACAAAAGCTTAAAGGAGAACGACTGTGTGGGAAATCTTTTACTTTGTTTTCTGTTGTGATCTGTTTAAGATAAAGAATGTATTTTATGGGTTTAGAGAACTGTAAATTAACAACTGCTAAAGCATTTCTGTATTTCTGCCACATGTGGTGGTGTAACCTGCTGTTCCTGGGGAATCTCAAAGCAGGTCACTGCTCTGTCTTTATTTGTTTATTTGTTTATTTAAGGATCCCCATTAGTCTCTACAGAAGCAGAGACTAGTCTTCCTGGGGTCCAATCTCAAATACAAGACATTTTAAGCACCATCAAAACAATCAATCAAAACACTAAGTTTGAGTTACATCATCAAAACACACACCAAACACTCAAAATATGTTACATTCAACTATTAGCCTTTTCAAAAAGCAATTTCTTAAAACATTTTTTAAAAACCGCATAATTTTGTATCTTTATCCAGTATCGTTAAAACGACGAGCTGTTGCTTTGTTCATTCTCATCATTTATTATAGTGAGATCCTTGAGGGCAAATCCGATCGATGCTCACCTGAACCAGACATGTCGTCTCTGTTTGGAGGTTGTTCAGATATACTGTAGTGTGTTCTGCCTCATGTTGATTTTGTGACGTTTGTCGACTGTATAAGAAGCTGTTTTTTGTTTTCAGGATTAGGGAGAGACGGACCTCACGTGAGGGACAGAAGGTTTCGTTTTTCATTTTCTCTGTAATTGTGGCACAATTGCTTTAATAACAAGAGCTCCGCCAGCGGGGCAAAATACGCCCGTACTTTGAATTATTGTATATAGAATTAAGTTAGAATTTGTCAAACCTAGTTAAAGATGAATTATTGGTGCAGTTTGGAAGATTCCAATACTGGCGTTCTATGGCACATACCGGTAAGCACAATAAGGCAGTTCACTACCAATATAAAAAAAACCTGAAGTCACATAAAATTGATACCACTGACCTACAGCATGGATCGATACAAAAATATACAATAAAATACACAAATACAGTATATCTTATATATATATCGGCGCATGCCCCACATGTTTTGCCTCTTCATGAAGACAAAGCTTCAAAGACTTCAAAGCTTTGAAGTGTCCACAGACGGACGGACGGACAGCGCCATACCATAATACGTCCCGTCTTACAACGGGCGTATAATAATCCAGACTCTTTAATTTAAGACAACTTTTCTCCAGTTTTTATTCTTCTCAGATTTAAAAATCCACAACACGACGACGAGCATTAGTGAACGTTATGGTCATGAATAGTAGTAACTTGTTCACTCGGTTAATAAGCAGTTTGAATGCAACAGATGTTCACAGATTATATCTATGCATTTAAACGGCACAAATCTCTCCGTCTATGCTAATATCTACGTCGTGAAATCGATTTTTTTATTTTAATTGTAGAATCAGCCTGAGTGAACAAGTTGCTTATGTTTTGTGTATAAAATCCCTCAGTCGTCCACGTCAAATCCACGGCAAAGGAGAAGTTCAATTTGTCAACTGGACAAGAGTTTGTGGTTGAAAACGTTTCGCCGCTCATCCAAGCTGCTTCTGACCAGCAGCAAAACGCCTTCCAAAAACTCTTGTCCAGTTGCCAAATTGAACTTCTCCTTTGTCTTACTTCTGTTTTATTCGTGACGCTAGTTTCGCTCAGTAGTTTCACTAATGCTCATTGCTGTTCGCCTTTCAGCTTTCGTCTTTCTTACCTTGATAGTTGTAGATAAATTCTTGAAAAATGAAGAATGTTTATCCTTTGTGGACCTTGTTGGTTGACGTTTTGGTGATGGGACAGATTTATGAAGCTGGTGGAGAATGTGCCAGACATTTCCACAGATATTTTATCACAGAAAAGCATTAACTGGAAGGTCTATTAGGCAAACAATGCACTCGCCTATAGAAGCTCAGTCATGTCAAATAAATAGTAACTGAATGTGACCCAAGTTTCAGATTGTGTGGTTTCCGACCTCGTTCATTTTGGTTTTCAGTGATCCAAAGTTCTTCCTCACTTACCTTTCGCATTCAGAGCTTCCTAATTATTCCACCATGAGTTTATTAGTATTTTTCAGGTGCATTGTGTAACTTTTCTGGCGCAGCTTCCATGAAATTTTCTCTATGCAGATGTATTGCTTTGTTTGGAATGTTTCACAGTATGACATTAAACTTTTTACCATCATGGAGACCAAACCAAACCAAGTTACAGGTCAGATCTGTGGAGAGGCAATAAGAACACTGTTTTCTTGGTCTTTTTTTGAGCTATAACCTAAGTATTCAGCGGGTTCATAAGTGCTTTTCACAACAGCGGTGGAGTGGGATGGCGTTTCGTCATGGCGGTAAAGCTAACAGCAACTGGCATGCTAACATGAAGTTCCTGATTCAATTTAAACAGTTTGCGGTTTCCATTTCCATAGCATCCTAATTATTCACGGCAATGAAGAGTAAGTAAGTGTTTCATAACTTTTAGGGCCTAGAGTGGAATTCTGCATTATGTTAGTAACAATTAGCATGCTAACAGCACACCACACACACAAAAAAACACTTCATTACAGACAGAAAATAGCATCTGAGGCTCCTTTTACAATATATTTGTACTGGGGCAAGATAAAAATAACTTTCTTGCATGAAAAGAATCAGGTACCATCCCTTAATACAGTCAAAATAACAGTGAAATTTGTAGATTAGCAAATTCTTATTCATGACACTTCACTCATGACTTTATATATAGGCAACTTTATGTATTAAAATGGCCCCAGCACAAACACAACGCATTTTTTTTGCAGCGACTGGCCTTTTCCAACCTGCTTCCAGCTTATATATCCACGGGTCCACAACGATGAAAAGTCTGGACCGCCGCCAAAGTGATTAACAATTCCGAACAAAACGTAATATCTTCTGAACGGTCAGCCTCAATGGTCCTCAAAATGGCACTGCATAAAAGGAAGCCCGATCCCAGGAACGTGTGCCTGCACTCCTCCTGCACAAACAGCTGAAGTCCCACTCTCCCTGACGTGCCTCAGCTTTGGCAATGCAATAAAACTGCGGAGCAATGGAGGAAAAAATATGATTCTTTTGTATTGGAGAGCCGCAGCCAGGGCCAGAACTGCTCCGAAAGCCCACTCCAGCAGACAGCGCTCCCCACACGCCTTTTATTGTCTTAGTAAATCTGTAGCTCGGTCTATATCTCAGATGTACCTTAAGATGATGTACGGCGCTAATATAAGTCCAAAGCTCTGTCGTAGAGCTGGAGCCAGAGCGGTTGGGTCTGTCACTGCACTGGGAACATGGAGGGTACGAAGGACAGACAACATACTTATATTTACGAAGGATTAGGGACGCCCCAATCGGCTCCCGATCCGGCTCTTTTATGAGTATCGGACAGTATCAGATTCAGCCACGTGATCGGACAGCTCCAGTTTCACGTGTTTTTGCTGTAAATTAGGAATGCCTTCAAAAATGGAAGTGTGAATCATTTATTTTCATCAATCAACAAAATGCAGTGAATGAACAAAAGAGAAATCTAAATCGAATCAATATTTGGTGTGAGCTTTGCCTTATGTTGTATTTTTGAAAGCATTCTTTGTTGACAGCATTTTTTCACACCACACAGAGCTCTCCCATCCTTTCCTGGACACTCAAACTGTTTTATTATATAGAAAAGTCTCAAAGGACTCTGGAGTCTGAGAAAAAGATCGCGCATATTGAGAATCACGTCGCATGTGCGTATACGAGCACATTTGATTCAAGCCGATATGAAGTCAAAAACTATTCTAAATTACTTAAAAGTGAATATCTGTGTCATTCCTGGGTCTATCAACGTACAATATGAAGTGACTGAAAGATCAAACCCACCTGTGTTAGAATATTTCAGCTGTAAGTCCCTATGGAGCTGTTTTCTGGAAAAAGAAGAAACCTCGGGGAGAACTACAGTGAAGGAGAGATCCACTCCCATGGACGGACAGGCTAAACTTGTCCAGGCCCGTGGGCCAGTTCGGTATGACCACATCTACCCAGGTGGGGAAGGAGCCGGGCGAGGAGGAGGAGCCGGGCGAGGAGGAGGAGCCGGGCGAGGAGGAGGAGCCGGGCGAGGAGGAGGATGTTAGCTATTGTAACTGTTTGAGATATTTTGTAATTTTATTTCAAAAATAGTCATTCGGGGCAGTAAAGCGGGAAGGGAACTTACTTAGCAGCAAAACTAGCCGTCAATCAAACCTGTTGCTAACGCTAGGGGGAGGGACCTCGGGGAATGAAGGCGTCTGATTGGTCCGTTATTTATGTTCATACCTTGATTTAGGAACAAGATAACAAAATGAGAAATTCAGGATCCTGCAGAGCAGGTTCATACGAACATTTTAAGACCAGAATGACGAGGCTCAGTGCAGCAGGTCCAGAGAGAGGGACGATAAGATCATAATGTAAGTCAATGGGAAAAAGGGAGACAAGGAGCCAGAAGAGCCTCCTGGAGCACTTCCTGTTCGGCACGCGGCAGATAACGCTTTAGCTATGTCCTCTCATATATATATACGGTCTATGGTTATTGCTTTACTTGGAATGTTCCACAGTTTGGTGTTAAAATTCTCCATGGACAAGCAGGTGACATTAGTACTACTTTAGGTGGGCCAAGCTCTAAATATGGTGCTATAGACTAAGGGAGTGTGACGTCACCCATAGCTTTTGGTTCTAGTCAAATGAAACTCTCCAGGCCGGCAGTTATAGGAGAGTTCCATATGAGGCATTTATTTCCGGACAAAATAGCGAAATAAAAGCACCGGGATCATGTAGAGCGGGTTATACGAACACACAAATCAGGAGGCTGACAGTAGCGGTTATAGAGAGAAGGGAAACAGACTTGATGGAACCAGACGCGTCCCCATTTTCACTTCCTATTTGAAACACAGCGGCAGGTTAGCTGTGTCTATTTACAGTCTATGGTCCCCACTTTCTGAAGGCACTAGCTGTTCACTGATCCAGACGATTGCTAATGGGTCCAATGCACGGTCCCTAAAAGAACAATAAAGTCTACACGACATATGTGGACAGAAGAATAAGAGAGTTAATGGGCCACGATACAACTTTTCTGGTGAAGTGTCTGCCACCCGTCTCCATGGAGATGGTAAATGTTTTTTATACAGCACTTTTCCATCTTCACAGCACTCAGAGCACTTTACATCAAGGAAGCACTCACGAGGGATGTAACAACAAAAAAATCATGATATCCTCTTGTCAAAGGTCGTTAGTGTGGAGCATCACAATACACATCGAATCACAAGTCTCTTTGCTTAAATGAACAGTTCTGGTGCAGAAATAGGTCAAGGGTCAAAGTCAAATTTATTTAGAAAGCACATTTACAAACAGATACACTGCCCCAAAGTGCTGTACAAGGGAAAAACCAAATACAAGACAAAAACACTTTAATACTGATTAAAAGAAAACTTTGAGATCATAGTATTTAAATCATAAATCATAAAATGTCCAACTCAGCTTGAATTAAAAGCCAGTCCAAAAAGATGAGTCTTTAACATTGACTTATGAATTCCAATAGAGGCAGCAGCTCTTATGTTCAGAGGAAGAGCATTAGGACCAGCCACCGAAAAAGCTCTGTCTCCTCTCGTCTTTAACCTAGACCTCAGAGCTCTGCCCGCAGTGTGCAAAACAATCATCTCAGACAAGTAGGAAGGTGCTAGATTGTGCAGAGACTTATAAACAAACAGTAAAATCTTAAACTGAATTCTGAAAACAACAGGTAACCAGTGTAGGGAGGACAGGACAGGAGTGATGTGGTCCTGACGTCTCGTCCCTGTGAGCAGCGGCATTTTGGACCAGCTGTAGTCTGCGGACCGAGGACTGGTCGAGGCCAACATAAAGAGAATTACAGTAGTCCAGGCGAGATGTTATTAATGCATGGACAACTTAGAAATAGCTAAAAAACCAGAGGGAACTACATAGACCATGATCCTTTGCTCCGTTTCAGTGCAGACGACATGAAGAAATAACTGTTCTAAGCACTTTTACATCTTCATTCTTTGGATTAAGTCTGTGAAGGTGTTTTTAGAGGAAAAAGGAGCAGATTCACAGTTTTGTAAGCCAATAAATCTGGTTCGGTGAGATGTTTATGGTGAAAATATCGTACAGAGAGATTTGGATTTCGTTCCATCCCTAATGACAATAAACGTTGCACTAAATGACTGGGCAAGGGTTTTATAACGTCAGTCTCGTTATTATGTAGAATATCGTAATATCGTGAGCTTTCCCACGATATCGCAGTAAATATCGTACCGCGAGGTTCATACCGTGACGATATCTGAGACTTGGATATCGTTACACTTCTACCACTCATCCATTCACACATTCATAAACCAGTGTACACAGACACTTGGGTGAGGTGGGTTAAGTGTTGGTCCACTGATCCGTTTGAATCCCGCTCTCCACATAAACATCACTGGTTGAGGGGTCAAATCCACTGATCCGCAGGTCGGCGGTGCGATTCCCGCTCTCACAGGTGAAGCTGTCGTCGTGTCCTTGGGCAGAACACTTAACCTGCCTCGCCCACCAGTGTCTGCGTACACTGGCGCATGAATGTGCGTGTGAACGGGTGCCTTGAAGGTGGAAAAGCGCTGTATAAAAATGTGACCATTTACTATTTATCTGTTTGGAGCTGGAATCGCACCGTCAACCTGTGGGTCAGTGGACAAATACTGTGGCATTGCACTTGTCTTTTAACAGGAATCAAAAAAACGTGAGCACATCACCCCAATTCTTGCGTCTTTGCACTGGCTTCCTGTTCATTTTAGAATTGATTTTAAAATTTTACTGTTTGTTTTTAAAGCTTTGAATGGACTGGCCCCGGATTACATCTCGGACCTCATCCAAATCTACACTCCGGCTCAGTCTGAGGTCTGAGGGCAGCTCCAGCTCGTGGTGCCTAAGACCAGACTTAACTCCAGAGGGGACAGAGCTTTTTCTGTGGTTGGTCCTAAACTCTGGAACGCCCTGTTCCCCCCACGTCCGAGCAGCACCCCCTGTGGAGTGTTTTAAGTCTCGTCTTAAGACCCACTTTTATTCTCTGGCTTTTAACACCGCTTGAGTTGTGTGGTCCTCTGCGTCTTTTATTGTATTCTAGGGTTTTTCATTATTTTATTGTTCTTAGAGTATTTATTTTTTATTAATTTCATTTTTTTAGTGTTTTTATCTTTTAGTGTTTTATTATTTTCTGGTATATTTATTTGCATGCACTCTGGTAGGGCATTTGATTACTTGTTTATTTTAAACAGTTTCTGTGGTTATTTGTTTATTTTAAATGATGGTTTTGTGCAGCACTTTGAAAACGCTTTCAGTTTATGAAATGTGCTGTATAAATAAAGTGGATTGGATTGTCTCACTCCATGGAAACAAGCAGGTGATGTAACCAGGCCGAGGTACAGGTCAGGGTCAGTAGAGGTAAGAACGAGCGTTATTCAAGGTACTTCTTCAGCAATATAAAGATTACATAACCTAAAATACGTAGATACACAAGACGGGTCATTTAATGTCAGGAAAAGTATTAACATCTTCATGGAGACAAGCAGGTAGGAGACTTCAATCTGCCTTTTTAGAGCTACCGTCCGTGAAGACACACGCAGCTCAAACTTTGGCAAACCCTTAATGAGCGCCATTTCCAGGGTTTTCTCAAAAAGCACAGTACACTCTTGGTAGTTCATATTCAAACCGCTCACAGCTAACGCCTACAATATTTCTTTCAACTTAACAAACCCAAATATAAAGTGGTGTCGTGTGTCTGTTTTGGAGAAGCCCCGCGTGAGCTCTGGTTTGATGTTTTGGCTGTGATTCCATAGAGCAGCTTCAGTTTTCCCATTGTGCTCAGATAAAAACGCTCTGCTCCAAAACAGACACGCTCCCGTTTGTCCTCCCCCCGCTTCAGGCGCCGCCACGGAAAAACCCCCCGATCCTGACTACAAACCTGCGCCGTGTATGCTAATGTAGACAGGAGCGCGAGAAAAGAGTCCCCAAAAACTCCACTGTTTAATCGTACGTCAGTGCCAGTAGAATCTTTATTCATACTGTTTTTGCAGCTTAAGTCCTCAAGATTCTCTGGAAGTGTGAAGCTAACTGTGGGCACCGCTCTGTCTGGAGCTCAAATTAGATATTAGTCTAATTCCAATAGCCCAGAAAGAGCTTTTTTTTTGAGTTTTCAGAGATTCTTGTCACTTTTTGGACAGTGTTTGTTGTGTGCATTGTGTCACCCCCAGCGTGATATCAATGCAAAGTGTCTAAATATGATCCTAATGAGGAACTGATACTAAATTATAAACCTGTGTCTATTTGTGATGTGTGTGCTGCTTGTTTTTGTTTGCGTTTGTGTCAAATGTGCAAAGAGCCACTGTAATGCACTTGAACTACTGAATATCAGGGATGTAACAATAACCAAAATCTGGTGATCTCGTATCGTCACAGGTCTCACAATAACATCGTGGAGCATCACAATATATCGAATCCCAAGTCTCTTTGCTTAAATGAACAGTTCTGATGCAAAAATAGCTAAAAAAAACAGAGGGAACTACATAGACCATGATCCTTTGCTCCGTTTCAGTGCAGACGACATAAAGAAATAACTGTTCTAAGCACTTTTACATCTTCATTCTTTGGATTAAGTCTTGTGAAGCATTTTTAGAGGGAAAAGTCGCAAATTCACCACAAAATATTGCGATAAATCTGGTTCGGTGAGACGTTTATGGTGAAAATATCGTACAGAGAGATTTGGATTTCGTTCCATCCCTAATGACAATAAATGTTGTACCAAATGACTGGTCAAAGCGTTTTATAATGTCAGTCTTGTTGTTAGGTAGAATATCGTCATATCGCCAGCCTCCCCACCGTATCGTGAGGTTTCCCGCACTATATCACATTAAATATCGTACCGTGACGATATCGTTGCACCTTTACTGCTCATGCATAACACATTCAGATCACCGTGTTGCCTTTGTTGTCTGGAAAATCCTATACTCGCCGAAAAAACAACGTATTACCATGTTTTATAAGTTTCCCTTTTGTTTTTGATGCTCAGAGTCTCCCCTTCGCTTTGCTCTCCATGCTAAGTCACTCCCCCTTCAGAGCGTTATTACAACACAGTGCGTACACTTCCAGCTAATGAAACTACTGCACATCGCATCGGGTTTGTCAAGTTGCTGTGCACAGTTTTGTATCATGTTTTTGTACATTTATGAAGAATTGTCATGCGGAATAGTGCCGAGAAGAGAGCGCTAAATTACTCAAACATGCACGGAGGACATCTAAAAACTCGTCGGGGATGTTTTTGAGGAGGGAACAACATTAAAACATGGTAGAAAGCAAAAAAAAAAAAAGATTTGCATAATACTCCCTCTTTAAAAACAAGTGTGACATGTGTTATTTTCATCTTCTAATGGAGAAACACATTGTAAACTCCAGATACAAACCCACTTGCTTCTCCCAGTTTGCACAGTGCCTAATGACCCCACCTGAAGTGCAGTCAGTGGCAGTTTCTCGCAGCCTGTTATAAATGATCCTCCATATTCTCCCGCTCACAATGTGACTGGAGAAAATACTGCAGTCTTTTGTTCTCCGATGAAACTTCTTTACTACGCTTCACTCCCCAAACCAGACCCAAGACTCCTCTCGCCGCAGGCTCATCCACAGACAAAACCTCCACAAATGTCTCTGGGAAACACTCTTAAATCCATCTATTTAGAGTCTATTCGAATAAAAAAATGTACTATATTATGCAAATGTGACTCTTGTGAGCTTTAAGCCGTGTTAGAATGTTGTTACCTCCTCAAAAACACCTCCATCAGTAGCTCAAAATGCTCTGTTCCACCTTGTGACACCTTTTTTTTTAGCTTTTGTTCAGTAGAGATTGGCTGAAATCATCCAAATGATTCTAGCAAAGGTTTACGGCGTTTAAAAACACAGTGGAGCGCTTCCTGTCTGACCACGTGACATGACAAGCTGGAGCAGAGCGGGTTTTTTTTTCTGTTTCCGAGAGATGAACTCAGCCTAAATGTGCAAGAAAATCACGACTCCGGGTATGTTTGTGATGAGGAAACGACATTATAACAGTGATCAGAAAATAGAGTTGCATCAGGAGTGGTAGAAGTAGAAGTACTCGTGTAACTGGTAGAAGTAGAAGTTATAAAATAGTCGTAACAATAGAAGTGAGAGGAGTAGCAGTCGCAGTAGAAGTTCGAACAGTACAGCACATTATTAACCAAAATGGAATGCATATTGTTAATGGACCCTGCGCTTTAATAGGCCAATCAAACAGCTCCAATGAGTCGATTCGAGCAGCGCCACGTTGAGCCCAAACCAGCAGAAATAATCAGACGTCATAACTTTGTACATCTCGTCTCCTCAACGCCTTTAAAATGAGCCCTTTCAGCGCTAATGTTACGGCGTCTGATGAGTCCGGGGTAATATGGGCAGTCAACCTTCAAATAAGACGGAAATCTAACAAAGTCTCTCGGAGCAATTCAATTAAAGCGGATACTCGCAGCCCTAAATTACAATGAGGAAACGGCACGACGCTGGTTTGACCGCGCTCCGTGAAAGCGTTCAATCATCCTTTATTACGCGGAGACGCAGAGAGAGTACACGGAGTTTAAGGGCCCACGGTACGCTATTTTCTGATCTGTGTTATATTCTCCTCATCGCATCATGGGAATGGGCCCTATGTTCCCTCAGCCCTGTGTTCCCTCAGTCCTAAAATCTGCATAAAGACCTAAAACCACAGCGCCGACTTCCTCCCCTCCGCTCTCCCTCCTCTTCAAACGTGGCTCCGCTCGGAGATTTCCATCCACACGCAGCGAGGAAGAAGAAAAAAACCCGGCTGACGCTTCGGGTGCGACGTTGAGCCCAAAAGTTTGCGAAGGAGACGGTTTATTGAAGCCGAGAGTCGAGGGGACGAGGCTGAAGAGGAGAAAGTTCCCGCTCGAGGACGAAGTCAGACTTTCACGGAGGAGACGGGAACTTCTCCGAGTGGCGAGAGCGCGGGTCTGTCAGATACAACATGCTGCAGTGGAAATATCACAGGCCCTGGACTGTCGCCTTTTACTTTTTATTCCTGAATCTGCCTCTTCTGCACTTTTCTGGTCTCGGCGAGTCCCAGATCATTAAATGGAGGGAGAAACGCACTGGGGAAGTTTGGTTTGATCAGAACTTGTGCCTCATCTTCAAATATAAACCTGCGACTCTGTTTCTGAACGGTTTAGGTGCAGCTACAAAATAATTCTTCATTAGTCACAGTAAAACCGTAAACCCCGGTGAAATGCTGAGAAGGTTTAACGGTATCAAAATTTGGATATCGCCCAACCCCAATTCACACGTTTAACGCACCAACACTTCATATTTAGACAGAGTTCGTCTCTCGGTCAGAAAATGCTCTGTTCTTGTGGCGATGTTTCCCGCAAAAAATGTGTTCGTCGAGGGGCGCAACAGCCATAGATTTTTTGTGAGGATTCACGTGGTTTGGAGCGACATAGTGAAGGCGGGGGGGGTAGTTGTTGTCAAGGCGGCCGCCCTAACTATAAACCACTGCGGGAAACACCGCATGTGGCAATACAGGAAGTGCTCCACTGTGTTTGTAAACTCCACACACCTTCACGAGCATCATTTGGACGATTTCAGCCCTGGAATTACCCATCTCTGCTGAACAAAATGTGAAAGGAGACTTGAAAACTATCGCTTCATTACATCACAAGGTGGAACGGAGCATTTTGAGCTTTGGAGATGTGGACGACTAATAAAGGATTACTTGAACATGTGTGAATGAACCAAAACACAAGTGCAGGGATGTTTTTGAGGCATTATAACATGACTTAAAGCTCACACGTCAAGTCTTAAGAAAAAGCCTCATGTAAATAAGGTGTAGAAAGTTATTATAAAGTTTTCGCAAGGCGGTTCGAACTGTCGTCTCTAAAAAATCCGGGCAAACTATAATAAAAAATTAATGAATCTTTTGTCTTCATTTTCAATTCGATTTTTTTCCCGTTTCAAAATCAAAACACAAATGGATTTCAGCTTTGATTTCATGAATATAAACCAACCAGGATTTTAATCAGAGCCACACAAAAAAAACTGTCAAATTCTTCCTCAAATTCTGAACTCGGCTCGAAACCAGCGACAGCCAAAGACAATTTATACAGATTTAAATACAGACTCCCTCCTATTTAAGTGCGGAAACAAGGTAATGCGGTTAAACGCGCAAGTTTTGTTTACCATAGAGGCTGGGAGTGGTCGTGGTCATAGCAGAAGTTTGTGCGTTCTCGGGGTGAATACATTACACAGCGGGGGGGTGTTTTGTATAGCTGTGAATGGTCCATATTCATATTCAAATGTGTTTGGGCCTCACGTCCACTGTGCCAAGTCCCACCAGGCGCAGAGGAGACGAAACCCGCTCAAGAGGAGATTTCACTTTGTCTGGGGATTCGTGTGAAGATCCTACATTACACAAAATGGACTCTCATGAGCTTTAAACCACGTCCGACTGTTGTTATCGTCACAAAGACAGACCTGGAGTTGTGTTTTGCTTCATTTCCGCAGGTTTGAGTCACTCTTTATTATTAGTATGTCCACATCTCCGAAGCGCAAAGTTTCCGAGAACGGCTCCTTTTACCTTTTGCTCAGTAGAGATCAGCAAGTCCAGGTCTGAAATCATCAAAACTAGTGGCGATAAACGATCTCAGGCTGCAGAAAAGTCTGTAACTGTCTTTAGTCATTTGCTTTTGATTCATATTTTCTATAATAATACAGACTTTTCCTCAGCCTCAGGCCGTTTCTCTTCACTAGTTTTGTGGAGTTTGTCGCCGTCAGCTGAGTGGAAATGACGTCCTATAATTATCGCGGAAATAATAATGAATAATTTTAGAAATAAACTCACACAAATGAAACTGTCACAGCACAAAACAGCACAAACCAAATACAAACGTTTTCTACGATTTTCTGCCTGTTTTGAGGCCGTTTCACATTTTAAGGAGCTGGACGACGTCATCGGGCGAAAATAAAACTGCAAATATCCAGACATATAGTTTTTGTGTTGGTTGAGTTTGATGGAGGCGACTGAGAAAAGCCTTGGAAGGACCCTCCACCAGAAAAGTTACACAATGCACCTTTAAATAAAGACTTTAGTCGTTATTTCGTCGTTATAATAAGTCAAGTCATCTCCATAAGTAAGTAATGTCATCTCCATGGAGACAAGTGTGCGCCAGAACCTCGACCGTAAAACGTCCCGTCGTGCGCCTGTCACCAGAGCGGCACAAGAGCAGTTTATTTTTACATTTAACACTAACCTAACAACACCTAACAGCTCGGCAACACTCTCGGCTTTCGCGACGTGTAAATATTTGACGCTTTTTCGACATGTTTTCGAAATGAGAGAGATAAGAACGTGAGATTTACAGCTTTAACAGTCGCTAACAGCGGTGAAAAAGAAGGAACTTGATGAGAGACAGTCACGAGTTGTCGAGAGGTGAAAAGGTTTAAAAAAAAAAAACCGTAAAAGGGCCTGACCTTCTCTGCGGTTGACCTTGGCGAACACCGGGCCATGGCTGGGGCTGAGCTGAGAGGAGCTTCTGAAGGACGAGGAGGGCAGAGCGGCCACCAGGGGGCTGTCACACACCTCTGGAAACACAAACAAACACAAAAGATTATGGAAACATAAGTGTGGTGCTGAAATGTGTGAGCAGAGCAAAGGAAAGTCAAAGCTACTTCCTGATCTACGTTGTAATGTTGTTTCATCGTCAAAAAAACGGACCTGGAGCTGTGTTTTTGTTTCATTCACACGTTTAAAACACAAACGCTGCATATTTAGGTTCATCTCACACAACAAAAACGCAATACAGGAAGTGCTCCACTGTGTTTTTGAACTCCATACACCTTCACTAGAATCGTTTGGATGATTTCAACTCTGGAATTGTCCATCTTTACTACAGTATTTTTTGGACTATAAAGCGCACCGGGTTATAAGGAACAATATCAGTGAACATTAAAACCAGGTCTAAATCAGGACTAAACCAGGACTAAACCAGGACTAAACCAGGACTAAACCAGGACTAAACCAGGACTAAACCAGGACTAAACCAGGTTTAAATCAGGACTAAATCAGGACTAAACCAGGACTAAACCAGGTCTAAACCAGGTTTAAATCAGGACTAAACCACGACTAAACCAGGACTAAACCAGGTTTAAATCAGGACTAAACCAGGACTAAACCAGGTCTAAACCAGGTTTAAATCAGGACTAAACCACGACTAAACCAGGACTAAACCAGGTTTAAATCAGGACTAAACCAGGACTAAACCAGGTCTATACCAGGACTAAAACCAGGTCTAAATCAGGACTAAATCAGGACTAAACCAGGACTAAACCAGGTCTATACCAGGACTAAACCAGGTCTAAATTAGGACTAAATCAGGACTAAACCAGGTCTATACCAGAACTAAAACCGGGTCTAAATCAAGACTAAATCTGGACTAAATCAAGACTAAACCAGGACTAAACCAGGTCTAAAGCAGGACTAAAGCAGGACTAAACCAGATCTAACCCAGGACTAAACCAGGTCCAAAACAGGACTAAAACCAGGTCTAAAACAGGACTAAAACCAGGACTAAACCATGTCTAAAACTAAACCAGGACTAAAATCAGGACTCAAACTAGGTCTAAACCAGATTTAAACAAGGACTAAACCAGGTCTAAAACAGGACTAAAACCAGGACTAAACCATGTCTAAAACTAAACCAGGACTAAAACCAGGTCTAAAACAGGACTACAACAGGATTTAACCAGGATTAAACCAGGCCGCGCCTCCTCCGGCTGCAGTACCGCGTCCCTACACCACCAGTCGGTGAAAATGTGGTCCTGAAAAGAGCGCAGTCGAAGCTTAATAATTACATGTCGAAATGGCCACGGGGAGAAAAAATGTCGTAGTGCAGGACGTCTGATAACAAATGGACAAACCGCCACTCCGACAATTAGACGCCAGTGTGGGAGTGGAGGCCTGTGACGGCGTGAGTCCACACGTCTCTGTGACGGCGTGAGTCCACACGTCTCTCTCCTCATACGCACCATAATACAATGTTGAAGCACAGTACGTGTTACTCCTGACGACGGTCGCTGTAACGCTTCAACAATCCAGCGGCGCGGCTTCGTAACTTAACAAAGTCGCGCTGAAACATTTTGACAGATTTTTGAGCGCAGTGTCCCACGTAAAATCGGTTCGAGGTCGGTAAGCACAGCCAGAATTAATACATAAGGCGCACTGTCGATTTTTGTGAAAATTAAAGGATTTGAAGTGCGCCTCATAGTCTGAAAAATATGGTTTAAAAAAAGGGTAAAAGGGTAAAATGTTCACAACCACTGCTTCATGACATCACAAAGTGGAACAGAGCATTTTGAGCTTTGGAGATGCAGACAGAGTAAAAATAAAGGGTTTCTCAAACATGTGTGAATGGAACAAACGTCTGTTTTTGAGGAGGTAACAACATCATAACATAGTTTAAAAGTCACAGGAGACAATTTTATATAATATAAGACCTTTAAGTGGATTTTTGTGATTTAAATGGGTGTAATTTTCAAATTTACAAAGACATTTTTTGAAATACCGTATTTTCCGCTACAAACAACAAAATATTCGGTTTTATTCTGCATAAAATCTTCTGACCCTGTAGTTTCGATCTGTACTTTGGTGTGTGAATGTGTTGTGAACCGTATAAACGTATGACCCTTTCCCGTTAATAAACCTAAAGCTCTGAAATGTGACTCTTGTCTTCGTTTGTCAGATCACGTTTCAGTCTTTCCGTCAGTTCTTTCGAATTACAGAATTGCAGAATCGAACCGTAAAAGAAAAACAAATCGAAAAGTCGCAATTCTCAAATCGTAAAAGCCACGACGAACAAATAAAAGATAAACTCCTACGTGCGTAACTCTAGCCCTGCAGAAAAACCTCCACTAACGTTTTCTGAAATACCTCTTGGATTAGTTTGTCAGTTCATATTTCAATTTTCTCTCAAATGTTTGTGGATGTGATTAAAATGTGCGGCGTAAACAGAATCGCAGAATCGCAGCAGCTCAGTACTTTGACATAAACTCCTGCTTATATTTCATCGCCTCAGTTCATCTGTCGTAAAATCTTGGCGCCTGAAAGTATTAAACTGCCACTGATCACAGAACCAAACCTGGACTTAAAGGTGCACTGTGTAACCTGCTCGTTTCTACGGATACGTCGTCGCTCTGCCCGGAATATCCCACAGTGTGACATTAAACAGCTCTACCTTACGTGCATTTGATTACAGGTGGTTTTAGAGCTCAAAAATACCGGCGACTTGGTCCGGTTTGGTCTCATTTGATGGACCCTTCATCGGAAAAGTTACACAATGCTCCTTTAAGGCCGTAGTCATCTAAAGAAACATGAGTTGAGTGAAAAGTACAAAGCTCTGAAAACTCTTCCGTATCTCTGTGTATGTCATGCAAAAACAACTATTTATGCAGAAAAAAATCACGAGGAAATGTTTTATTTATTTATTTATTTAGACAGATTCAATTCGTGAATTTTTTTACATAGAAACACCAAAAAAATAAGATAAGATAAACTTTGGGGAAATTTGTTTTGGGCGCCGCCTGCAGCTTAAAAAACACAGTTACACTTGACCCTATTGCACAGATAATTATTGCACTAGCTCTATTGCACAATGATTTTTGCCGTTATTGCACCATTAAATAAAGTGACTAAGTGTGCCTTTGTTGTGCAGATTTGTTCAGTGCAGCAGAAGTGGCACAAATGAAAGTTTAAATCTTTAGCGTCGCCTGATGGAGGATTTTATATTCACCCTGCAGCAGGTGAGAGGGTTTCCCACAATCCCTCTGGTCTGAACAAGCACAGAATTTTGAAAAAACGTCCTGTAGAGAAGGAAACTCTTTCCTTCATGGCCTTATTTACCAGTTTCCCAAGTTTAGTTTTGTGTTGAACAGTTAAAGAGTCGAACCAGGCGACCGAACTGTGGCGGATCAGACTCTCCAAAACAGCATCATACAAACAGGTCATGATTTTTGTGCTCACAGCCTCCGTCTCCTTAAGAAGTGGAGCCTCTGGGACAGTTTGGAACAAAGAAAATCAACATTGTACATTCCATCTGAACAAATTGTCAATGTACACACCTAAATACCAAATCTTCATCTAACAGGGACGAGAGGGACGAGAGGGAGTGTGAGGGACGAGAGGGACGAGAGGGACGAGAGGGACGAGAGGGAGTGTGAGGGACGAGAGGGACGAGAGGGACGAGAGGGAGTGTGAGGGACGAGAGGGAGTGTGAGGAATTTTAAAATCAGTGCAAAAGTGCACAGGAGCCAGTGAAGAGCCTGAAGGACGGTGGGGGGGGGTCCAGTTAAAAGGCGGGAGAGTAAGCGGCAGAGATGAGGTTTTCACTCAGTCCAGTGTAAAATGAATTACATTAATCTAAACCAGGGGTAATAAAAGCATGGATTAAAAATTTAAAGTTGTGATGAGATAAAATCGGTTTCACTTTGGCCGGTTGTCTCGACTGAAAACAGCTGGTCTTCATCACAGAACTCATTTGGGCCTGAGTGCGAGTTTGAGTGCTAATCTGAAGCATAATTGCTAACCACTCAGCCACTGTGCCGCCATTTGGAAACATGCGAATAACGACTTCCGGTCTAGTTACCGACACTGTGCACGTGATAAACCCGCAGATTTAGCAGCAGCGTCTTCACGACCTGCCAAAGGTTTGACCTGAGTGACTCCGGGATCAGTGTCACTCTCAGGCAGCGGCTGATCTGCCGAACAGAAAGAAACGCTACAGAGACACCCTTTTATCAGTTCTTTTCTCAAACAGAAAACACCTTGTGATGTCATGTGGTGACAGAAGTGAAGTCGGCCCCAACAAACTCAAACCTACAAAAAACTCTGTCAATCGTTTGTGCTTCGTTTGTGCTCCAAAAAGTTTTATTTATGTGATTCTGGTTCTTAAGATATTTGGAGTTTTATTTTCGGCCGATGTCGTCCAGCCCCTCAGAATGTGAAACAGCCTCAAAACAGCTGAAAATTATAGAAAACATGTGTATTTTGTTTGTGCTGTTTTGTGCTATGACAATTTTCATTTGTGTGAGTTTATTTCTAAAATTCATTATTATTTCTACGGTAATTACAGGACGTCATTTCTGCTCAGCTGACGGAGACAAACTCCACAAAACTAGTGAAGAGAAACGACCTGAGGCTGAGGAAAAGTCTGTGTTATTATAGAAAATATGAATCAAAAGCAAAAGACTAAAGACTGAAACAGACTTTTCCGCAGCCTGAGCTGAGCGGAAATGACGTCCAATAATTACCACAGAAATAATAATGAATAATTTTAGAAATAAACTCACACAAATGAAAATTGTCACAACACAAAACAGCACAAACAAAATACAAATGTTTTCTATAATTTTCAGCTGTTTTGAGGCTGTTTCACATTTGCTGGACGACATCGGCCGAAAATAAAACTCCAAATATCTAAAGAACCAGAATCACATAAACAAAACTTTTTGGAGCACAAATGAAGCACAAACCAAATACAAATATTTTATAATTTTCTGCCTGTTTTGAGCTCTATTTCACATTTTGAGGTTCTGGACGATGTTATCGGCCGAAAATAAAACTCCAAATATCTTAAGAATCAGAATCGCACAAACAAAACATTTTGCAGCACAAAACAGCACAAACGATTGACTCCATTTTAGTGCATTTTGAAGCTTCCTGTGGGGCTGACCCCAGTTTGACCTGTAAAAGAATCGTTAATTTCTCCAAAACTAAAGCAGCACAAATTAAACTTTTTGCAGCACAAACGATTGACATAGTTTTTGTGTGGGTTTGAGTTTGATGGGGGCCAACTTCACGCAGGTTAGCAGATGAAATGCTCCACTGCGTTTTTAAACCCCACACACCTTCACTTGGATCATCTGGATCATCTCAGCCCTGGAATTGACCACCTCGACCGAACTAAAGGTAAAAGGAGCTGTTCGCTTGAAAACGAGCGGTAACAGCTCAGCCGGGCGACAGTCGCTCAGCTGTTAGAGCAAACATCACTGGTTGTGTGAATGGGTGTGTGTGAATGGGTGTGTGGTTCCTTGTTGTAAAGCGTTTTGTGCCTTGAGGGTGGAAAAGCGCTGTATAAAAATGTGACCGTTAACTAAAACCTCTACTTTTATTTATTTATTTATTTCGCACATATTTAAAATTAACATTAAAAGAAATATATAAAAACATATACAATTACAATATGAAAAATAAATAAATAAAAAAAAATAGACAAGACACAATACAATTATTATGAACGACAGATGTGCAGGGAGTGGTAGAAGCCAAAAAGGCTTTTGGAAGACACCACTCCCTCAAAAATATTAAACAAAATTACGGTCATAGAAACTATTTAACTTAATACTTGTTTTTATGTTTATATGTCACACTTTTATGTGTTTACATTAATGATTTTTGATAGAGATATATGTATATATATATTTAAATTTATCTGAGCAAATATTGAGCCCTCAGCTTATTTTTTAATTTGACTTTGGACGACGATAACGAAATAGCGCTTTCTAAAAGATCTATATGGGAATTCCATGATTTGGATCCATGAAACCGGATAGAAAACTGCTCGCGGCTTCTCTTGTATAAAGGTAAGTGCAGATTAACAGCCTGTCGAGTTCGATAATGGTGGAACTGACAATTATAATTAAAATAGTTCTTGATATAGGAAGGCCAATTAGAATCATAAAGCGCCCTAAAAAACTTCATGCTTCATACTTCATGTCATCACAAGGTGGAAAGGAGCATTTTGAGCTCTGGAGATGTGGACAGACTAATAATGCAGGATAAATGTGTGAATGAAACAAAACACAACTCCGGGTGTGTTTTTGATTATGAACATGGCGTAAGACTCGTAAGACTCAATTTTGCGTAATACAGGACTTTAAAGACAAAGAGAAATGGAATGAAAAAGCCGTCAGATACAAAGGGGAGAATCCTTGACATTTACGCTGCTGATCACAGAGGCTCGAGAAAATGATCGTGCGCCTCTGAAGTAAATTACGTGACGCTCAGAAATGACTTTGTGATGACAGACAATTACAGAGAAGATTTGACCAATTACAACCAGTCACATCCTCAAAGTCGTTCAAAAGGTTCGTTTCACGTCTCAAAGTCCAGACTATTGTAGAAAAATAAGAAAACTGTGACTAATGTATAAAGCAGGAGGACCCAAAGATTTTAAGAAACGTCTATTTTTTATTTGTGTTAGTGTTAAAGAATCGTGTTAAAGAATAAAAGGAAGAAAAACAAGTTAAGATGACTTGAATTAACCTCTTGAGACCCTGTGGCCCCACACGAGGACATTACATTTTTGCCTCTTAGCGCCATGATTTTCAATTATTTTAAACTTTCACCTGTAATCAACTAAAAACCTCTACAGCAGCTCCCGAAAGTAAAAAAAAAAAACTGCATGGTAAAGTTTAGATGCAAAATTTATGAATAAAACCAATGTATTTATGTACAATAATGTCTCTTCATGTATCTTAATGTATCTTCATTTGGCATTAAAATTTGACACATTTTATTGACCACAGCAGACGAGAGCATCAGGAAATGTCATGTCCTCGTCTGAAGACATTGGGACTGTGTTATATTATTGATTGTACATGTTGTTAGGTAAACTTGGGAATATTTAGATGAGTTTACAGTTATAAATCGCTGGACGTTTCTGCTGCTATAGGGAAACTGCTGCCTGTCTCCACTTTTTGCACCTCTACTTTTTTTTGTAACGATTGAAAACCAGAAAAAATTTAAACTGTGGACCACATTTTCAGGCCTTTTTGTGTGTTTTTAACCTCACTCACTGAACCCCAACCCGCTCACGGTCGACCTACGTCACATTTGGGCTTGAAATAAACAGCTAATTGCTGTTTGTTTGTTTTTTGTAATTTATTTAAACATTTTAATGTTTTTACATTTTTTAACCAATGGTGTCATACAGAAGACTTACTTAGTAGGTCCTACTTATCCCAAATAGCAAGAAGAAATGAAAAATGCACACCAGACAAAAGCTCGGCTCTCAGGAGGTTAAGAAAGTATTTCATGATTTGAGTAAATTTCACTTGACAAGTAAAATGATCTGCCAACGGAACAATGGGGAACGGTCACATTCTTACACAGCGCTTTTCCACATTCAAGTTACTCAAAGCGCTTTACAAGAAGGAACCACTCACCCATTCACACACTCACACTCCAGTGTACGCAGACACTGGGGCTGAGGTGGGTTAAGTGTCTTGCCCGTGGACACAACAGCAGCATCTGTGGAAGCTGGAATCACACCAGCGACCTGTGAGTCTCACCGCTCGACCAGTGTTGTTTACATCGAGAGCTACCCAGTAGATAAAAGCATTTTATCAACTTTTCCTTGTCATTTTTCAGAATTTTTGGTGTAAATTTGCAACTTTCTGATCATGATCCGAGTGTCTGCTGAGTGTCTGAGGCCTGACCGATATGGATTTTGTTGCAGCCGATATGATACCGATATCGTGGGAGTTGGAGCTGCCGATATAAACACTAATAT
Organism: Odontamblyopus lacepedii; assembly: GCA_034769755.1. Classification (NCBI taxonomy): domain Eukaryota; kingdom Metazoa; phylum Chordata; class Actinopteri; order Gobiiformes; family Gobiidae; genus Odontamblyopus; species Odontamblyopus lacepedii. The sequence goes on from CM068350.1 coordinate 40,436,338, forward strand.
ATTTATGACGTAAAAATTCACTGTAAATCTTCAATTGTTTATAAAACTTAAGTTTGGCTCTGTTGGATTTTCAGTCGGGTTTATTTAGGCGACATTTATTGTTCTTCTGCCTCTTTACGTCATATTTAAAGACAGTCGGTCGGCCTAATGGCATTTTTGCATGATATTTTAGCCAGTAAAGAAAGTGCTGTAAGCAAACTACCGTTGTTAGCCTTTAGCGGTAAATGCGTGTGCGCCGCAGTAATTAATGATCTGCTAAATGCGGATAATTCACACCTCTATTCACAGCTCATTTCCATATCAGTGTGTGTCCAGTAACATATATACGGCCACTATAGTCACTTTACAGTCGCTAACAGAAGAGAAAACAGCCTGTTTATGTGTGCGAGCTACAGCAGCTAATCGCTAACCAATGAGAAAGAACCAAAACGAGCTTCAAAACTGACACATTTCAACACTCACCCTCACACAGGCTCCTCTCAGATCAGCACTAAGAACTGTCCTTTAATCCAGACTCACACTGAGCGGCCGGAAAAAGAAGAGAATCTCAGTGTTAGTGTTGTGCAGGTGGATCTGAGGCTGTGAGTGTAAACAAGTGCACATGGTGATGGGTTCAGGGACAGTAGACTTTCACTGACCCAGACAAATGACTCTGCAGATAAATCCTGATGCGGTGCCACAGATCAGGACATTTATCTGTCTGTAAATTGGATTAAATGGGCAGAATATAGAGAGTCTAAGCTTTAGAACAAGGTAAAACATGTCCACGTGTAATATCGGCCCATATCGGCGAGATTTAGGCCGATATGTTTCCAAGTGTACGTATCGTATATATTGGTCGGATCCTAATTTCAAGTACTACGTGAAATCACACAGAACTGCCCTGATTACATCCATTAATTTAAAAGTAGTGAAATTATCTTGCTGCAGATCGTTTTACTTGACAAGTTCACTTTAAATAAACGACCTCTGGACTAGAACGAGTCCGTCTCAGAACCAGCAAGTCGATAATAAATCTGAAAACAGGTTCAATAACCTGTTACAAGTTTTAAAACCTTGGCCAGATCAGAGAAATTTGCAGTGTATGTATATTTTATGTACATTTTCCTTTTCTTTTATTATTTTATTGTGCTTAAGCAAAAGACAAAAGATCCATATTTTTGAAAGAGCGTTTTTCTCTTAGCCTCATTGATTACGTCTAAGTACAGGCTCAGACCATTGGCCGTGCTTTACTGCAGCGATAAATAAACTGCGCAAAACAGTGACTGTAAATGCTGAATCCATCTTCAGAACTCATCTCTCACTATAACGACTAATCTTAAAGGAGCTGAGCCTGTCTTAAAAACACGAAAAACAGAAGTAGTTCATACAAAACAGTGGTCCAATGTTATTCCTCACTTACCTTATGCATTCTGCGCATCCTAATTATTCACCACGATGAGTTTATAAAAGCTTCGCGCAACTTCCGGAGACCAGAGTGAGTTTGAACAGCAACAATCAGATGCAGACGCACACGGCAAACATGACCTGACGAGCCGGAACCACAGGCTTTACCAAAACTTTACAAAGACGAGTGGATCTGGAGCCGTGTCCCGTCTCCCTGATTTCAGAGGCCGCGATTGACAAATACCCTGAACAATGTGGATGCGATGCCGCGGTTTAAATTTACAACTTTTGCGCTTCTGTGTCCGTCACTCCTCTGCCCCTGACGCTCGGTTTTATCGGCTGTTTCTGTAGAGTTGCTTGGATGATCAGACGTCCCCATTTACCCGGGACAGTCCCAGTTTGGAGCCCTGTGTCCCCTGTCCCAGCAGATTTATCCAAAACCAGCGATTTGTTCAAGTTTTATGTAAGAAATGTCCCAGGTGACCCTATTTTAGACCAATCTGAACCCTGAAAACAGTAAAGAGAGGCATATATTGTCATTTGTTTGGGTAAAAATGACCAAAACACAATGAAACTGTGACTATGCTGACTCACATTAGAGCAGAGTGCAGAACAATTTTCCTTAATAGACCCTGTGAAAAATTGTAAGCAAAAACATCCTAAATCCTGGAATGGAGGCGGATGTAAGCAAAAGTGAAGTGGACCATGATGTGATTTTCAGGGGAAAACTAGGATTAATTTCAGAATATCATAAATTATGAAAAATCACAGGCAATTTGGAAAATGAAAACCACTCAGACACATGCGAGTGAGATCAGAGCGCAGTTGAAAAACATTTACAAGAGTGTTTTACATTATTGGACAAGCGTTTATGTTCGATATTAAGCATTTTTACAAAGGTTTCACTGGACAAATCCAAAGCCCACAACGGTTTTTCACTTCATCTACAGATATATTACACATTTCATCATAAATTATACTTTTTGTGAAACCCAATTATGATTTTAAGGTTAGAAAACTGGATTTTTTTCTATCCTTCTTAACCGAGAAGCAAAGTAAGTAAGATTTATACCTAGAAAATTCAAAATTGTTGCATATTTTTTGTTTTAACGTCATAAAACCATGAGCATTTAGGTCTGCTCGTCCGTTAGTCATTGTAAATCTATTGTTAGCTTCATTTTGCCTCCACTCCAGAATTTTAAACATTCTGATGACACGAGATTTGAAAGGGTTAATTACGCGCTTGTTTTACAGTTTTATTATTACCAATCACCACAAACCAGGGCGGTCCCAGTTTTTTAATTTGAAAATCTGGTCACCCTAAGCGTTGGCGATGCTTGGTGGTTACGATCTGACAAGTCGCAGCCAAAATCGGGCAAATTCTCCTGCAGTGCACGCCGGATTCTAGCACATAGGCCCTATTCACGCTTACGTCGTGAACCAGGAAGACGTTTGGAAACCTGCGATGACAACTTCCGGCGGGCTCTGCTCACAAAAAAGTCTGACAAAATGTAGGAAAAAATGAGAAAATGTCCCAGTTTACTTCATCTCCATGTCACCGCAGCGTTCCGTTACGTTCGGCTCATCAACAATTCCAACCAGACCTCAGTTTTCACCATTTCCCCACAGACGCACGACTCCGAGCGCACTGGGAACATGCGATTAGAAGAGACGAAGGCGCCGAATTCCAGATGATTCTAAACAGCACATACGTCTGCAGTTTTCACTTTACCAACGATCACATTTACTGCCGTGGGTTTGATGACAGTCGGTCGGGCCCCGTGTCGGGAACTACACCGGACGTCGTCTTCCTGGTTTGTGACGTAAGCGTGAACAGAGCCTATTGTGAAAAAGCTGAATACTGAAAAGTCATGGAATCACACCTTAATCAGCAAAATAACTAAAAATATTTCACAGTACAGTCGTCCCTCACTCTCTTTGGCTCTCGACGAAGGCGGTCGCGTTTTTCTCTCCTCTCCTGCCCACCCTCATCCCACACTTTTTGGTCATTATGTGTACTGTGTTTTGTTATGTGCTTCCTCTGTTTTCTTTTTTTGTCTTTTATCTCTGTAGTAGTTCGGTATAGTCGGTGTGCAAAATATGGGGGGGTGCAGGAGGGCCGGACCCCCCTGATTAACTCATCACACCCCCTTTTAAAAAGCCTTAAAAGCATAATTTTGAGGCTGTAACGTTAGAAAAACTACACGATCTGGTTGTAAACAGGAAGGAAAACAATTTGTACGAAACTGGGAACTCCCGTTCGGAGGAGGTGGGCCAAAGCGCGGCACATCTGCACCGATGCCCCCGAACGAGGAAAACACCAAACAAAGTCCGCTTCAAAACAAACGGCGCATCTGCCACATCCACAAACCCACAGAGGAGCATCACATCGCAGCAGGACCCACACCCGCCCCACCACGCAGCGGAACCTCACCCTCCCCGGCAAACCACCAGCTCCACCGCGCGACCCGCAAACAGCGCCGTGCAATGACACCCTGTCCACAGCCCGAAAGGTGCGAGCGCAGAGCTCCAGGCAACCGCATCCGAGCACGACACGGCCCAAAAGTCCCAGTGCGAGTTCGAGGTACAGCAGGAGTTGGGGCGACAAACACAGACTAACTGCAGATCACTGGACGTCCCTCAGTCCTGAAAACCACCTCAGGTCACAGCTCATTATTTCACCTGTTATGTGACTGTTCTGAGACACTTCACTCACACTGATGCAGAGCACAAAGTCTCACTGACCATTGTTCTGGTTTGCAATAAAAATACATAAATAAATAAATAAAACATCTGCACAAAGCCTATCCACTTTTCTATGTGAATAAAGAGCATTAAAATGATGATTCAAGGGGACAAAAATGTGCGATTATTTTGTGATTAATTGCAAGTTAACTGTAACATTCATGAGATTAATGGCAATAACTGTCCCCAGTTATTGTCTTGAAAACCGTGTCGATACTTAACATTTATTCACTCTTTTGCTGACATTGTAATATAGAACTTTGCATAGGCTTTTGCATATTGGAAATGTAGATCTGTATTGCTCAACAGTTCGAAGATGTGGACGAATACTGACGAGTATTTCACACACTGGGTATAGTTATTATAGTTAGTATAGAGAAAGAGCTATGAAAGATACAGTCCCTGACAAAAGTCTTGTCGCTTATCCATTTTGTAGAAACAAAAGCTTATAACCTGACTTTAAATTAATCGATTGGTTTTAGAAATGTCTCATATGAAAGCTAAAACCCTCCGAAATTATGCTCAATATACTCAAATAAATTTGCTTCACTGAAGAAACATTGATCATTTAATGAACACAGAAAGGTCAGATTTTGGCAAGACAAAAGTCTTGTCTCCTTGTCATATGATGCACCCAGTCCTAGATTACAGCCTCACCTGTGATCAGTTACTGATCGATCAATTAGTGGGTGTGTATAAAAAGAACCCCAGCACACCAGACCTTCACATCAACTGCAACTTGACCTCTGACAACCTGCCTAAGATCCACCCTGAGACCAAAGCATTAATTATCAAGAGGCTGAAGACCAGATCCACTGCTGAGGTGGCTGACACCTTCAATGTGTCTCAGCGTCAAGTACAAAGAATAAGAAAAAGATCTGAAAAGACCAGAGATGTTTTTGACAAGCCCAGGTCCGGCAGACCCCACAAGACAACTGCTCAGGAGGACCGTTTGTTGATTGGAAAATCCAAGGCCCCTTTTCCACTGCAGCAGAGCTCCACCAGGCCTGGTCACCTCAAGTCCCTGTGTCAACCAGAACAGTTTGTAGAATTCTGTCTCGAAATGGCCTCCATGGTCGAATCAGTGCACAGAAACCAGCACTAAACAAAAGGCAATTAAAAAACCGTGTAGCATTTGCCAAGGCCCAGAGCCTGCTAAAAGGATGGACACTGGAAAAGTGGCAGAAGGTGGATTTCTCAGATGAATCCTCGGTTGAATTACATCACAGCCGCCGCAAATATTGCAGGAGATCTACTGGAGCCTGCATGGATCCAAGATTCAACCAGAAAACAGTTAAGTTTGGTGGTGGAAAAATCATGGTCTGGGGTTACATCCAGTATGGGGGTGTGTGAGACATTTGCAGGGTGGAAGGCAATATCAATAGCCTAAAATATCAAGAAGTATTAGCACCTCTTACATTCCCAACCATAAAAGGGGTCAAATTTTGCAGCAGGATGGTGCTCCATCGCATACTTCTATCTCTACATCAAAGTTCCTCAAGGCGAAGAAGATCAAGGTGCTCCAGGACTGGCCCAGTCACCAGACATGAACATCACTGAGCATGTCTGGGGTAGAATGAAAGAGGAAGCATGGAAGGCAAAACCAAAGAATCTTGATGAACTCTGGAGGCATGTAAGACACTTTCTTTGCTATTCCTGATGACTTCAACAAATTGTATGAATCATTGTTGAACCGCATGGATGCAGTCCTTCAAGCTCATGGAAGTCATACAAGAGATTAAATATGGATCTCACAGCACCACTACTTAATTCACTGACCTTATGCAACATATTTTTGTATTTGAAGTAAATTATTTGTTCAATTTTCTGTAGGCGACAAAACTTTTGTCTTGCCAAAATCTGACCTTTCTGTGTTCATTAAATGATCAATCTTTCTTCAGTGAAGCAAATTTATTTTAGTATATTGAGCATAATTTGGGAGGGTTTTAGCTTTTATATGAGACATTTCTAAAACCAATCGATTCATTTAAAGTCAGGTTATAAGCTTTTGTTTCTACAAAATGGATAAGCAACAAGACTTTTGTCAGGGACTGTAGTATGTCACATGCAGTAATCCCATAGTTTCCTGTTTCAGTTAGTAGTAAATAAAAATAAATATAGTTAGACACAGTTAGACTCACCTGTTTGGCTTTGTGGGGGGTGGAGGTAAATGTGAGAAATGTGGGATTGTTCTTTTTCAAGCACTGTAAAGCTCTTTGTGTTACATTTTTTTGTATGAAAAGCGCTCTCTAAATAAAGTTTGATTGATTGATTGATAACACGGTTCACCTTTCGCGGCCTCGCTGTTTCGCAGATTTTTTTTTTTGAACTTTTTATTTATTTACAATATATGAATGTGCATTGAGTTCTATGCCCTGAATGGCTGTTCTGCGTAATTGAAGGCGGCACAGGCTCCTTAGTTTAGATCGCGAAGCCTGTCTGAGAAAAGTGTATAAAGTGTGTGGTGAGGGGTTTTACAGCCTTAAAACAATTATAATAACTGTAAAAAATAAAGCTGACTGCTTCACGGATTAATGAGGGACCCACGGTATTCTCTTATTGAGATGGACGACTGTAAACCTGCGTGAAGTGGCTCCCAACAAACACAAACCTACACACAAACTATGTCAATTGTTTGTGCTGCAAAACATTTCATTTGTGCTTTTTTAGTTTTGGAGAAATTAACGATTCTTTTATATTGGGGTCAGCACCCAGGAAGCTTAAAAATGCACTAAAATGTCCAAAATGGAGTCAGTCATTTGTGCTGCAAAAAGTTTTGTTTGTACTGCAAAAAGTTTTGTTTGTGCAATTCTGGTTCTTAAGATATTTGGAGTTTTATTTTCGGCCGATGACGTCGTCCAGAACCTCAGAATGGGAAATAGAGCTCAAAACAGGAAGGAAATTATAGAAACGTTTGTATTTAGTTTGTGCTGTGACAATTTTCATTTGTGTGAGTTTATTTCTAAAATGATTCATTATTATTTCTGCGGTAATTATAGGACGTCATTTCCGCTCATCTGACGGCGACAAACTCCACAAAACTAGTGAAGAGAAACGACCTCAGGCTGTAGAAAAGTCTGTAACAGTCTTTAGTAATTTGCTTTTGATTCATATTTTATATAATAATACAGACTTTTCCACAGCCTCAGATCGTTTATCACCAAAACTGCAAATATCTAAAGAACCAAAATTGCACAAATAAAATTTCTTGCAGCACAAAACAGCATAAACGAAGCACAAACGATTGACTCCGTTTTGGACGTTTTAGAGCATTTTGAAGCTTCCTGTGGGGCCGACCCCAGTTTGACCTATAAAAGAATCATTATTTCTCCAAAACTAAAGCAGCACAAATGAAACTTTTTGCAGCACAAACGATTGACATAGTTTTTGTGTAGGTTTGAGTTTGATGGGGGCCAGCGTCACGGAGTTCTACAGTAGTAAAAAGCACTTTCATAAACCTATAGTATTTCCCCATTGATTATAAGCTGTCTGCCTTTTCCCTATTTCGTCCTGGTAATACATTCAAGCAGATCTCTGAATTGACTCAAAAACGTGATCCCAACTCCACCTTGAACCATTATCAGCTTTGTGAAATTTTCCTCCAGACCCAATCGCTGCTTATTGAGTTCCAAAGCCATGAAGTCATAGGTGTGATGTAAAGTGCCCTGAGCCTGCTTTGAGGGGCGCCGGTGCGGGGTGATCACAGTGGGGACTCTGATCATAATGAGTCTGTCTGATACTGAAATCAAAGCCCGGTCACATCAAGAGACGGTGAGTTAGGATCGCGGCTGCAGGACTCACCGCGGTCGGATCAAAATCACTATTTGAATGGACGTGGTCAGGAAATGGTGACGACTGTAGTTTTTTTAAGGGTCCCATATTACGCAGAATTGACTCTTGTGAGCTTTAAGGCATGTTATAATGTTGTGACTTCCTCAAAATCATACCTGGGGTTGTGTTTTGATTCATTAAGACCTCTAACATCTGCAGGTTTGTGTGTTAAACGTGTGTGAATGAAACAAAACACAACTCCAGGTCTGTTTGTGATGAGGAAACGACATCATAACAAGACCAGAAAATAGCGTCACTCAGAATTAGGGATGTAACAATAACCAAAATATGGTGATATCGTGTCATCAAAGGTCTCACAATAATATCGTGGACCATCTCTGCTTAAATGAATAGTTATGATGCAGAAATACCGTATTTTTCAGACTATAAGTTGCACTTTTTTTTCATGGTTTGGACTTATACTCGGGTGCGACTTATATATTACATTTTTCACACTGACAGCCCAAAGACCAAATATCTGAAATCGTATATATGAATCAAAAATGAAAAGAAAAATAGTTATCCGTTTTCATTTTGGTTTCAGAGACAAATAATAAAGAAAAGAGTTGTTTTTTTCGTTTTCTTATTTTTGGTTCTATATGGAAAAACAAACGAACAAATGACACACGGATTCTTCTCTATTCGGTTGTTTTATTACTGTAACTTCTATAACCTGCTTTTCAAGATGAAATGTTGGTTCTTGATTTTATAAAATAAATTTCCCCCAAAAAGTGCGACTTACACGTGTTTTTTTTCTTCTTCATTAAGCATTTTTTGGCTGGTGAAAAATACGGTAGCTAAAAAACCAGAGGGAACTACACAGACCATGATCCTTTGCTCCGTTTCAGTGCAGACGACATGAAGAAATAACTGTTCTAAGCACTTTTACATCTTCATTCTTTGGATTAAGTCTTGTGAAGAGGAAAAAGTAGCCGATTCACAGTTTTGTGAGCCTCCAAAATAAATAAAATATTGCAATACATATCGTTCGGCGAGATGTTTATGGTGAAAATATCGTACAGAGAAATTTGGATTTCGTTCCATCCCTAATGACAATAACTGTTGCACCAAATGACTGATCAAAGTATTTTATAATGTCAGTCTTGTTATTATGTAGAATATCATAATATCGTGATCTTTCCCACGATATCGCAATAAATATCGTACCGTGAGGTTCATACTGTGACAATATCGTATCGTGAGACTTGGATATTGTTACAGCCCGACTCAGAATGTTTTTAAAAGCATTTCTGAGCAATTAAAAACACCCACAATTCAATAAATGCACCGTGTTTAAGCTTAATACCATATTGTGGAACATTACAGGGAAAGCAATAGTATCTCCATATGTGATGGGCCCCCAACCTGAAAAGTTGACCTATGATGTGTCAGGAGTCCACAAACATGTCATAAAACGTCTTTGGGGTTAAAAAATGGCACCACGCTGAAGCTATCCTGGAAAAAAGTGTTTCACTTCTTTATTTATATTGACAGAGAAGAAACAAATCTGCAAAGTGACAGCTGAGCAGAAAATTACGCCACAGGATTCACTTTATCAACTCCAGTTATATCATTAGCGAGATTTGAACCATCAACCCACCTGCAGATTGTAGGATTCTACCAACCACAACACTGCAAACCAAATGATGTGAAGAAATAGAGATTTGAGCACTAGAGAGACTAAAACTGCAGGATACAAGTCAACTATGTGGATTTAAAGATGAAATCCCTCATTTTTGCCGTCTTAAAAACCCGAAAAACAGAATTAGTTCATTATAAACAGTTTTAAGAGGTCCAAAGTTATTCCTCATTTCCCTTATGCATTCAGAGCGTCCTCATTATTCACCACGATGAGTTTATAAAAGCTTTTCACAACACTCAGAGACCAGAACAGTTCGCTACAAAAAAGGATTTTCTAGCATAGTTAAACTGACTTGAATTAAGCAGATTCATCTTAAAAGATCAATATCAAGATTTTTTTACTTAACAAGATGAGATTTTTTGACTTGTTTCAAGATATTCCATCCTGATTTATCTTATCTCGATATTACAACTTATTCTAAGCACTTTTTATATTAACTCAGTCCAGGTTAAGCCTCTTTAACTTCCTTCTCAAACCAATAAGGTGAAAAATCTTCCCATAAATACTTGAAACTGGTGTTTTCTGCTTAGAACAAGATTCATATTTTGTCTTGTTTTAAAAAAAACTTGGTAAGTGAAAATTTCTTCTTGCACTGATGGATAATTTCACATAAAATAGGGCATTTTTACCTCAAAATGTTTATTTTTTGACAGGCCTTTTTTGCAGTGTAAAGCCAACAATAACTATAACAGATAATAAAACACACAGGGCGGCACGGTGGCTGAGTGGCAACACTCAGGCCTCACAGCAAGAAGGTTGCGGGTTTGATCCCCGGGTCGCCCGGGCCTTTCTGTGTGGAGTTTGCATGTTCCTCCCCGTGTCTGGATGGGTTTCCTCCGGGTACTCCGGTTTCCCCCATCAACCTAAAACATGCCCACACCCCTATGAACTAACATCAAGGACCATAATGTCCACCCTCCTGTGGGCTCACCACCTGCAGAGGGGTTCATTGGGGGGTCAGGTGCTATGAGTATTGGGCAGCAAGCTGCCCCCGCGACCCAGCCGGATTAAGCGGGAGAAGATGGATGGATAATAAAACCCGTTCTAATCAGATGCAGACAGGACGCTGCAAACTTATCTTGACCTCAACGGGTCCATATGACGTTATTTTCTGATCTGTTCTGATGTTGTTTCCTCATCACAAACACACTGTACCTGGTGTTGTGTTTTCTTTCATTCACACGTGTTTAACACACAAACTCTGCATATTTAGGCCCTAGATCTTAGTTCTTCTCTCAAACACACTGCAAATTTCTCTGGTCAAGATTTTAAAACATATATCTAGGCCTGTAACGATAGTCAATAAATCAATTAATCCTACAATCACTTTTAACAAGCTGTTTTTCTCATTCCTCTTGTTCTCTCCACCAACAAAAGACTCAGTGTCAAACGGCTTCTCTCGCCCTCTCCTTATTTTATTTTATTTATTAAAACATCTATTATCTATTTTACTTAGGCCTATTGTTTTTGGTTGCCTTCAGTTACTGTCTTAAATGTTCTTTAGAAAGTAAAGTTTAATGATCTTTAAAAGAACGTAAACGCATTTTTATTCCATTGTCGTTACATTAGTTGAAAATGGTCTCAAAATGTCGATATTATCGTTTATTGGAATAATTTCTCTTTTTTCTCTATCAGGTTATTCCTCGTGTTTTCAGATTTATTATCTACTTACTAGTTCTGAACTGGTTGTATCATCTTAAAAATTGTCACACATATTTCTCCCATGACTGAACTAGTCAGAAAAATGTCAATTTAGGCAATAAATGTTTAAAAGAAGCGACAATCCATTTACCAGAGTTTCCCCTGCAACGCTTCAGATTCAGGGATCCAGATTCGCTTCATACAAGACGACAAACTGTGAACTACGATCACGTGAGACTGATTTCAAGCACTTATGTCCAGAGTTTTGCATCTTTGAATTTATAATCAGGCCATTCATACTAACCTCAAAGTTGTTTTGAGTTCGTTTATCGAGAATTTAGCAGAATTTAAAGCGTTTTATGTAGATTTTGGCATCTGAGAACTTATTATCAGGCCATGAACACAAATCATAAACTGGTCTAAAACTTAGCTGATAGATTTAAGTCTTTATATCTTCAATTTCGTCCAAGCTTTTTGCAGCGCAGAAAAACAAGAAGTGCTCCACTGTGTTTTTAAACTACATACACCTTCACTAGAATCATTTGGATCATTTTAGCCCCGGAATTGGCCATTTCTGCTGAACAAAATGTAAAAGGAGCTGTTGAAAACGACATTTTCATCACATCACAAGGCGGAACTGAGCATTTAGAGCTCTGGAGATGTAAACAGACCAATAATAAAGGGTGTGAATGAAACAAAACACAACTCCAGCTATGTTTTCGACGAGGTAACGGGATTATAACGTGATTTAAAGCTCACAAGAGTCAATTTTGTGCAATATAGGACCTTCAAGAGCGGCCTATACTGTACATCTGCACTGGGGCAAGACTCATTCTGCTGAAAAACAGGGGAGAAAATCGAGTGCAGGGCCTTTAACCATTGCTTCGATTTGATACAGTCTTTTTTTATTTTCTTACTGCAAACGCTTGGACACAGCCGCAGCAGTCTGTCCGTCTGCCAGGGCATTTAGCCTGGTGTTGGCAGGTCTGTGTGGGGCTGGGAATACAGAGAGGAGGCATCCATCTGAGAGAGGGACAGTCCTGTACACTCACTCCATAATGAGCTCCTGCTGCACTGCAAAAGCAACATCTAGGCTAACATCTAAGATAAAAATGGCCGATTAAATAGAGCGTTCGACTTGATTTGAGTAGATTCAAGCTGCCAAGTCAAATGATCTACCAATGGGATAAGAGAGTTTTTCTGAATTCAAGCAACATTCGATTTTGTTTCTGCTTTTCTAGGTATTTTCGAGCTATGAAGCCACCTGTAATTGAATTAGGGCTGAAACAATTCATCGAGTTAATCGATTAGAAAAATGCATCGATTATTTTTTTTTGCCTCGATGCTTCGTTTTATTTTCATACGCTCGGCGATGGCCGGAACCTTTTGTGGTAGAGGTAAAGTTTCCGCACGACCACTGCACTTCACTGTACACACAACAGCGCGGCGCCCATGGATGTGTAATAAGAGCAGAACCTCATCTCCTCCGGTACACCGCGCACTCTGCACGTGGATCGTGTCTTGTCGCGTACACTCCGTGGACCGCGCTTCCTCCTGTGCCTCTAAATCAGAATTAACACCAGGTCTAAACCAGGTCTAAACCAGGTCTAAACCAGGTCTAAACCAGGACTAAACCAGGACTAATCCAGGTCTAAAACCAAACAAGAATTTGCAGGAGTTGGTTGCTACATTTATGTAGTTTTAAAAATCATGACAATATCAAGTAATCCAAAGTATTCAGATTACATTACTCACGTTAAGTAATTTAATTGATTACGTCACAAACTACATTTTGGGGAATGTAATCTGTAATCTGTAGGGGATTACATTTTAAAAGTCACCTTCTCAACACTGATGCTACAACATCTAAACAGAACCGTACATTACATCAAGTGGAAAAGAAACCGTGAGGTGAGTCGACCTGAGCCCAGCGATAATTACGTTTTTCATGTCCAAAAAACACGTGTATCTGTCAGTGCAGGTGGTGTGTACTTAACATGTGCAAAGTAGACGCGACAATAACAAACGGTTACTCGATTATTCAAACAAAATAATCGACAGAATAATCGATTACTGTAATAATCGATAGCTGCAGCCCTAAATTGAATGCAAATGTAAGGTAGAGCTGTTTAATGTCACACTGTGGAATATTCCAGGCAGAGCGACGACAAATCCATAGAAATAAGAAGGTGACGAACACCCAACCAAAAAACTAGATGGGCTAAATTGCAAACAACAAAATCTCGCTAAGTTAAGATGACTTGAATTAAGAAAGTTGTACCAGGATTTGAGTAAATTTCACTTGACAAGTAAAATGATTTGACTTTTTGTACTTAAAATATGAAAATACATGTACTTAAAATGAGAAAAACAACAACTTTTTGCACTCAAAATAAGAAACAAAATCGAAAGTTGCTTGAATTAAGAAAATTACTTATTCCACTGGCAGATCAAGTCTTTTTAGCTTACCTAGATATTGTTTTTTCCAGTGCACTTTCAGATTACAGCCTTAAGTGACCAAAATCCGATTTCTCCGATTCCTGTATCTGATGTTTTCATGACAGTCTGAACGACAGATCTGTTTTTTTTAAATGTGACCCAGGCCACTTGGATATGTGCTTCTAAAACTGATACAGATCCCGATGTTTTGACGTGCGACTTCAGCCTGAACGACCAGGGCGCATTCATCCGACCCGCATCCGACCTACCGTTTCTTTCTACGGACGTTGCCGCCACTGCCCCACAAAACGCCACGGCCAAAAACCTTCTCCTTCTCAATCTCTTTCTTAAAACAAAGAAACTGTACAGGTTCTTGCTTCCGACTTTAAAATCTCCAGGAGCTCAGTGCAGCGCGTCCATGTTTGGGCGACTTTCGTAAACACTGCGCTCGCCGTTTGTGACGCCGTCGTGTCTCCAGTGTTCAGTTTTGGAGCGTTTAAAGTTCACACTGGAGATCACAGACAAGTCGCATTTAACCGGAAATGTGAACGACCTGGCAAAAAAAAAATCGGATTTCATAAAAATATCCAAAATGAGCTTTAAACCCTCCAGTCTGAATGTGGCCGTCGTGCACCTTATATAAGCACAAAAAGTCTTACTCCACTGATAGATAAATTAACTCAAATCATGATGAAACTTTCTTAATTTAAGTCATTTTAACTCGACTAGATCGGACTTTTTGCAGTGTGCAGAAGGAAACTGCTGTACCGCTGAACGGGACGGCGCCCGGTTCAGCCTGCAGCAAGCGCAGATAACGACCTCCGCTGAGATGACGCAATCAGTGGTGCACGGAGGTAATACAACATAATGAACTCTTCCGAACCCGCAAACCCGGGCTGGAGTCGACTAAAGGGACTCTCGGTTGACAAAAGACCTGACGAATGATCGGTCGACTAAAAGTGGGCGAATAAGCAGACCCGCCACGATAACCAATTCTGACGCGTGATATATTGCTGATTAAAGGTGCTCTATGCAACTTTTTGGTTGGAGGTCCGTCACCTGCTTGTTTTTTTACGTCACTGCTTTGTGTGACATTAAACAGCTCTACTTTACATCTATTGAAATACAGGTGGTTTTATGGCTCAAAAATACCTCGAAAAACAGGCATTCCGACTGTGAGCGGGGTCGCCTCTCCACTAGGGCTGGGTGATATAAAAAAAAAAAGATTTTCAATTAGATTTTCTTCCATTTTATCAAAGAAATATGACTTGTGGACTTCAAGCATAAAGAACGGGGTGTCAGGATCACTACAGCTCATATTTTGTGTTAACAGGGCCAATAATTCTGGAGAAATCAACATTTTAAAGAGATTGTACCTTAGATTAAACCCAAAGCAAACGCACACACACTGTTAGCAGCAGATACACATGTACACAAGTGCTACAGCCATCAACAGAAACACGTGCGATGTTCGTTCCATAAATGAGGTCTTGCGGTTCACTCATAAACGGTGAGAAAACAGTTGTTTACTTTCCACAACTTGGATTATAAAGATGAGAAGCACTAGAGGACAGAGAGAGGAGAAAAGGTGAAGAGCTGAGGCTGAACCGGCACCACACAAACAGCGGCAGAGGGAGAGAGACACTGGACTTTTAGCCAAATTATGCAGATTTAAGTAAAAACCTGTGAACAGGAGACAAAGGGTCGCGCTGTGGCTCAGGCTTCTTTTTCCTAAACAGGAGCATAAATCCTCGTCAGCACCAGCGCTTTCACCTACACATAATTGGCTGTTCACCTGTCGATTAAAATGCGCATGCCTTATCATCAAGATCGACTAAATTATAATAATAATAATGCATCAGTTTTATATGGTGGTTTTCTGGACACTCAAAGACGCTTTACAGAGCTCCACATGCGGTGCTGCTATTGTACTGATGGAAACGAGGCTGCCAATCTGCGCCGTCGCCCCTCCGACCGCTCCGAAGTGCCTTGCTCAAGGACACAACAGTAGTTTTTTGTGACTGGCGCCCCCTGTGGCACCTGATTTTCTCAGTGGTCTCACATCCAAGTCCTAACCAGGCCCTGCTGAGCTTCTGAGATCTGACGGGATCAGGCTTTGACAAGGAGGTATGGCCACAAGTAGAGATCACAATCTATCAAACTTTTGATTTTTGGCACAGCCCCACTCTCCACAGATCTGACCTGCAACTTCGTCTGGTTTTGTTTCCATGAAAATAGAAAGGTTTAATACCATACTGTGAATCATTCCAGACAAAGCAATAACATCTCCACGGGGAAAAGCATTTGACTGACCTCCACCAGAAAAGTTACATCCTAGACGGTCATGTCAAACTTCAGATGGGGGAAAGAGACAATTCTCCCCATTGATTACACTGTACTTTACCCTGAAATATCCAAAAGGTTAATTCACAAATATGTTGAACCTGATCATTTCAGGTCCAAGTCCGTGCCCTCCGTCTGTACTTAAAGTTGAACTCCGGCTCATCTGAAGCTAAAGTCCGTTGTTAGAGGAGGTGGAATTCTGTCAGAAGCCAAAAAAACGGCACAGATCAGTGTTTCCTCGGTGGAGATCTCACTGTGGCAGTGAGTCTGTCAAGGCAACAAACTAGTGTAGTGATGGGGGCAAGTTCTGAACTTCCACGTAAAACACCAATTTACTTCACACTGAAGAAGCTTAACACCACTTTAACCCATCTGACAACAGCCACGAGTCTAACAAACAAAACGCTCTGCCTGGTTCACTCATTACTGTCTGGAAACGTTAGAAAACAACTTTATAAGCACCTTACACTTCCCTCTGTTGATTTCCCACTGCACAGGCCAAAGCCCAAAAGACTCGATTGTCGACTCCAGCGGCAGCGAGAGGCTCGAGCCGCCAGAAGCAACAAGTGAGAATCGACAACTGACGGAGAAGAACAATAGAAACTGAAAGTTGTTGAAAGAAAATGGTTTGGGAATGTATTTTTTAAGCGTTTTTCAAAAAATATAATTCACTTGTAAATAAATGGGATTAGAAACAACATTGACGATCGAGTCTTTTGGGCTTTGGCCTGTGCAGTGGGAAATCAACAGAGGTAAGGCTAAGGCTACTTATAAAGTTGTTTTTTAACGTTTCCAGACACTAATGAGTGAACCAGGCAGAGCGTTTTGTTTGTTAGACTTGTGACTATGTTGTCAGATGGGTTAAAGTGGTGTTAAGCCTCTTCTGTGCAAACTGCCATTTTACGTGGAAGTTCAGAACTTGCCCCCATCACTGCACTAGTTTGTTGCCTTGACAGACTCACTGCCACAGTGAGATCTCCGCCGAGGAAACACTGATCTGTGCTGTTTTTGGCTTCTGACAGAATTCGACCTCCTCTAGAAACGGACTTTAGCTTCAAACGTGCCGGAGTTCAACTTTAGATAATATTGGCCTGTAGAATGTAGTGATGCCATCTGTAAAAAGAACAGAACTGTGCACAGATTAGACAAAGTTCTTAGGTCTCTGAAATTTGGTTGGGTCTTGTCTTGCTGGAGGTTGCATCATTTCTCTTTAATAGACACCAGAGGAAACATACAAACGTACAGTCAGTCCTCATTACGAGCGTTCCCGATTTGCATTTGGAAAATCATTGCGGGGAAAATGGACACAGCACTTTCCAGCTCTCTCCCACTCTCCCACTCTCAAGAAACAATCCTCGAGAAATTATTCCGCTCCTCTCTGCGTTCCCCGGAGCGCTTTTAGACCCCCGCAGTGCCTCCTCCATTTTAATTTCCAAGACTTTCAACTAATCAAGCAAAATGGAGAAGTTGAAATACAAAACATTTTAGTCAAGTCAGAAGCAAATTCACGTAATGTATTCCGAAAGGCGTCCATGACTTTCCATCACTCAGAGGCAGAAATATAGCTTTTACTCAAATAGAAGGATGAATACATTTGGGTTAAAAAATAAAAAATAAACTTAAATAAGATTCATAATGCACGACCAAACGTTTACTTTCTCTTTCACAAGTAATTATGTAAAGAAGTGAGCGCAAAGTTATCAGAGAATCCAAATTTAGCGGTGTTGACCCCACAAGTACAAAGTTTTTAATTACTTTTACTGTTATTTAAAAATGCACTGTGTAACTTTTCTAACTGAGGGTCTGCTGGCATGCTTGTCATAACAGAAATGCGATTGTTTTGTCTAGAATGTTCCGCAGTATGGCATTAAACTTCTCCGTGGAGACAAGGAGACGACTCTACCAGGCAAAGTTACATGCAACTTCGGAGAGGCAGATCCCACTTAAAGGTGGATGGTGTAACTTTTTGTTTGGCTGGGGGTCCGTCACCTGCTTGTTTCTACGGAGATGTCATTTCCCTGCCTGGAATGTTCCACAGTGTGACTTTAAACAGCTCAACTTTACATTTATTCCATTTCCAAGTGGTTTTACAGCTCAAAAATACCTCAAAAAACAGGCGTTCTGACTGTGAGCGGCGTCGCCTCTCCGCAGATCTGACCTGTAACTTGGTCTGGTTTGGTCTCCATGGAGATAGAAAGGTTTAATGCCGTACTGTGAAACGCTCGAGACAAAGCAATAACATCTCAGTAGAGAAAACCATCTGACTGACCCTCCACCAGAAAAGTTACGCAATGCACCTTTAATGTTACACTGTAGAACATTCCAGGCAAGGCAATGACATCTCCATGGAGACAGGACACTCAGGAAAGTTACACAGTGCTCCTTAACCGCAAAAGCTGCAGCACTCACTCCTCTGTGAAGTTAAAGGTGCACTGTGTAACTTTTCTAGTGGAGGATCTGTCAAAAAGCTTTTCTCCATGGAGACGTAATTGCTTTGTCTGGAATGTCCCACAGTATGGCATTATACTGTCATGGAGACCAAACCAGACCAAGTTACAGTTTAGATCTGCGGAGAGGCGACCCCGCTCACAGTCAGAACGCCCGTTTTTCTGAGCTAAAAACCCACCTGTGATTTAATAAATGTAAGGTAGAGCTGTTTAATGTCACACTGTGGAACATTCCAGGCAGAGCAATGGCGTATCCATAGAAACAAGCAGCCGAAAGTTGTGCAGTGCACCTTTAAGGCTCATAAAACTAGCGCAGGTCTGAAAACACAAACAAACCAGGAGCTCGTAATGTGCACGACCTGCACTAATCCGGCAGTAATTGCATCTGTGCTACAGCGAGTCTGCAGAGACCCGAACCCATCACAGCCCCGTGACACCAGCCTGCGGCGCCCGACGGGAGCTGACGATGCCCGAAATGTTTTCGCAAAATTTGTACTAGAATGACCACTACACAACTCTGCTTAATCCTACATGTCACTTCTATGAACCCAGTGCGCTGACTTCTGCGTGAGAAAAAACATGGTGCCCAGTGGGAGCTGATGTCGCCGCAAATGATTTTCTCCAAATTTGTACAAAAATGACGACGATGCAACGCTGCCGAATCCTATATTACCTACTGTATATGACTCTGAACCCAGCGCGCTGACTCCTGCGTTAGAAAACTGCGGTGCCCAACGGGAGCTGATGTCGCCGTAAATGTTTTTGCAAAATTTGTATGAGAATGACCACAACTATATCACTTCTGTGACTCTGAACCATAGAGCGTGTATATATATGTATGTATAAGTAAACTAAGTGAGTGTGACGTCACCCACAGTGTTTAGCGCTGCTCAAATGAGGCTCCTGATGCCATGATTACAGGAACGAATCTGGAGCCAGGCTCTATGTTATGAACAGGATTTTTTTGATGGACAAAATAGCAAAAAAAATTTAAAAATCAGGATCATGTGTCGCGGGTTCATAAGAACATTTTAAGTCCAAAATGACATAGTTTTATGTGAAATGCTTATTAAGTACATGATTATGTGCATGACTCCAGTTAAATCCAGCTTTTAGTCCACAATGAGCTTTTTGGTTTTCTTCATTACCGTTCGAGTTTCCTCCACTTTTCTTTTCTTCAGTCAAACACAAGTTTCTCGCTCACTCCAAACTTTATTCCTGCTGCTCGGTTGATCCTCTGTACCTCCGCTTTACATACGTTTCCGGTTCTCTGCTCAATCTATACACTGCACCTTTGCACACATTTGTTTATGTTTTACAGAAATGAAACTTAAAGCCGCATGGCTCATTTGCAGATAGTGATAAAAACAGCTGGTGCTGATGCAGTGAAGCTTCTGTCAGACTAAAGGACAAGAGTCAGTGGATTCACTGCTTGGCCAAAAAGAAAGTCGCCACCTGGATTTAACTGAACAAATAAGTCCAAGGTGCTGCAGGTGGTGAAGTGACAGTGGTGCAGGAGGAAGAGCCTGAGGCGGAGCAGATACTGGTACACAGGCCTAGAGCGCCCTCTCATGGCCGTCAGTGTGAAAATAACCAACATGTGAAATTATATCCTGCTGGTGGAAACACGTTGGCTCCTCCGATAAAGGACGTTTAATATATTCAGTCGGTGCCTCGGGTTTGGACCTTGCCCATGTTTACATTTTCCAGTAAGGGCTATGTCTTGTTTAGATGTGAAATTATATATTTCATATAAAGTCGCAGTACAAGTCCACAGGACCTCCCAAACCATCAAACTTATAGTACGAAAAATACGGTAAATGAGAAGGGGAAACAACAACGAACAGCTAACAGGTCCGCTTTAAATCAACTAACAATAGAAACTGCCGCTACCTGCTCGTCTCCATGGTTGTTGCTTTGTCTAGAATGTTCCACTGTATAGATTAAATCTAAATATCATGAAGACGGGCAAGCAGGTAACAACACTACAGTTCAGATCTGTGGAGAGTCGCCCCTATTCACAGGAACGATTGTATTTTTGAGCAGTAGAAACACCTGAATGAACACCTAACGAATAAATGCTATGAAAGAAAGAAATTTATTGCATCAGCAAGTACCCAAATCAAATCACAGATCCGATACCACTCCGCATTTTACTGTGTGAGGACCCGTAGATGCGAGCAGCCACCGTTAACGTCTGCAGACACTTAAAACACACTGATAACGACAAAAAGACACTTGTGTTACCTCTATGATACCTTCATTTAGCCTTTTGTGCCAACGCTGAACTTGGCAGAATAACTCGAATACGCTATGGAGAGTGTCGCCAACAACAGCGCTAATTCAGATTTGTTTACTCTGCATAATGAGCCGTGTGCTGCAAAGAGTCTCCGAGTCTTTTTACAGGCCTCACTGCTGCTTTTATCCTCACGGTGGTAGAAAGTGATGCAATAAAAAAAAAAGTAAAAGCGCTTCACTCATTATCAGGTTCATTATACATTTGACATATACTTTGGCCCTCATTACTTTTTTACTTCTGTTCTGTAGGGTGATTCATAAAATTCACTTCGCTTTTTGCCTTGTTCCAACTGATATTTTAAGCATCTGCACCAAAACTGGAGTCCATTGCTGCACATTTAGGGGACAGTTCAGAATTTTGGACATAAGACCTCATTTCCTCATGAGCCAGAGTGTTGGAGTCGAGTGGAGACACTTTTTTAAATCTTCCCTCCAGTCCTTGTATTTGCAGAGGTGCTGGTGCTGGGCTAGTGCAGGTCAATGGCCACAGTCGTCCTGCCACTAAAAACAGTCTGACCCACTCCACAGACCCGAGGAAAAACTATTAGAGCTCCAGACTGTCCCTGTGAACGTCTGTGTCGATCTGTGCAAAATGAAGACCAAAAGCGATTTTTGCTCCGCGTTGTGCAAGGACACAGAGATAAAGTATCAAAGAGAACAAAGTCATCGTACGTGGAATATAGTGTTTGAACTGTTCTCATGTTCTAATATGTGGAGCATAAGTACAGGAAGGCTGGGAGAGATTATAAACGAGCAAACTTATCTGTGTTGTTCAAGTTTCTATTTAGTTTAGTTTAGTTTAGTTTAGTTTATTAGACAGGGACAGAAGAGATGCATGTTACCAGGTTGTAGCGCAAGTGCTAATTTCCACCTGTCGTCCCTGGGCAGGTTGATGTTATAGTTCATAAAATCAAACATACAAAGAGAATGTCTTTATAATGACCGGAGCATCACAGCAATTCTCAAAAGTCATTCAATTCATTCTCTCCAGAACATCACGCTCTCTCCAGACACTCCTCAGTCCACATCATTTACAAAGTTACGCATTCTTATGTAGAACATTAAAACTTGTGATAAAGTGTGCCACCTTTTACTGACGTCCTGTTGGCTCAGTTTTTCGTACAGATGTTCGTAGTAGTCTATAATTTTTCTTGTAACTGCGTGGGGAGATGACATTGTTTTGTCATGTGACAGCTTATAAGGGAGACCAAGACAAGATGGAAAGTCAAGTTGCAAGCAAGCAAAAAAAAATAAAAAAATACTACTTCTGCATCGCCAGCATTTTGGCTTCAGGTCGAATCACAGGGGAGAAACACAAATGTTGAGGAGCTACGACCCTGCGTCAGGCCAGAGATCCCACCACAGTCGCTTCAGACACGGGGAACAGCGCCGACTTCCTCCCGTCCGCTCTCCCTCCTCTTCAAACGTGGTTCCGCTTGGAGATTTCCATCCACACGCAGCGAGGAAGAAGAAAAATACCCGACTGACACTTCCTGTGCGACGTTGAGCCCAAAAGTTTGTGACGGAGACGTTTTATTGAAGCCGAGAGTCGAGAGGGGACGAGGCTGAAGAGGAGAAAGTTCCCGAGGGCGAAGTCAGACTTTCACGGAGGAGACGGGAATTTCTCCGAGTGGCGAGAGCGCGGGTCTGTCAGATACAACATGCTGCAGTGGAAATATCACAGGCCCTGGACTGTCGCCTTTTACTTTTTACTCTGAATTTGCCTCTTCTGCACTTTTCTTGTCTCGGTGAGTCCCAGATCATTAAATGGAGGGAGAAACGCACTGGTGAAGTTTGGTTTGATCAGAACTTGTGCCTCATCTTCAAATATAAAGCTGCTCTTCTGTTTCTGAAGGGTTTAGGTGCAGCTACAAAATAATTCTTACTTAGTCACAGTAACACCGTATAACCCGGTAAAATGCTGAGAAGGTTTAATGGTATTAAAATCTGGATACCGCCCAACCGTAGTAGTGAGTGCAACAATGTCAAGTATTGGTGTTGGATTGATCAGCCCCTCCACTAGAAAGGTTACGCAGTGCACCATTAGCAATGAGCAAAAATTACAATAAAAAATAAACAAATTACAATAAAACTTTCTTCAAAACTTCCCCATAACTCCTCACTATCCTCACCTCTGCTATCTAAAAACCCTTAGCCCTGCGTGAGGGCCGTTACAGGAGCCGGGGACAGATTTCACACCAGATTTAGAGCCAGATAAAGTTCTGAAGGCTAAAACAATTCATCCCTCTTTCCCACAGAGCGCATGGAGAGAGGAGAGCGCCATTAAAAACTGCAAACCCCCGCCAAGGTCAAGACAGAACACAGCATCTCAGCGAGGAGGAAGCCGGAGGTCGTAGGTCATCTCCACAAACTTTTAATACAGCCTTGTTGACTTACAAAACACATGCAAATGCGTTTTATGGTTATCTAAAAAGACACCAAGGTGACAAGACCTGGAGTTAGACGGATGGGGTAAGGACTAGATTATCCTTAAGACCTTCTGATTTATTTATGGTTTAATTTATCCACCACCCCTGGATGAAAAATAGGATTAAAGCAACCCCGTGGTTTTAAAGAGGATGGATCACGCATTTTCAGCAAGAGTTTCCACAAAGTTATAATGTTTAAAGTTTGAGGAGAAGCCAGGTTGTGACAAGGAGGAAAGGATGAATACGGCAAGATGATTGGGCGAATTGTAGATCATAGAGGACGGGACAAGACACAATTTCCACAAGAGGAGACGGGATTTTAACATAATTCCTAACATATAAATTCACTTTTGCTCACAATTTCTTATTTATCTGATTTGATATGTTTGTTTCTATTCTACTACTACTGCTTTGGAACTGTAAGAGATGTAACTCACCAACCCATAGCCCTTTTTTGTCCAATCCAAATGTAAATACTTGGGGAAAAAACTCACAAGATATTTTTTTCCTGTGTGCACGATGTTGTGGCACGAGATCCTGTGCCATGGACATTAGGGGCAGGGCTCTACAGTTTCGCCCATTTCACTCACATTTGCGAGCAAATATTTCGTCGTGCGAATGAGGAAAATAAAACAGTCGCACCAGTGCGAGTGCTTCTGCAGCCACAATAAGGAGCTGCACAGACGCAACGTGACGAGTTAAACATTCTACATGTATCAAACATTAGGGGCAAAATCACACTAGGACTTCAGAATCGTGCCCAGGCCTGGATCGCCCCTAAAGCGCAACCGAACCGTGCCCGGGCACGGCACCTCCGACCGCGCACGACTCCAGCATACGAGCTCCGGGTGTGCGGCGATATCACTCATACGAACAAACTCCGCTTCAAAACACACCCACGCCCCCTTAAACGAGGAGCGGCACCGCAGCAGGACCCCCACCTGTCCCACCACTCAGTAGATTCCCCTGTGCCACTGTACTTCCCTCTCTAAAGCGAGAGCTTTGTCTCGGTCTTGTCTCGGACTTGAGCGCATTTGGACTCGGTCACGTCACGGACTCGATGTCTGAATACTGAGTGCATCATATTTCATTACGGCCGCTGCTGTCGCCAATAAACTTGTACCAGTGTGCTGGACCTGTGTGCTGGAGCCCGTGGACACTGCACCGCCAGCACCAGATGAGATTTTAAATACACTTCAGTTCAGTTCAATTCAGTTTCCAGTTTTAGCCTGAACATTTTTATTCACTTTCTTTAATATTTCTGCTGTCACTGTTGCTCTGCTTTTTGGGACTACACATTCTCAACAAATTTAACTTGCTGGTACTCTATTTTGTTCAATCTAAACATAAAAACATGAGGAAAACATTCTACAAGATCATTTTTACTGGGCGCACAATCTTGGGGCAATTTTGTCTTGTGAGATCTTGCACTTTAATCAGCAAATCGCAAAAACTGCAATTTAGTACGATTATTTCCTCCACAAACAACAAAGTGTCCCGTCTTATTTTGCACATAAAATGCCACCCCTGGATTTTAGATCTGTACATGTTCTGAAATGTGATTCTTGTATTATTTTGTCAGTTCACTCGGTTCATTCAGACCTTTGCTAACTTCAGTTCAGACAAAAGCACAGATATCTTTCCCAAATCATTACATTTCCTCAGTGTTGGCATGTTTGTTTGGGTGTGTTGAGGCGTTTTCCCTTTGGCTCCCGCCCAAAACCAAGATGCTGGCCCGAATTTTGTTGATTCACACGAGTTTTTGGACTCTATTCACACTTACGTCACAAAACCCGAGGACGTTTGGAAACATGGTGAGTTCTGTTGGCGATAGTAACTCTAACTAAATCTGGAAAAACTGAGAAAATGGCCTGGTTTTCTTCATCTAGATGTCATTGTATTCTTTGTTTGTTTTTTTCATTTTATAAATTGCCTATTAATTTATTATAATTTGTCTAACTAGCGTTCCATTATGTTCGGCAGATCAACAGTGACGACCAGCTGCCTGTAAGTGACATTGATGCGATTAGAGTCCCGTCCCGCAGGGAAAGTGTCGGCAGGTTGTGAAGACGCTGCTGCTGAATCCACGCTTTTATCACGTGCCCAGTGTCGGGAACTACACAAGAAGTTGTCATCCTCATGCTTTAAACGTTTTCCAGTAAGCGTGAATGATGGATATGTGAATAGAGCCTATTATAATGATTGTCGAAGTGTCCCAGAGCACTGCACTATAATCAGTATTCATTCACCCCACAATGGGCGGTAGTGATAAGTTGCTATAGTAGCCACAGCTGCCCTAAGACATACTGAAGTGTCTTGCTTAAGGACGCAGTGACAGAACTTGGTCTAAGCGGGAATCAAGCCCGGACCGTCAGGTTAGGGGACCACTGCTCAAACCACTGAGCCACTGACTAGGGTGACCACCGCCATGACTCTGAAAATTAGGACACTTAGGCCCAAAAGTGGCACAGAAGGCACAGGATTCTCCTTTGGTGCTCTGGCAAAACGATGCTCTGAGCACCGAGCATGTCTGAAGGATTCTTCCTTTTTGCATTTGCTTTTGTTTAACAGTAAACAGTTTCAAACATTGCCATTAGGGACGGGCATTTGATTAAACGTTCTTAATCGATTGTCAGGAGAATTAACGATCGATTATTGAGTAATCATTCATGTTTTTATATTAAAAAGATCATAATTATTATCACTATTACTAATCTGCATAAATAAACAGAACTTTACAGCATATAAACCATAATCACTATAGAGCCACATCAGCCCGTGTGAGATCAGAATGTGTTAATGCAGTTTTGGCACATTTGTTTATGTCTTACAGACACAAAACTTAAAACCACATGGCTCATTTGCATAAACTGTAAAACGCTTGAAAAAAGCAGCTCTTTCCTTGTGCTGATGCTTCAGCTTCTGTGGAACTAAAGGACACGACTCAGTGGAATATGAGTGTTCTCCCTGTGACAGAGGATGTTCTGCTCATGGCATATGTCGTGTTGCAGATGGTTCATGTTTTCAGAGATCATACGTGTGCAGAGCTGTTTGCTATCGCAGTATCGCAGGTGCAATACGGACGGGGATTTGTGGTGATGCAACTTTGGCGGTCGAGGATCCGAAATAAGGACAAAATGTCAAAAATGAGGAGGCATAATAGAGGCCCGAACAGAAGGCTCTAAGAGGGGGAAATTTATTTTATATTTTAATTTATTTGAAAGGCGAGTTATAGGAGTTATAGTAATAAAAACAACCCAATAGAGAAGACTTCATGTATCATTTGTTCATTTGTTTTTTTCAATATAAAACCAAACAAAAATGAAAAAACAACTCTTCTTTATTATTTGTCTCTAAAACCAAAATGAAAACCGGATAATGATTTGTTTTTTCATTTCTGATTCATATATACGATTCATATATTAGGTCTATGGACTGTCAGTGTGAAAAATGTAATAGATAAGTCGCACCTGAGTATAAGTCGCAGGAACACCCAAACCCTCAAAAAAAGAGCGATTTATAGTCCGAAAAATACGGCGGTTGCTGCATCGTTGTTTAAGGTTCAAAGTGTGACAAAAAAGTATCATCTTATAGTCCATAAATTGCAGTAGTACATTTAGTGTTGATTCAAAAATATTCCAACACTACTTATGGGTTTCAGCTTCCTGTTATATGCAACATTTTGAGCAGGTTTTCCCATTCAAAAGAATATTTAGTTTTTAACTGTTAATCACTCTGACGATGGTTCTAATCTCTCATCATTCCTCATCACTTTAAAGGTCTCCATTCCGTTCTCTCTCCTCCTCCAGCGCCAACCGAGCTTTGTGTTGCATTTTTTGTATGAAAAGCGCTCTATAAATAAAGTTTGATGGATTGATTGAACCTCCCGTCCCTCCCCTGTAGGACTGACCTCTGAACCTTTGGGAGACAGAGCCTTCTCCACCGCCGCCCCCACCCTCAACCTCACCGTGACTGCACTGACTGAAAAGCTTTTACTGTTTAACTTTTGTCAATATGATTCACTGTTTTTATCTTTACTGCACTGTTTGCTTCTCGCTCTTTTGACTCTTTTAATATCTGTTCTGTAAAGCGTCTTTGAGTCTCCTGAAAAGCACTTTATAAATAAAATGGATTATTATTATTATTATTATCATCCTGAAGTCTACAGCAGAAAGAGATAACTAAATAAATTGACTCAGACAAACTTTATTGAGCCACAAGGGAAAAGATTTGGAGACAGTAGCTCACACATCACAATATATCATAACAACAACAGCAAAAACATATATGGTAATAACTAGGGTTGGGACAAGATTGAGCACACATGAGAAAAAGTATCTCGTGAGATTTTCCCCCCTGAATTTATTTTGTCTTGGACAAAAAAGACTTAAGATCGGGGGGAGTTCTACAGTTTGAGAAGCTGTACTTCCAAAAAAGCAGGCCTACAATGACCCCTAAAGTATCACACAAAGTAAATAAAAATCGTGAAGCTAAAATTGTGAAATGGATTGCACTTCTTATTTATTACAAATGCTGTCAAAATCTCATCTCGTCTCATTCTCGTGGACCCAATCTCGTGGCGTGTCTCGTATCGTCCTAGTAACAACAAATAAATTAGAAATATCATTAATAATTATCATTTATACTGTAGCTCTTTGTTATTATAAGGGATGTGCCAATCCGATATTCAGTATCGGTATCAGCTCCCAATCCGGCTCTTTTATGAGTATCGGACAGTATCGGATTCAGCCACGTGATCGGACTGATCCAGTTTCACATGTTTTTGGAGCATCGACGCGCTTTACAGCGGCCGTAAGTTAAAATGGAGCCATGTCGCTGTGTGGGACTCAAGGATGTATAAGGCACACTCCCTCTGTCCATGACCACAGACTCACGTGTGGCCGAACGAGATACTGCAGTTGCAGCCATAGACCGTACATATGAGTGGGCTAAGCTATCCCGTTAGCCGCCGCGTGCCAAATAGGAAGTGCGCTAGGAGGCTCTTCCGGCTCCTTCTCTCCCTTTTTCCCATTGACTTACATTGGCATGTGATCGCCCCTCTCTCTGTAACTGTTGCTGTGGCCTCGTCATTTTTGGTCTTAAAATGTTTGTATGAACCTGCTCTACATGATCCTGAATTTTTTTTCCGCTATTTTGTCCGTCAAAAAAACCCTGTTCATAACACAGAGCCTGGCTCCAGATTTGCCCCTGTAGCCGTTAGCATCACGAGCCTCATTTGAGCGGCGCTAAACGCTATGGGTGACGTCACGCTCACTTAGTCCACTTCTTTTATACAGTCTATGGTTGCAGCCCAAGAAAAAATCTCCCATAGAAGCACAATGCATTTTTGAGACATCAAACGGCCCGTGTTCGGCTAACAGGGCGTCCACAGCTTTCAGAAAGGTCAGATTTTGTGGGGATTCTTCTGTATTTTACAATATGAACTTTTTTTTAAAAATTTATCGTCAAAGCTCCTAAAAATCAGCTTTGTTAGAGTTAGCCTAGCCCCGCTCTGAGCCCGCGCTAGCTCCGCTCAGCAGCTCGCGCTTTGATTGGTCAGAACGGCGTTTCTGACCAATCAGAGCGCAGACAGCAGCAGTCAAGACTGTTGGGCTACCACTACCAATTTGATTTGTGACTTACAAAAGAATCATCCGGACGAGTTTGAGATTTACAAGCGCAAGGGGCAAAACCACAGCAGAAAACACTGGCGGAGGCATTTCAAAGAGGAGAAAAGCCTCAAAATGGCGACAAGTTCAAGAAAATAAGCAGAGGATTGTCGAATTCATCGCTTTAGACCAGGGGTGTCCAAACTTTTCTCATTAAGGGCCACATATTAAAACACAGACCAGCGTGAGGGCCGATCGACTGAGGGTCAAAACAGTGAGTAATTCAAATCTGTGCATTTATAACAGGTTTGAACGACCCTCCAGACCTTTGTTCAGGCTTAGACCCTCAAAAGGACACACTACATTTGCTTGATCAAGGTAGAATTCAAAAACATGCAGTAAAAAGTACTACTTGTGGTACTATGGGCCAATTCACCTGGAAGCCTGAGGGCCAAAAGAATTTGGTCTGAGGGCCACATTTGGCCCCCGGGCCATAGTTTGGACATGCCTGCTTTAGACGATCAACCGCTGTCTGTGGTGGAAAACACAGGCTTTCGTCGTCTAATGGACTTTTTGGAACCAAGGCACGAACTTCCTTCACAACACTACATTACAGAGACGGCGCTACTGTCGCTAAAATAAAAGGTATCGGATCGATATCGGAAAGAGCACTCCTTAAAAAAATCGGATTGGATCGGAAGGCAAAAAAATCGTGATCGGGACACCTTTAGTTATTATAATGTACTGTGACGTCTGCTGTGTCCAAATAATTTCCCTTGTGGATAAATAAAGTTAAAGTCTAAGTCTATAAAGAACTGGAGTTGGTATCGCTGCTCATAGATACTTTTTATGGCGTCCGACAAAAAGTTGGAAGCAGAACACAGCCGCACTTCATCCTTTCAATTAAATAAGTATAGTTTTATAATCACCAGACAACAGCTCCGAGTGCGTTATCTTCATGATCCTGTTATTAAAGTGCTTTTATTATTGCACACAATTCTATACGCTTCCCTTTCGGCACAAAGGGAGTTTAGGCGGTGATGGAAAAACAAAGCAGTGGCGTTTTATGAAAGTATAATTAATCCTCTTATTGATTTGTGGCCGTATCCTCAGCTCTCTCCCTCTTTATAATGTGACGTGAAACAGACGCATTCAAATCCCAAACGCTTTCATGTGTCACTTACGGTTGATCTGATAATTGTTTCACACAGCGTCATGCCGCTTGCTTTTGTTTCCCTTCTGAGTATTTCTGTATAGAACGACACTGATATTATAATTTCAAAAGGACGTAAAAAAAATACATAAAAACAAAAAAAAGATGCAGGTTTTTTCCCTCTGATTTGGCTCAGTTAAAGTTGCACTGAGTAACCGGTTTGGTGGAGGGTCCGTCACGTTGCCTGTGCTCGTGGAGATGCGCCGAGAATGTCCCGCAGTACGGCCCAAACCTTCTGAATCTCCGTGGAGACTCGCAAGCCAAATTTACGGGTGAGGTCTGCGGAGAGGCGACCCACTCACGGTAAGAATGGATGTTTTTGTAAGGTATTTCTGAGCACGTCAACGTCTGTAGTTAAATAAATGCGAGGCAGGTTAGTTCAACGCCGTACGCTGGACAATTTAAAGGTGCATTGTGTAACTTTTCTGGTGGAGGGACTGTCAAAAGCTTTTCTGTGTTGTAGGGTTGGGCGGTAATACGGTAATATGGTATCCCGAGGTATCAAAAAGAGGAGAAAGTTCCCAAGGGCGAAGTCAGACTTTCACGGAGGAGACGGGAACTTCTCCTCCTGGCGAGAGCGCGGGTCTGTCAGATACAACATGCTGCAGTGGGAATATCACAGGCCCTGGACTGTCGCCTTTTACTTTTTACTCTGAATCTGCCTCTTCTGCACTTTTCTTGTCTCGTCGTGTCCCAGATCATTAAATGGAGGGAGAAACGCACTGGTGAAGTTTGGTTTGATCAGAACTTGTGCCTCATCTTCAAATATAAAGCTGCTCTTCTGTTTCTGAACGGTTTAGGTGCAGGTACAAAATAATTCTTAATTAGTAGTGTTATTATTATTATTCCAGGAAGAACAGTGACATCTCCATAGCAACAAGAAGATGATGGATCACCAGCCATAAAGGTTTTATAATGTCAGTCTTGTTATTAACCCTCGAAGACCTACGTTATCGCACACGATAATGAGGAATATGTTTCTATAACCGCGCAGAACTTTCTAACGGTAAAAGACAGAAACTTCCTTTTCCCCTCTGAAAGTGCAGACATAGAGGTTTCCGTACATTTCTGCGGCTTTATCCTACGTCACACTCACGCTGTGTGATGACGTGAGCAAAACGAGTGTCCAACAGGAACTTTGTTTTCCCCAAACTCATGCGCTCCGTCCATTTTGATCGAGCCAAACTTTGCCAAAGAGTGAAGTGAGTCAAGATGGTCGACTCCTCTGACTGTGTGTGTTTAGAACGAGGGAAAAAGTCGCTCTAAGTGGAGTTAATTCTCACACACATGGAAAATGACACATCTTGGTGTGTGTAATTGTGCATCTCTTTCTATTTTTATTTAAAGGTTTATTTCAGTCCAAATGAACAAATCCAAATGTAATTTCCACCCTGGAAATGCAGAAGTGCTGTGGCTCTGGCCCTGGACCTGACAGGAGCTGTTTCCAGGACTGGACCAGGAAAGTCATGGAGCGATTACACTTTTTTTGTTTTTAGGGCAATAAGGAGATTTTTTATTTACTTACAGACTTGATATTTTACATTTTTGTAACTAAGGCCCTAAATTAAGTAATTTTTATGTCCAAAAAGTTGTTTCTACATGTTTGCTGTGTGTTTTGTATAAAAGAGTGTGAATTTAAATTTTTGTTTTATGTTTTTCCATCTCTATTTCTGGTCCTGTAGCTTTTCTCACAGCCTCATGACACAACTACAGCAGCAGATTGTGAAATAACAGGTTGGACTGAACAAAAGGAGGTAGAACACTTCATTAAGAAGCAAAATTAAGAAAAAATTCCAGGCGAGGAGAAATGTGCTAAAATTTCCCTTAGGTCTTCAGGGGTTAAGTAGAATAATATCGTAATATCGTGAGCTTTCCCACGATATCGCAATAAATATTGTATCGTGAGACTTGGATATCGTTACACCCCTAGAAAATAGCGTATTATGAACCTTCAGACCAAGGTGTCATTGTGCAAAACACTTCACTACAGATTTTGACATCACATTTAATATTACAAACTTCACACTGTCATCATATAATAGTCCTTTCCGTGTGAGTTCCTATGATTTTTTATTTTTATTTGTTTGTTTCGTTCATAAAGTATGAAAAGACATTAACAGTGGCACAATATCAAACATACAAGAAATGACTGAAAAGGAGCCGAGAGAAGAAGAATCTTATGTTATCTGCCCCCTTTTCCCTTTTCTAAACACATCAACACTGATAATCTCTGTGAAACATTTCAAATCGGCACATTTCATTTCAGTCGCAATTATTAATCCATTGCAAACAGAAATCTTCACTTTTCTGCACAACGACGTAATTTTCGTTTTCATACGTACACATTGCACTGGATTTTGTGTGCGTTTTTTAAATGCCGTTATTGGACTCGAATCTTTCACTATTCCATAACTGAGCTCCTTTCACAGCGACGCTTCGCTCCATAACCTTGGTTCTGAATCTGGATTTTTTTTTTTTAAACATGTAGGTTCCTTTTAAATCGTAGCGGCTTGTCCTCATCTCAGTCTTTGAATACTTGCAGGTAACACATTGCACTTTGCTTTGCACAGACTTAAGTCAACAATATCACACATTTTCATCACTTTAAGTTGCACAAATAATGGTTTGGACGGCTCTGATGGCCTCTCTAAAGCTATTCAAGAGAGGTCCAACTTTTAGCATATTTTTGGCCATTTTTTCCAGTATCAACACTTCAAATTGGTTTCTTTTCATTTATAACACGGGTGCAACATTACTGACCAGTCTGAAGCTTCTGGACGGATAACCTTGAGAACAAAATGAAATTCTTTATAATGAATTGTATTGTATGTGCATTGCCTGGTGTGAGTGGGCTGTGTCTGTGCTGAGGTGAATAATGAACTCAAGGACTCGGTGTTTTTTCACTTCAGGCTTTAATGGCAGCGCCGCGATTGACACGCTGAGAAAAAAGTCCACCAAAAAAATAGATCTATATATTCAAACTGATACGAGCTTCCTACATATTTTTCCTGTAACATGAGTCAGAGGCTGTGGTGGTTCAGAGTCAGAAATGATGTAAACGAGGTAAAAGTGACTCTAGTGAAGTGACGTGAGAGATGGGCCATTATGGATTTGTGTTTTATTAAAATTGTTTATATATCCGAGATTTGGTCTGCTGTTGTGGCAGGTAGTGTTGTCACGATACTAAAATTTCAAACTTCAATACGAAGGAATAGACCGGACATTCAATACTGATAATTATACCACAATGATATTAACCCCTGAAGACCTGAGGGCAATTTTAGTATATTTCTCCTCGCCTGGATTTTTTTCTTAAATGTGCTTTTAAAACTGCCCCTTTTACCCTATAATAAAGTGTTATACATCTGTTTTTTTTTCAGTCCAACCTGTTATTTCACAATCTGCTGCTGTAGTTGTGTCATGAGGCTGTGATAAAAGCTACAGGACCAGAAATAGAGATGAAAAAAAAGAAAAGAAAATTCACACTCTTTTATGCAAAACCCACAGCAAACATGTAGAAACAGCTTTTTGGACATAAAAAATGCTTAATTTAGGGCCTGAGCTACAAAAATGCAAAATATCAAGTCTGTAAGTAAATTAAAAATCTCCTTATTGCCCTAAAAACAAAAAAAAAAGTGTAATCGCTCCATGACTTTCCTGATCCAGACCTGGAAACAGCTCCTGTCAGGTCCAGGGCCAGAGCCACAGCACTTCTGCATTTCCAGGGTGTTTATTTCATTTGGATTTGTTCATTTTGAGTGAAATAAACCTTTAAATAAAAATAGAAAGAGATGCACAATTACACACACCAAGATGCAAAGTTTGGCTCGATCAAAATGGACGGAGCGCATGAGTTTGGGGAAAACAAAGTTCCTATTGGACACTCGTTTTGCTCCCGTCATCACACAGCGTGAGTGTGACGTAGGATAAAGCCGCAGAAATGTACGGAAACCTCTATGTCTGCACTTTCAGAGGGGAAAAGGAAGTTTCTGTCTTTTACCGTTACAAAGTTCTGCGGTTATAGAAACATGTTCCTCGGTATCGTAGACGATAACGTAGGTCTTCGAGGGTTAAAAAACACTCTTTATTTAGACAAAACAATGTGATTTTCAACATTACTTCATATTAATTTCTATCTGCGTAATCCCTCAGTGGTCCAGGTAGGTTTATTTCTGTCCTGAATGTGCCTTTTTTAGTATCGACACCTGCTCAAAATACCAAAAAAAAGCCGGGTTCCCTTTAAACGCCGGGTGCAGGTGTATATTTTGATAAATAAACGCCAGCTCAAAATAAACGGCGAGTCGAATGTTCGAGCTGGGAGACAGAAGTCGAGCTGCAACAACAGGACGCAGGACTGATGCAGAAACAAATCTTAAAACCACATGGATAATTTGCATAAACTATAAGCGCTGATAAAAACCTTGCGCTGATGCGGTGGATGAACGTTCTCGCTCTGCTGCTCCACACTCGCTGCGTCTGTCGTCTGTTTTAACTCGCTAAAGAGATTTCTGCACATTGCGACAGGGTTTTAAAGACTTTCCGTAATTCAGGAGTCGCTTTCAAATGTGGGAAACTCGTCGCGCCGTAGATATTTTGTTGTAACGTTTCAAATGAACTCGCCTACGTCTGTGTAGAAAGTCGCACTGGTTAAAAGAATCTGAGTAACAGATTTTCCCAGTTTTGCTGAGAAAGATTTTTGTGAGGAAGGACTTAATCGCCCCAAATTACCGCCTGGTCTCAAATAAACGCCTGGTCTGTTAAGTGATCGAAACAAATAAACGCCCCGGTTCTTATTTGGTATTTTACGGTAGTTTTTTATCGAATATCATCTGATTTTCGATACTTTTGACGACTCTTCTTTAAGTCCTATTAGTGTCACCGGCTGCAGTATTTCATCAATAATCTGAAATAACCCTCGTGATATTCGCCAATACAAACATTAAGCTTTTAAAAACGTCCACCGCACACCAGAAAAGTTACACAGTGCACCTTTAAAGCTGTTCGTAAAGTGTAAAAGCAGAACTTTCTGACAAAATCAACCAAACGAACAACATTTCCCCCTCCAGATCAAATTAGAGTCAGGACTGTGGAAATGCAAGTGCACTCAGAGTAATTACGAATGTTTTCACAAAGTATAAATAAAATAGACACAACTAAAGCAAAAAATACTTCTTTATTCTTCTTATTCTTTAATTTTTATCCAGATATTAAAATGCTGTTACCTCCTCAAAAACAAACCCGGAGAATGAATGGTGTGTTGCATATTGAGAGATTGAGGTTATTTTTTTTTTTAATATTATTATTGAACCACTTTATTTACACATGTTTTTGTTATGCAAGTCATAGAATTTGAATTTACTGATTCATTTTTGTTAATTTTATTGATTTTTTTATTGTATGTGTTGTGTTGTTCTGTACTGAAAATGTTAATAAAGTAAAAAACAAAACAAAACAAAAAAACATACCTGAAGTTGTTTTTTGTTTTATCCTTTATTGTTAGTCTGTCTCCATCTCTAAAGCTCAAAATGCTCAGTTGCACCTTGTGATGTCATGTAGTGGTCGTTTCGTTTTCACGTGAACAGCGACGTTTTCCCTTTAGTTCTGTAGAGACTGGCATTTCCAGGGCTGAAATCATCCAAGTGATTCTAGTGTGTGGATGTCTTTAAAAACACAGTGGAGCGCTTCCTGTATCACCATACGACATCACAAGGTGGAATAGAGTGTTTCCAGTTTGAGAGAAGGAGTCCGCCTAAATATGCAGGGCTCATGTTAACTCCAGGAATGTGAATACCATCACAGAGGTCCGGAAACAGCCTCATACAGGCCCTTAAAATGTCTTCGAAAACTAATAAAAGTCAAGTGACAAACAAACCCAAAGTGAAAAGCCTTTATGCCTGTGATGAGGTGAGTTTATTGACTGGCGTGAGGAGGAGACAGGATAAATAAGACGCTACATCAGGAGGAGTGGGGCTCCGGTTCAGAGCTCCCTCTTCTCTCATTTCACCCCTCACTGCCTCCCCTCGCTCAGGCCGAGGCACCGGCACCGGCACCGGCTTCTGGGTCCTACAGCCCGACAGTTCACAGAAGAAAGTACGCCATTGTTTTATATACAGCTGTGCTCATACGTTTACAGACTCTGGCAGAATTTTTGAGTTCTTGGTCCAGAAGCTGCACAGAGGACGTACTTGGATATTCAACATGATAATGATCCAAAACACAAAGTGGAGCTGTCACTGGCTCCAGCAGAATAAAGTGAAGGTTCTGGAGTGTTCGTCTCTTCTGACCTCAGAATCACTGAGCCTCTGGGCAGATTCAAGCTGCAGTTCAGACAAGAGCCCAAGAATTTACAGGAACTGGAGCCTTTGGCCGAGAAGAATGAGCAGCTTTACCATCAGAGAAAATAACACATCCACAACTATCACAAAAGACTCCAGCTTCACTGGGTCATTTGTGTAGTTTCTGTGTCATTATGATTTAAAAAGAGGAAACACAGGAGTTTGATCATAAACGGCTTCACCCAAACACCAACCATGAGGGAAAGAAAAGTTTTTGTTTTCATTCATATTCTCTGAAAAATGGACAAGAAATCAATAAGATTCTGTCAGGACATGTAAACTTCTGAACACAACTGTACATATGTGTAAAGTTGTGGAAATATTTAGGTGAGAACGAAATAAAGAACTTGAGTCAAATAATTGTCTTTTTGGGGTTTATTCTCTTGCAAGAAAAGAAAAAGCCGAGATGGAAGAGAGTAGATCAGAAGAAGGAGAAAGAGAGAGAGCGTGGGGCAGATACAAAGGGATGTACATCATGACATAAATAATGAGGGAGGACTGGACACTGAGGGATGGACCTGGGAGAGGCCAGTTTCAATGGAAAAGCACCGACTGAAGCTGGGCCAGATCATTATAACAGTAAATGTGTTCAAGAACATGTCAAAGTGTAAATCTTATTTACAATCTCTATTTGTTTTACAAAAAAGAGCCTTGAAAATCATCAGTAACAGTCACTTTAGAGATCCTTCCAACCCATTATTTATCAAATATAAGGGACTGAAATTTCATGATCTAGTTGACTTTAGAATATTACAAATAATGTACAAAGCAAATGGAAATGTACCAATTAATATTCAAACACTGTTTGAAAAAAAGAGTAAGTAATTACTGTCTGAAGGGAACAGAAGTATTTAAAAAACCTAGATTTAGAACCAAGGTTAAGGAACGGAGTATTGCAGTAAAAGGTGTAAACTTATGGAACAACTTAAATGATAAAAGAATCAAAATCGCTGAATATATTTAAAAAACTGGTTAAATCAAGTGTATTAAATAATGATGAAACTGTAAACTGAGATAGTGTCTGTGGCAAAGTTAAACATTAGATGAAAACATTTATGACTAATTTGAGTTAAATTAAGAGGCTAAACCAGAAATCAATTGTGAAAAGTAAATATATTTTTTGTAAAAAGGGGCAGAAAATAAAAGATGTATTCTTCTCTCTGCTCCTTTTCATTCTGATATTGTACTGTCATGTAAAACAAAAAAGCCTTTTCTTTTATAATGAATGAAATAAAATAAATAAATTTAAAAAAAAAGAGTTTTGCTACTACAATAAGTCCATGACTTTCATAACAGAATTATATTTTAAGGGTCCAGGTTACTGTGTTTTCTGATCTGTTCTAATGTTGTTTCCTCATCACAAACAGACCTGGAGTTGTGGTTTGTTTCATTCACATGTTTAACACACAAACCCTGCGTATTTCGGCTGAGTTCTTACAGTCCACATTTTGTTCCACCTTGTGACGTCATGTGGTGATACAGGAAGTGCTCCTCTGTGTTTTTAAACTCCACGCACCTTCACTAGAATCATTTGGATTATTTCAGCCCTGGAACCTTTATCTCTACTGGGCTAAAGGTAAAAGGTCGGCGCTAACTCCAAAACTACCGCTTCATGACACAGCGCTCGGAGACCAGAGAGTAGTTTTACCATTAAAGTAAAGCTAAGAATAACTAGCATGCCAGCACACACTTCCTGATTGTTGGAAAATAGAACAGCAAGTTAAATTTTGCTCAGACACATGGAAAAATGAGTACAGGGCTTTTCTTTTAAATCTGGGATAAATGTCGGGACGCACTGATGCCACTTTTTCGAAAACAGACGGGAGTACGAGTACAATTATTTCTGTACTTGCCGATACCGATACAGATACTGATACTTTACCAATCTTACAAATGCGCAAATGCAAAAAGTATAAACCCGGAAAATATCCAAACAACCCTGATATTCCCTCTGTGCACACGGGGCTGTCTCCATAAGAACTCTGAACTTTTCTTTCATTTTATTATTATTATTATTATTATTATTATTATTATTATTATTATTATTATTATTATTATTATTATTATTATTATTAAATTTTGCTTTGATTGAGAATGTGAATATGAAAATTTGACAATAAACTTTTTGAAGCTTGATTATAATGTGTTTTTACTGCAGCTTTGCGCACATTTGATCACATTTTACAGAAACGAAACTGAAAACTGCACGGCTCATTTGCATACAGTATAAAAGGAGACGATGCGGTTCAGCTTCTGTCTGACTAAAGGACACGCCTCAGTGGAATATGAGTGTTCTTCCCGTGACAGAGGAGGTTCTGCTGGTGCCGAGTCTGTTCTGTGTTTGTCGTGTTGGAGTTGGTTCATGTTAAACTTTTCAGATGGTACGAGTGCAGCGGCTCTTTCACTGATGTCGCTACAGTCGCTTTATTCATGTCGCTCTGTTTTCTGATAACCAGGATACTGGATTATTCGGGAGACTGAAACCGGAATACTGCGGAATGTGTCGTGTAAAAGTGGTATTGGCAAATGTTTAACGAGTACGAGTACGTTATGGAAGTATCGGGCCAATACCAGGATCAGCTCCCGAGCCACACGCTCCACAGCCCGAGGACGGTGCACTGTTCCGAAGTTTAGAACCTCGTTTGGTCGGTCCTCTTTTTCGTACAAAGCCATAAGCCTCTGGAACACGCTGCCATCTGAAATAGTCTCATGCACAAGTTATGGAATGTTTGCACGTCTGACCAAACGATGGCTTTTATCCACTCAAACATGCACACATTAATGAACTGTGTGAATACAGAAATATGAAATGTACATATGTATATAGTGCGTGTGGTTGTGATGTATGAATGTGTCTGATCTTATCTCTAGGACTGAGTTACCATTTTGTAAGTTGTTTTTCATGTTATTTTTTTGGCATATCTGCCATTTTATATCAACCTGTCCAGGGACTGCAGGTGGAAATTAGCCTATTTGCTATAACCTGGCACAAACATATTACCTCTTTTGTCTAGGTCAATGTTTTTATGTGCATTGTCCCTGTCAAATAAACTAATAAACTAAACTAAACTAAGTATCGGTGCATCCCTGGATAAATGATCTGTAAAAGGACACTACGGTACAGTATGTGCACAGCTGTCGATAAACAGGGCAGATCACAAAGAACAGCCACTCCGCTCTCACCCCAGAGTGTCATGGTGGCTCACAGCGCTCTTTGTACAGCTAATGTGTTTTATATTTAGATGAAGACAGCCTGTCGCGGTCTGAATTTTGTCACAAACTACTGCTTTTTCAATATATTCTACGAATTTATGAGGAAAAAGGGCTGTACATCAGCTTTAATGTTCCATAACTAAAATACCGCGTGTCTGTAGAAAACATTAAACAGTAATTTGTCCCATATTTGTACATGCATACGAAACAGGACCGCTGCCAACAGAAAAACAACGACGTTTTTAACAAGAATGAAAATGAATGGCCTTTTCCTGGATTTTTTTTCCACGCGTTTGCGCATTGTATGAAGAGCTCTCGAGGTCAAAATAAGTCTGTGTACTCTCTGCATGTGATTCTAAAGCATTTTATTTTCCCATGATCAGGAAGTGTGCATTAGCATGTTACAGCAAAGCTCCACTCTGGCCACTGACTGCTGGGAAAACTGGGAACACACGAGCGACAAAACACGACGCAGACCAACTCAAATCAGCCATTTCCGACCACTGCAAAAGAGAGAAGCACATTCTGGACCAGGACGAAGCGAACATCACCGGGACAGACGACAACAAACATCGTCGCTGGATTAAAGAGACAATGAACCTGGACGAGGGAGCTTTTTTTTACTCTCACACACCGAGATACTGTCCTGAGGAAGTCGGACTGCAGATGGCAGGAAAACAGCGCCAAAACCTGTATAAATCAGCTGAGCGGACACGGCGACATCACGTAATCACTCTGAGGAAAATGAACTCTTGGTCTGAAGCAAGAACCTGATAACAGAACGGACCACGGCACAAGGTTTTTCTGCCTTTACGTTAGACCCCGACAGTATAACAGAAGAGTCCGTGCATGAAAACACTGAAACTTTTAAAACTGTGCTAAGCATCTTCTCGCTGTTCCACATGGGGACTCAGCTCAGACTAAGAGAAGTTCATTAACTCCTCCTCACCTTTCCTCGGTGTATTTCTGCCCCTCTCCCTCCTCCTCTCCTCCTCTCTCTGTTCTCTCTCCGGTCTCTGGGACACAATGAGGCTGGAGTACAGTTTCCTCCTCAGCCTCCCGTCTGAGCCTTTGTGAGCGTCTCTTTTGTCTCCGACCGTCTGAAGGCCGGAGTATAAAGCAGACAGGGACCGTAGTGTGCGCTGGGCTTTCACCGGACCTGTCCACAGACCGAACCTCACAATACGAGCTGTGAAACACGAGTCCCTGCGCCGCTCCACAGTCTGCAGAACGGTTCTAAAGGGACGAGGGCCGGGCGCTCTGACTCTTCAAACGTTTACGGCGTGAAATAAGCTTCATAATAAACATAATGACCCCGTTTGTACTGGTCTACACACAGGCGGACGAGGCTCTCACAGCACTGCAGCAGCCCGGCATTCATCCCTCACAGTCAGTGGGGGAAAACTACTGTAGCCACAACTGCTCAACCACGAGGGCCCATATCATTTCCAATGTTATAATGGTGTTTTCCTCATCAAAAACAGACCTGAGGTTGTGTTTTGTTTCATTCACTCATGTTTAACGCACAAACCTGCAGATTTAGGCTCTCAGACTGAAAACATTCCTTGTGCTATGATAATACAAGAAGTGCTCCACTGTTTTTTTTAAACTCCAAACATGTTCGTTAGCATCATTTGGATGATTTCAACCCTGGAAGTGCCGATCTCTGCTGAACTAATCGCAGCTGGTAACTTCAAAACTACTAATTCATACAAATTGGACCAAAGCATGTTGAGCTTTGGAGATGTAGACAGACTAATAATAAAAGATCACTCAAACATGTGAATGAAATAAAACAACTCCAGGTCTGTTTGTGAGGAGGTAACAATATTCTGACAGGGCTTCAAGCTCACAAGAGTCAATTTCATGGAATATAGGACATTTAACCTTGGACAGCAAGATGAATTCTCACAATATTTTTCGGTTCACAAAGTCACATGAACACATCTGGACCAGGCGTCGCTGCTCAGAGCACAACCGGCAACCAGTGGCTCAAACCATCGACCAATCACGGCACAACAACTGGGCAGAAGCCAAAAGTGGAACCTTTTTCATCCGGTGAGCTACCGTTACAAAACAAAAATGCCAAAGAGCTACTTATTTTAGCGCCCACAAGAAACTGAGACGATTTTAAGAAAGAGGGCGAGCCTTTGGATACATTTAGACGCCTACGAAACATAAACCACCGTCCATTTATGTGTGCACAAAGTTGGGCTTCAAAATAATACATTTACAACGGTGACAGGCTTGTGATTAATCACATTTCTCTTATTCAGCACAATGATATAATTCCCAAATCCCTTGACGAGCTACTTGAAAGTGGGTAGAGAGCGACTGGTTAGGGACATAACAACAATAACCGAAATCTGGTGATATCGTATCGTCAAATGTCTCACAATAACATCATGGACTATCACAATATATCGAATCACAAATCTTTTGCTTAAATGAACAGTGCTGATGCAGAAATAGCTAAAAAAAAAAAAAGAGGGAACTACATAGACCATGATCCTTTGCTCCGTTTCAGTGCAGACGACATGAAGAAATAACTGTTCTAAGCACTTTTACATCTTCATTCTTTGGATTAAGTCTTGTGAAGCATTTTTAGAAGAAAAAGTCTTAGATTCACAGTTTAATATTGCAATAAATATCGTTTCATGAGATGTTTATAGTGAAAATGTCGTACAGAGAGATTTGGATTTCGTTCCGTCCCTAATGACAATAAATGTTGCACCAAATGACTGGTCAAAGCGTTTTATAATGTCAGTCTTATTATGTAGAATATCATAATATCGTGAGCCTCCACACCGTATCGCAGTGATACAATGATGAGGTTCATACTGTGACGAGATCGTATCGTGACACTTGGATATCGTTACACTCCTGAGCTACAGGTTGGAGGTCTGAACAGACTAAGACGTACTTCCGCCTGTTTTAGCAGAAATACGGACGGTTTAGTTTGCAAAAAATGTGCAGAGGGAAGAGCTTTGTGCATTTGATGTCTGTTTTTGTTTCGTCTGTTGCGATACTTCGACTGATCAGCACGGAGTACATGTTTGAATGCTCCGGCTTTCTCCGATCAGTTTCAGCGAGAGGCATTACAGTCCGCTGTGAGCCTGGTTATCTTCCATTACTCAGACTATTAATTCAACTGTGCACCAAGAATAAAAAACCTAAAAAAGCACCCACAATGAGCGCAGCAGGTCGATGTTTCCTGACAGTAAATAAACACACAGCTCTCTCTCTC
Organism: Odontamblyopus lacepedii; assembly: GCA_034769755.1. Classification (NCBI taxonomy): domain Eukaryota; kingdom Metazoa; phylum Chordata; class Actinopteri; order Gobiiformes; family Gobiidae; genus Odontamblyopus; species Odontamblyopus lacepedii. The sequence goes on from CM068350.1 coordinate 40,479,156, forward strand.
TCTCCAGGTCTAAGTAAGAGCGTGATCAGAGCTTTGGCCTCAGACTGAGACTTGTGGAGCGGCAGAGTCACCGCCTCAGCACAAACCGGCGGCGCTCTTGGCACAAAAACGTCTGATCGAAAATAATGACACTCGCTCTCTCCCCGCTCTCCTTTACTCTCCATCTCTCTCCTCCCTCTTTTATCTCTCTCCCTTACCCCCTCTCCTCTTCTGTCAGCCTTGGGCAAACAACACTCGTTGGTCTCTCATCTTCTCCCCCTCTCTCCTCTCCCCTCTTTCTCTCTTCCCTCCTCTCTTCTTCTCTCAGCCCAGGGCAAACACTACACCTCTCGGGTCTCTCCTCTTCTCTCTCCCTCTCTCCTTTCCCCCTCTTCTCTCTCCAAACTTTCTTCCCTCTCTCTTCTCTCCATCTGCGCCCTCTTCCCTTTCTCCTCTCCTCTCTCCTCTTTTATCAGCCTTGGGCAAATACTACACTTCTCTGGTCTCTAGCGTTGGGCGGTAATACGGTAATACGGTGTCCCGCGGTATCAAAAAGTAGCAACGGTATCGGTTTCATTGCCGTCATTTAAAAAAAAATCTGCATAAAGACCTAAAACCACTTCCTCCCCTCCTCTTCAAACGTGGTTCCACTCGGAGATTTCCATCCACACGCAGAGAGGAAGAAGAAAAAAACCCGACTGACGCTTCGTGGGCGACGTTGAGCCCAAAAGTTTGTGACGGAGACGTTTTATTGAAGCCGAGAGTCGAGAGGGGACGAGGCTGAAGAGGAGAAAGTTCCCGAGGGCGAAGTCAGACTTTCACGGAGGAGACGGTAAAGAACAATTTATGGTTGTGCATCAAAACGTGTCCGAAACTTTCTAACTATTCTACTGTTTGTTTACGTTTTACAGAAAAAAACCTTATAACCACACGGCTCATTTGCATACAGCTCATTTGCATACAGCTCATTTGCATACAGTATAAGCGCTGATAAAAACGGCTCGTGCGCTGATGCTGATGCGATCGAACGCGCCGCAGAGTTTGGTTTGATCAGAACTTGTGCCTCATCTTCAAATATAAAGCTGCGACTCTGTTTCTGAAGGGTTTAGGTGCAGCTACAGAATAATTCTGACTTAATAAACTCTGGTAAAATGCTGAGAAGGTTTAACCGTATCAAAATTTGGATACCGCCCAACGCTGTCTGGTGTCTCCTCTGCTCTCTTCTCTCTTCTCTTCTATCAACCTTGAGCAAATACTGCACCTCTCTGGTCTCTTGTCTTCTCTCTCCTCTCCCTCTCTCCTCTTCCTCTCTCCTCTCTCCTCTTCCTCTCTCCTCTCTCCTCTTCCTCTCTCCTCTCCCTCTCTCCTCTCCCTCTCTCCTCTCCTTCACTCCTCTCTATCTTCACTCTCTCTTCTTCTCCATCTCTCCTCTATCCTCCTCTGCTCTCCATTTTCCCTCTCTCCTCTCCCTCTTTCCTCTCCATCTCCCATCTCCCCTCTTCATCTCCCTCTCTTCTCTTCCTCTCTCCTCTCCATTTTCCCTCTCTCCTCTCCATCTCTCCTCTCCATCTTCGCTCTTTCCTCTTCCTCTCTCCTTTCCCCTCTCCTCTTCCTCTCTCCTCTCCATCTCTCCTCTTCCTCTCTCCTCTCCATCTCCCCTCTCCTCTTCCTCTCTCCTCTTGCTCTCTCCTCTCCATCTTCACTCTTCCTCTCTCCTTTCCCCTCTCCATCTTCCCTCTCTCCTCTTCCTCTCCCTCTCCTCTCCCTCTTTCTTCTCCTCTTCTATCAGCCTTGGGCAAACACTACACCTCTCGGGTCACAAAGCTCGCGGACTGTGTCTCTTTTATCATTCAGCCACTTATCCTCTCCTCCATAAATCCCGCCCGGCGCCTGCTCCTCCTTTAAACGCCTCTTTTATGCAACCTTGACTTAATCAGGAGCTCTTCATGGCCTCCACTTTGACTAAACGCATTTTCATAACGCACTAAAAAAGACATCGCGATCCATCCACTTCCTATTCCGCGGCTTGAGATGGTTTGTGCACCAGAGAGGACGGCGACGTTTGCGAGACACACACCAACCAAATTGATTTTTTATTCCCCGAGTTTTATGTTCTTTCAGCGCAAACCAGCAGCCCATCGGAAAGTAATAAATTGTGATGAGAGAAGAGGCATTCGCATATGAAGCAGGGAGCCAGGGCCAAAATTTAAATCACCTCATTCCAGCAGAGGAACATTTTTAAGCTACAGTCTTGCCCTCCAGCCTAGCATAGGAGGAGGGTGGAGTTTTAAAGGACCGCCTGATGTGAGAACGGTCCGGAGTGAAATAACGCTGATAAACCGGCTTCAGCTCAGGCAAAAACAACACGTGAAATGTAGGGATGTCACGAGATCCAGAGTCTCATGTTACGATATCATCACAGTATGAACCTCACAGTACAGTGTTTCCCACAGACCAAGTAGCACTGTATGAACACCTCATTTTACAAGGCTTTCTGAAAAATAACTCCAGTGCCCGATCTTAAGGGACCTCCTTGGATTCTGGCCCATTTATGGCTCGTGGGGCAGCCCGGGGCCAGGACCCCGGACAGCGCCAGGCTGAGTGTTGGGATGAGCCGGGAGGTTCGCCCGCCTAGAGAATCGTGAGCGAACGGACCGGTGTCTGAGCTCCGTGACACGCGGGGCGAAGTGCGGAGCTCGGACAGCAGTTTACGGGCGCCCGCTCTGCTCGCGGTCCCGTCCACGGAGATGCGGGTGGTTTCAGGTCCACAGCCACGGCCGCGGTCCTGGCCCGGGCAGAGAGTCTGGTCTGGAGGGCAAATAGTGCAGGTGTTTTATAAGTGTAGCTGTGTCTGACGTGTATGTGCGTGCTCTCTCTCTCTGCATGTGAGTGAGAACGACAGAATCGCATTGAAAAAAAAAAAAAAAAGAGAGGCAGGATCAATATCAATCTGTGGCTCTTGGGCATCAATGAGTGGTGCAGCGCCAGACAATAGTCAATGTGTGGGAAACACTGCAGTACAATATTTATTGCGATATCGTGGGAAAGCTCACAATATGGTGACGATATTCTACATAATAACAAGACTGACATTATAAAATAAACGATGTCCAAATCTCTCTGTACCATATTTTCACCATAAACATCTCATGGTACGATACTGTGAATCTGCCACTTTTTCCTCTAGAAACGCCTTCACAAGACTTAATCCAAAGAATTAAGATTTCAAAGTGCTTAGAACAGTTATTTCTTCATGTCGTCTACAGTGAAACGGAGCAAAGGATCATGGTCTATGTAGTTCCCTCTGTTTTTTTTTATTTTTTAGCTATTTCTGCATCAGAACTGTTCATTTAAGCAAAGAGACTTGTCATTCGATATGCTGTGATGGATAAGCGCTTTTCACAACTTCCACAGCATTACTTCCTGATTCGCAGATGATAAAACGCTTTGTAAGGAGCCTAAAGATCCTGCGTATCAAATATAATTATACTGAGGCAAGACACATGTTACTTTATTTCATGAAACAAAAATGCCCCAGGTACATTTTCTAGCTAAATGTTATAGGTTTGCCTGAAATTTTCCAAAGTATGGCATTAAAGTTATCTTGGAAACAAGCAGGCGACGCCACAAAGCCAAGCTGCAGTCAGATTTACGGAGGGGCGAGTCTCTCACAGTAAGAAAGCATGTTTTTTTAGGTGCTGGATAGTAATGTGAGATGGACACGCTTAATTCCACGCAACATTCCCTGAAAAGTGGCACAGTGAATCTTTACCGCAGTCTAAATGAGGCGGTTTACCTTTAGGGCTGCTATGTCTAGTATCTATTTGTAAGTCAGCACCCTGGAGAGCAGCAGGCGTCAATAGTGTCAACATTTATGTATGGACTGGGCAATTTGGGATCAATTAAACTCAGAGAGGCCGAGATACGAAGGCGCTCACCAAACACGGGCATGGGTGATTAAAACAACGCTCCAAACTAAAAACGTGAACATATTTTTAGAAATTTAAGTGACTTTATTTATGGTTTTAAGGGTAAATTGTGTTACTTTTTCCGCCAAATGCTTTTCTCCATGGAGATGTTATTGCTTTGTCTGAAATTTGTGTAAAATCGTCATCTACCCCTTCGTCTGGAATGTTTCACAGTGTGGCATTAAACCTTTCTAGCTTCGTGAAGACCAAACCGGACAAAGTTACAGATCAGATCTGTGGAGAGGCGACACCGCTCACAGTCAGAACGCGTTTTTCTAGGTATTTTCGAGCGATAAGATCACCATTAATTGAAGAGGGGTAGAGCTGTTTAATGTCCCACTGTGGAACTTTCTAGGCAGAGCAATGACGTATCCGTAGAAACCAAGCAGGTGACAGACCCTCAACCAGAAAAGTTACACAATGCAGCTTTAAAAGTGCAGTCTGTACCTGTTCTCGTGGAAGGTGCGTCATCTCCTTGTCTCCATGATGAGGTAACAACATTCTACTGTAACATTCACATAAACCCTGCAGATTTAGAACACTCTGTTCCACCTTGTGATGTCATACGGTGATACAGGAAGAGCTCCACTGTGTTTTTAAACTCCACGCACCTTCACTGGATAATTTCAGCTTTGGAATTGAAAAACTTCTGCTTCATCTGGTGAAAAAGAACATTATGTTGTTCCTTTATCAAAAACAGACCTGGAGTTGTGTCTTGTTTCATTCACACACGTTTGAGTAACTCTGTTATTAGTTTGTCTACATCTCCAAAGCTCAAAATCCTCCATTCCACCTTGTGATGTCATGTAGTGGTAGATTTCATGTTAGCAGCTTCAACAGAAAAGCCCTGTGGTCATTTTTCCATGTATTCGAGTAAATTTTTACTTGCCCCATTGTTCTCAGGTCAAAATATCTCTGCTGTTCTATTTTCCGACAATCAGGAAGTGTGTTGGCATGCTAGTTATTCTTAGCTTCACTTTAATGGTAAAACTACTCTCTGGTCTCCGAGCGCTGTGTCATGAAGCGGTAGTTTTGGAGTTAACGCCGACCTTTTACCTTTAGCTCAGTAGAGATCGGCAGTTCCAGGGCTGAAATAATCCAAATGATTCTAGTGAAGGTGCGTGGAGTTTAAAAACACAGAGGAGCACTTCCTCTTTTCACCGCATGACATCACAAGGTAAAACGGAGTGTTTTCAGTTTGAGAGAAGAACTCAAAGCCTAAACACGCAGGGTTTGTGCGCATGAAACAAAACACAACTCCAGGTCTGTTTGTGGGAAGAAGATCATTATTATTACATGGATTAAAATGTCTGAACTTCTGCTTTGTCATTTCAGAATACTCAAGATACTAAACCACGGCGTAGCCCTTAAACCGTGCTCCCCTCCGCTCCATCCGCCCGTCCGCCCGCCCCGACATCGATCGCGCGAGTCTCTTCTGCATGAGAGCGACTCGTTGCAGCCTGGTTAGCGATGTGCTCCGGGCTCAGGACTCAGGGGCTATTTACAGAAACACGTTACAGGGATCCTTTAATTACCCCCCGAGCTCATTGGATTGTACACAGCACGGAGCAGCGGCAGCAGCAGACACAGGAGCCAATGACAAGGCAAAAATAAACACGGACAACAGAGATCAGACAAAACTGTAATTTGGGTTTGGGCGACAGGTGGTAGAGTGGTCGTGTTATGGAGGAATTTTGCGATTTCTATTACAGCCCCAATTACCCGAGAAGCCGGAACCACACGCTTTGACAAAACATCACAAAGACGAGTGGATCTGGAGCCGTGTTCTGTCTCCCTGACCTCAGAGGAAGTGATTGACAGCTGGATTAACCAATCAGAGAGAAGCACGGTCACGCTAGCGTCAAAGACAACAAAACGGACTGACAAACAGCGCGGGTTTTCTCAGATTTAACAACGGAAGCACCGACCTATGACTTATCTCAGGTAAAAGAAAGTATTTACATATTTTGTTCTGAATGTTATGAGACGTTTAAAGACGTACTTGAGGGACACGTGGTATAAATAAGCAGCTGCGGTTGGATTGTCTCAAGTTCGGACGGGCGTTTTTTTCACACTCTTTGGTCCAGTATCGGTCGCTTCTGGATTTGACTAGAACATAGAAGGGACTGGCTGTTCAGGCAACCAAAAATAGATATTCCCAGGGGAAAAAAGTGCACAGCTAATTTCACTAAATCAAAGTTAACGCCACTGTTACAAGCTAGAAAACTGGAAACTCATACATTCACTTTTACTGGACACAGGCAGCACGTGTGTAGAGGTAATGCCACGACTCTAAAGCATGACGGACACACCATAATCTTAACAAGGACCAAACCGTGTCTAAATTAATTAATTATGATTAAACTATTAAAAACCTTGGTCTAATATTGTGCAAAATTGACTCTTGTGAGCTTTTAGTTGTTATCATGTTATTACCTCATCAAAACATACCTGGACATACCTTCATTTAGACAGAAGGAAATGTAGAATACTGATTACTATAACACATTTTGCAAATAAATGTTTACTACTACTCTGGAAAGATGATTTACCTCCAACACTAGAGGATGTTTCGGTCTTAAACGATTTTTAAAACGTGCGACAAAATGCGCAAACACCACAGACACGAGGAGAAACTTATGAGACTAAAAATCTCCGATCGCTCAAACTGCAGCAGGATCTGTGTGTGGAGCACAGGATATAAATCTGTGAGGCTGTGATGGCCTCAGCTGTTTCCTGTCTACAGTAAAAACCACTCGCTCTGAGACTCTGAAGTGTTCAAAGATCAGACTCTGCACTTCAGTTTAGACACAAGTCAAAACTGTGTTATTATTATGTGTGAAATGTGGAGCAAAACTTCAGATACAGGATTTTTAAAGCAGAAAAGAGGCGATAAAGCCCACAGGAAGTAGAGTCACTGTGGCTGATCTGCAGCTTTACGATCCGTGGACGTAAACAAACACATGAGGAACAACTTTCACCTTTTTACTTTCAAAAAAACTCTTCAAAATGAATTAACAGCGCGGTTTTGTGGACTGGAGTCATTATTTGCGGAGGACAGTTTCTATGGATAATGTGGATCAGACGCTGCACTTTAAATGTTCCACTTTACATCAGGTGAGTAATAAAGTCTTTATTTTCGCTCTACCCCGAGTTTGTTTGTTGCGTCTCTGTGTCTGTCGCTCCTCTGCCCCCGACTCTGTTTTATCGTCTGTTTCCGTCGCGTTGTTGATGTTCGGTGGTTCTGATCTGACACTGACTCCACACACGTGAGGAAATCGCACACGGAGACAAAAAGTCGGGTCACACCTCCTGAACTCGGGGAGAAGAAATCGCAGACAAAATCGGGCAAATTCTCCTGTGGTGTGCGACGGCCTTTAGGCGATTTACGACTCAACTGTCAGAATTTCTACCTTTGGAAAAACTAAGTCAACAGACAAAAGCGTATTCATGCACATGTCTATGTACATATATATATATATGCATTAGTACTTATATGAAAAGGTATTAGGACCAAATGATTAATTTTTGATATTCTACATAACCGTTTATAGTAAAATTTCATTATTAAGAGTGTAACTATTTATTTATTTATATGTAAACATATATATGGATATGTTTTTATAAATACACGCTTCTGTTTATATAGTGCATGGGAAATACAGTATATGTATGTACACTGCAAAAAATTAAATCTAGTCAAGCTAAAATGACTTGGATTAAGAAAGTTTTACCACGATTTGAGTAAATTTCACTTGACAAGTAAAATTATCTGCCAGTTCAGTAAGATTTTTGTACTTAAAATAGGAAAATACATCTTGCTACACTTAAAATAAGAAAAACAACACTTAAAATAAGAAATAAAATCAAATGTTGCCTGAATTAAGAAAAAAACACTTATTCCACTGGCAGATTATTTGACTTGTCAAGATGAATCTACTTAAATAAAGTAAAATGTTCTTAATTTAAGTCATTTTAACTTGCCTAGATATTGTTTTTTCCCATGTATATATGTATTTCTATGTCAATGTATAAAGTATATGTATAATATGTATTGTTTGGTGGGAGGTTGGGAAGGGCAGAGACCGTTTACTACTTTGTTTCATACTTTTTGTTTTCTAAAAAACAAAAACAAAAAAAACATACCCGCAGTTGTGTTTCATTTCATTCACAAATGTTTGAGTAACCTTCATTTCATTCATTTATTTGTTTATTTGGATGGGACAGTGCATATTCATGAACATACAATTTGTATGAAATCACACATATCGATGTAAATACGCCGGATTTAGCACAGGTGCTAATTTCCATCCGTAGTCCCGACCTTTTATTAGTCTGTCTACATCTCCAAAGCTCAAAACGCTCTGTTCCACCTGGTCAAGTCCGGATTCTCCATATGGTCCAGTGGCACAGCACCCAGGGGCACCAGCCATTCACAACCAGCACCGCATGACACAAACTCTAAAAACAGTTTTCGTAAATTTGTGTTATTCACTTGAAAATGTTAAGTGGTCAAACATAACTCGTCATTAACGCTAATTAGTTAGAAAATTACACATGAGAAATGCCCTTGTGATGTCATGAAGCGGTAGTTTTCAAGGTAACGGCAAGTTTATCTGCACAGCACAAAGCAATTCAAAGTGTTTTACAGAATAAGAAATACATTAAAATCGCACTACAAACAAACCAAAACACAATCATCATAATATTCAAAACGAGAGAGAGTCGTTAAATGAAAGAAATGAGAGAAATGAGGGAAGACCTTTGCCTTTTGCTCAGTAGAGATTGATAATTCCAGGGCTGAAATGATCCAAATGATTCTAGTGAAGATGTGTGGAGTTGAAAAACACAGTCGGCCCTGTATCACGAGGTGGAACAGAGTGTTTTTAGTGTGTTTGGGAGAAGCGCTCAGCACTAAACACGCAGAGTTTCTGTGTTAAACGTGTGTGAATTAAGCAAAAAATAAAAAATAAACACAACTCCGGGTCTGTTTGTGATGAGGAAACGACATCATAACGTAGATCAGAAAACGGTGTAATACGGGCCGTTTAAAGTGGCCTGTTGCTTTTGTCTTGTCCAAAAGTACCGCAGCCTCATGTTTCTGCACTTTCTGCTCTTCGCCTGCTTCAATGGCACAAAGAGAGTTTAAAATATGATTGTAAAAATCCAACTAAAAAGATGCACCGTCCAGGATCGCTTTGGATTAAAAAGACTCAACGCATAGAAAGTCTTTAATGAATAAAATGCAGTATTCACATCTGTGTGCAGAGCGAACGCCCTTGGACATCAGCTTCTCAATGAAAAATCAAATATTAGAAACGTACTCACGAAACCACGAGTGAGAGGTTTTAAGAGTGGCTAAGACAAAGACCATTTTTAGAGTAAAATAAAAGTAGATTAAAACTAAAACGATAAAAGTTAACGGTGCTGTACCTGATTTTCGCGGTTTCCTCACTTACTCCATTATTCACCACGAGTTTAAAAGTGCTTTTCACAATTTTCACAAAAGGACGGAGCGGAGCGAAAATAACCGCACAAACAAACTAGCATGCAAAAACGCACCTCCTCGTTATTATTAATCAAACTCAGCAGACATATGTTGACCTCGAGAGCTGCTTATACAGTAGCTCTGCACTGGGGCGAGACTAATTTCGCTCGATTACATGGAAAAGATGTTTACAGGGCCTTTAAAGTAGGTTCTATAGTCACAAACACTACACTCCTTAAAATAAAGTGTCAGTCGAGTGGTTTTAAAACAACGGTTCAGGGACCAAAAGCGTTTTCTCTCGTTGTACAGGTGCGAGTCCACTTTTCCGGAGCACATTTTGAGCTCTTTATAAATGTAGTGAGTGTTTGTAGTATCTGTACGTGTGAGATGTCATCTTGAATCTTGCTCACAAAACATATCCATAAACGCAAATAAACAAGTCGTCTTTGAACTCTCAACTCTGAACCTGAACATAGCGGGTAATTAACATTTTCCGCGGGCCACTTAAAGGTGGAATGTTCTCGGGTCGTCGGCTGCACAATAAAAGCACAGGATTACCAACAGCTCTGCAAACGTGTTCTGAAACGCATCGGATTCTTCTGTAATTCATCATATAATTCGTATATTTTCACCTCAAATGTTTAAGGAACTGTACATAAAATACTTATTTTAAATTCCGTAAACATAACCTAATGGTCTCCAGGTACAAGGTAGACGTGTTTAAATCAAATATTGTCTGACACTAAATTAATTGGTTTATCTTTAGTCACAAAAGCATTGGACTCGATGCACAATTTATTTATGTTATAATTTGTTGTTTTGTTCTCAAGACGATTATCCAAGCAGAAAGCAGAGTCTCACATGAGTCTCTCATTTCTATTGCCAGTTTCAACGCTGAAATCCAGTTGGTTTAATCCTAAAATGCCTCTCTCTGATCTGAATGTCTCTACCTAGACCCCAGCACCTACAGCCAATCATGTGCCAACAGTGCTAGTGCAGCCTCTGCAGCTCAGGGAGGGAATTCTTGGAGCTTTCACATGAGGCATGGCCATGTCCATATCCTCCTGAGACCCGGCCCATTCATTTGTGTCCTTTATAGTGGACACTGAGTTAACCAGTCGACCTTTTAGTTGTTTTAAGATGGACTCTTAATGCGGGGACGAGGTTCCTCTGCCTAAACAAGGCTGGGGGATTATTGGGTACTATCATATCAATTACATCATATCAGGTTAAAAAAATGAACTCAATAGGAGTTAGTTTGTGACTAATAAAATAATTGAGAGATTAAAAGGGAGTCTAAAAACTTTTTGAGGCAACCGTAGAAGCTTGTCAGAGATGTTGGTCATCAGAAAAGTTGTTCAGTTGTTAACTTCACGTGGATTTAACACCGAAATGTTTCCGGCGTCTATTATAGAGGACAGGATACAACTTATAAGTAAAAATAACATTAATAAAATCTAAGCGCTAAGGCGTTCATTTGCCTCCAAATACATAGAAAATCACAAAAAAATATATAGTGCAATACACTTTTTTCTTCAGGTCCCAGGAGGATATACTGAGAATGAGAAAAACGTACCTTTTTTTTCGGACTATAAATCACACCGGATTATAAGGCGCAATATCAAATATCAGTGAACGGGTCTCTTTTCATACTTAAGGTCCACTGGATTATAAAGTGCATTAAGTGAGACTGAGACCTGAGCCCGGGCGTCCTCGATCCACCGGCAGATCGTGGCGTAACTCGCCCGGCGTTGCCTCTGTCTTGGTGAATGTGAGTTCACCTTCTGTCGTCCAACGCTCCCACACAGCTCGAGATTTAACTTTGAACGACCTGTTGACACCGATATCTAGAGGTTGGAGTTCTTTGGTTGCTCAGAATGACGGCGGCACCGAATCAGTTTGCTTCGCTTGGGCGTGTGAGTCAACATGTCTCTGAACAGGGGCCATTTTGGTGTCCTCATCATACACACACCATAATATGATGCTGAAGCACAGAACGTGTTACTCTGCGAGGCTCCTGACTGCGGCCGCCGTAACGCGACAACAATCCATCCAGCGGTGCGGCTTCGTAACTTAACAAAGTCATACTTAAACTTTCTGACAAATTTTTGAGCACGTTGGACTACATAAAATCGGTTCGAGGTCAGTAAGCACAACCAGAATTAATACATAAGGCACAATGTCGATTGTTGAGAAAATTAAAGGATTTGAAGTGCACCTTATAGTCCCAAAAATGTTTTTTATTACTTTTGACAAGACTAGAATGGAGCATTTCTCACATTCCTCCACACCATCTTCTTTGTATTCCAAAAGTTTGCAGACACTGTCCTCCACTCCACTTCTAACTCCTCTCTTGTTTTCGTGTCCCTCCATCTCTGCTCGCTGAGCCCGTTTGTGAGGGGCACGAGCTAAAATTGGAGACAGCAGCTCGTGGGATTGAGCTCCGGAGCAGGACAGGCCCTTATCCCCCAGAGGACAAGTCAAATCTCCCACACTCGCCCCCGACTGCAAGCTCATCACAGCCCCAAAAGTCACTCAGAAGTCACAGGATGAGCAGGCACTCGAACGCACCGCCGGCACAGCTCTGAGGTCACGCCGAGGGAAGGTCCTTGAAGGCAGCGCGGAGCTCGGTTTGGTGTAGGGGCGGAATAAGAGGCTCCGATCGTGGCGCTGACAAGAGCTCTTCAGTTTGTGTTATGTCAGTGTGGCATCAGGCAGGGGGAAGAAAAGACAACGCACTAGAACTACTATATGGAAAGGGCACATTTTATACTTGTTCTATCATTCGTCCAAAGCAGTTTATAGAAAGGCAAAGGCTGATCTCACTTTTTTTGGTGCAAATACACTACGCAAACGAGACAAGATACGAATGCACAAACAAAAATATGTTAATAAGGCGACACTACGCTCTCCGTGCACTTTCTCTTGGGCCAGAAGAGGTTTTAGACATCATCCGTGCATGCTTGAGTCATCTAGCGATCTCTCCATGGCCCTATTCGAACCCTACTTACTGTTCGCCGTACGATTCTGCGATTCTACGCTCCGCCCACAAGCCTACGTCACCCAATTCTCCATAAATATGCAAAAACACAAGACAAAACTCTGCGCAGCCTCTTGACGAACCTGATAAGATGTGCAGTAGTTTCATTAGCGCCGATTGTGTCGCGATAGCGCTCTGAAGGGGGAGTGACTTAGAGCGGAGAGCATTTACTCGGCAACTACTCGTCAGATATCAAAAACCAAGGTATCTCTGGAAAGGGGAAATCATAAGGAATCCAAATCTTTTCAAGGATTTATTTTTGCATTTGAGTATTTTTTAGATTAATGACCTTTTGACTTATATTTTGACCTTGAAATCGACAATAAGGGACACGCCCGACTTCAGTGACACTAGTAGAAAAAACGCTATATGTCTACTACAACATATACAAAATCTGGAGGGGTTTTCTTTTTTATTTTCACACAAAATGTACCTAGAAGTTGACTTACCCCATCGCAAGACGTGCCAAATATTCATTCAGTGTATACGGCTGTAGCCCAAGTGGATTTACTCGAAGAAAAATTGTCAATCACACAGGACCAAAAGGCACTGAAAATTTCACAACTGTCTTCGCTTTATGAAATAAGGATATTTACTCCTCATCTGCAGGCCAGTTCAAACAGTGGTTAGAAATTCAGGACAGGTCATTACGCGAAATGTTGGAGTTTCTTGTCAAAGATGATTTCAAGAAAGGAGTGTTTAACAGAGTGTGTCTGAATCACGTATCCAACAAGAATCATCTTTGCATGGCCAGTAGAAGGTCTTGGCTGGTCCATGATCGTGCATTAACTTTATCTTCCGATTTCTACTTCCTCCACCAGGCCAGCCCATGAGAGGTTATCATTAGGGCCCGATATGGGTACTTGGAAACATATCGGTCCTCGGCATAAATCTTGCTCAGATTCTCTATATTCTGCCCATTTAATCCAATTTACAGGCAGCTAAATGTCCTCATATGTGGCGCCGTGTCAGGATTCATCTGAGGAGTCATTTGTCTGTGTCTGTGATGCCGTACTGCCCCTGAACGCACCCCCCGCGTGCGTTTTGTTTACACCCGCAGGCCGTATGTTTACACCCGCAGCCACAGGTCCACGTGCGCAACACTGAGATTATATTCTTTTTATGGCAGATCGGTTTGAGTCTGGATTAAAAGGACAGTTCTTAGTGCTGACTTGTGATCTGAGAGGAGCCTGTGCGACGCCGAGTGTTGAAATGTGTCGGTTTTGAAGCTCGTTTTGGTTCTTTCTCATTGGTTAGAGGTAATTGGGTTCCTCTTTTATTAGCGACTGTAAAGTGACTGGCTATAATGGCCGTATATATGTTACTGGACACGCATTGATATGTAAATGAGCTGTGAATAGAAGTGTGATTATCGGCATTTAGCAGGTCATTCATTACCGCGGCGCACACAAATTTACCGCTAAAAGCTAATAGCGGTAGTTTACTTACAGCACTTTCTTCACTGGCTAGAATGTCATACAAAAATCCCATTAGGCCGATCTACTGTCTAAATATGACGCGTTTCATCGGCATCATATCGGCCACAGCATATTATCGTAGCTGCAGGATACAAAGTTCTGAAATCTAACAACACGAGGGATACTTTATCCTACTACGCAGCATCGGCAACTTATACTCCTCATCCTGCTTTTGGACTGCCCCAGTTCTGATTTTCTTCATATTCGTTGTTAAGAAGTTTGGTGACGGGGGTTATCATCAGAATGGAAGCGACAGTTCTGGATTTCTGCGGCAATGGCGCCTAATGAAAGTGTAGTGTACTTACATCGCTCTGAAGTATTACATGTGTTATCTGGTAAAGCATGTAGACATAAACGGAATAGAAAGTATGTGAGAGTATGATATATAATGAATATACAACTATATAGATTGAATTAAGGAAGGCAACCTTATGGCTTAACATAAAGAAAGTAATTAGGGTGGGAGTCAATAAGTTTTTACTTCTTCCCACTCCCTTTCGAGTGTACCATATTTTATTATTTATTATAAGAATTGTATTATGTATATGTATATATAGATGTTTATTGTGTTTATATATATCTGTATATGTATATATGTGTATATAAACATGTTTTCTCTCATGCTCGAAATAAAGCAGCAAAACATAAAATAAAAAAAACATGACTACGTTCTACCTCTGTTTTCAAGACACTAAGAATGTTAAATGTTTTTTTTTTTTGTGCATAGCGTCGTGAACACAACGGTCTACTGTATGTTTTGGATTATATCTATAAAACCAGTACACTGCTATTACAACACAGAAACAAAAAGGACGAACTAACACAGATGGCCATAAATAAGAGGTAGGGAGTATTATCTGTTCTTGTACAGTTGTATGGAGAACGATATGAATGTACCTCTGTATATCCCACTTTTATTGCCATTTATTTAGAAATTCATTGCCACATTTAAAATATTTTTTACTCTTTGTCATTGTAATATATTGTGATGTGTGAGCTACTGTGTCCGAGTAATTTCCCTTGTGGGTCAATAAAGTCTAAATCGAAGCCATACACCTGAATTTTGCTTTTGTGGATTAATTAAGTACTTGTCTGTGTAACCCTTGCCACCTAGTGTTACCCCTGCCTGATTAGTGCTCCTCCCTGATTTGCTCATCTTCTACTGGCTGAATGATAAAGATCCGGAGCAGCTCTGTACCTGTCTGCTCCGATGCCCCTCCCACTCCACTCCCACTGTGTCTGTGCAACTGGCGTCTAAACTGGTCCAGAGCTGAGCGGCTTCGGCAAGGCTTAAAACCTTATTTACAGACTCTTTAACTTACGACTCAATGGTCAGGTTTTTGGATAGGACTCTGAATATTGAACTCTTCTCTGATGGCGAGCTGGTAGGACAGAACTTGTGTTTCCTTCTTTTACCTGCGGTCCTTGGATTACGCAAAATACGCGAACCAAACTGGATTACAATTGCGGTCCTACCCGAACCGATCTAAATGTTAAAGCAATGAACTGAACTCTCTCAAAGTCAAAAGAAAACTTTGCAAAAACTGAACTCTCTTAAGGTCAAAATATTGGACCAATCAAAGAACTATTTTGGTTATCTATTTTTTTTTAAGAAAAAGGGGCTCTTTGGTCATTTGTTTATCCTTGTTTAATTAATCATTGTTTTCTATTTACTTGCTTTACTGCATACTTTTTTTAAAATTATAAATATATCTCAAATTTACATTTAAACCTTTGTTTGTCATTCATATGCAAGCTCCATAAAACAACCTGGTCTCTTCTGTACAGTCCTAATACGCTGATTGCCATAGCCCAACCAAGTTAGCCTACAGTAGTGGTTACATCTGCCTACCTATTTATGTCCAAAAGCTAAGGTGCAACCACCACGCAAACAAACAGTGAAGTGCAAAAGCACGAATGACAAAAGAAAGAAAAGTCGAAGAAAAGCTGTTTGTGGTGCAAGCTGCAGACTATAGTTACAGGCTGTTGCAACTAATGAACTAACAAAAACAGTTAATTCTCACATTTAAGACGCCTTACCCGACTTTTCTGTTTAAATGAGCACATTCTGTTTTGTCCATAAAGTGTGCCGCAGAAGAAGCACTTTGTGACCAACTCGGGCTGTTCCACGCTGTCCAGCTCAGTCTGTACAACGTTCATCAATGCGCAACTCTCTTTGGGACGCTGCTTCGTTGTTTTGTTTTGTTTTTTTCATATACAGTATCTGCACAGTTCGCTTCATTGTTTAAAGGTGCACTGTGTACATTTTTGGTTATTGCTCTGCCTGGAATGTTCCACAGCGTGACATTCAACACGTCTCCTTCACATTTATTCAATTACAGGTGGTTTTATAGCTCAAAAATACCTAGAAAAACAACATTCTGACTGTGTGGGGGGGTCGTCTCTTCACTGATCTGACCTGTAACTTGATCTGGTTTGGTCTCCATGAAGATAGGAAGGTTTAATGCCGTACTGTGAAACATTCCAGACAAAGCAATAGTTACACAATGCCCCTTTAACCCTCGAGGACCTACGACATCGTACATGATATAGAGGAATATGTTTTCTATAACCGCGCAGAACTTTGTAACGGTAAAAGACAGAAACGTCCTTTTCCCCTCTGAAAGTGCAGACATAGAGGTTTCCGTACATTTCTGCGGCTTTATCCTACGTCACACTCACGCTGTGTGATGACGTGAGCAAAACGAGTGTCCAATAGGAACTTTGTTTTCCCCAAACTCATGCGCTCCGTCCATTTTGATCGAGCCAAACTTTGCCAAAGAGTGAAGTGAGTCAAGATGGTCGACTCCTCTGACTGTGTGTGTTTATAACGAGGGAAAAAGTCGCTCTAAGTGGAGTTAATTCTCACACACATGGAAAATGACACATCTTGGTGTGTGTAATTGTGCATCTCTTTCTATTTTTATTTAAAGGTTTATTTCACTCAAAATGAACAAATCCAAATGTAATTTCCACCCTGGAAATGCAGAAGTGCTGTGGCTCTGGCCCTGGACCTGACAGGAGCTGTTTCCAGGACTGGACCAGGAAAGTCATGGAGCCACTGCACTTTTTTTGTTTTTAGGGCAATAAGGAGATTTTTAATTTACTTACAGACTTGATATTTTACATTTTTGTAGCTAAGGCCCTAAATTAAGCATTTTTATGTCCAAAAAGTTGTTTCTACATGTTTGCTGTGTGTTTTGTATAAAAGAGTGTGAATTTTATTTTCAGTTTTTTTTTTTCATCTCTATTTCTGGTCCTGTAGCTTTTATCACAGCCTCATGACACAACTACAGCAGCAGATTGTGAAATAACAGGTTGGACTGAACAAAAGGAGGTAGAACACTTCATTAGGGGTAAAAGGGGCAGTTTTAAAAGCAAAATTAAGAAAAAAATCCAGGTGAGGGAAAAATGTACTAAAATTGCCCTCAGGTCTTCGGGGGTTAATGTTTTCTATGTTTTTATATTGTGTTGATTTTAACGTGAAGCACTTTGGCCACATTGATTGTCGTAAAGGGCTCTATAAAAAAGTTTGACTGATTTGTATCTGAAAATGAGCCGAAAAATCAAGTCAAAAAATCATGCAGGAGAACACTAGGAATGCACAGGTCAGTTTGTCTTTGACCCACCACCTCAACGTGAAAATATGCACTATGTGATTTGAAGGACTTGAAGAATTTCATGGACTGCAATTCACTTGTTTGGCTGGAGCATCTTCAGACTTTTAAACACTGCAAAAACCAATATCTAGGCAAGTTAAAATGGTTTAAATAAAGAACATTTGACTTAAATTGAGTAGATTTATCTTGACAAGTAAAATGATCTACCAATGGAATAAGTGTGGTTTTCTTAATTCAAGGAACATTAGATTTTGTTTCTCATTTTAAGTGCAAAAAGTAGTTTTTCTTAAAGGTGCACTATGTAACTTTTTGGTTCGGGGTCTGTCGTCCGTTTATTTTCGATGTCATTGCTCTGCCTGGAATGTTCCACAGTCTGACATTAAACACATCTGCTTGACATTTATTCAATCATAGGTGGTTGTATAGCTCAAAAATACCTAGAAAAACAGAGATTCTGACTGAGCAGGGGTCGCGTCGCCTCTCCACAGATCTGAGCTGTAACCTGGTCTGGTTTTGCGCTCCATGACGATAGAAAGGTTTAATACCACACTGTGGAACATTCCAGACAGAGCAATGACATCTCCATGGAGAAAAGCATTTGACAGACCCTCCAGCAGTAAAGTTACACAGTGCCTCTTTAGGAGTAGCAAGATGTATTTTCATATTTTAACTACAAAACGTCTTGTTGCATTGGTAGATCATTTTATTTGTCAAGTGAGATACAGTTTTCTCAGTTCACATCATCTCAACTAAATTGAGAGGGTCAGGGTCGGGCGGTAATACCCTGAGGTATCAAAAAGCAGCAACGGTTTCAGTTTCATTACCGTCATTAAAAAAATCTGCAGCGCATCAGGACCTGATATAATATTAGGAGCGTTTTGGCTTCAGGGGAGAGACACAAATGTTGAGGAGCTGCGACCCTGCGTCAGGCCAGAGATCCCACCACAGTCGCTTCAGACACTGGGAACAGCGCCGACTTCCTCCCCTCCGCTGCCCCTCCTCTTCAGACGTGGTTCCGCTCGGAGATTTCCATCCACACGCAGCGAGGAAGAAGAAAAAACCTGACTGACGCTTCGTGACGTTGAGCCGAAAAGTTCGTGATGGAGACGTTTGATTGAAGCCGAGAGTCGAGAGGGGACGAGGCTGAAGAGGAGAAAGTTCCCGCTCGAGGGCGAAGTCAGACTTTCACGGAGGAGACGGGAACTTCTCCTCCTGGCGAGAGCGCGGGTCTGTCAGATACAACATGCTGCAGTGGAAATATCACAGGCCCTGGACTGTCGCCTTTTACTTTTTACTCTGAATCTGCCTCTTCTGCACTTTTCTTGTCTTGGCGAGTCCCAGATCATTAAATGGAGGGAGAAACGCACTGGGGAAGTTTGGTTTGATCAGAACTTGTGCCTCATCTTCAAATATAAAGCTGCTGTTCTGTTCCTGAACGGTTTAGGTGCAGCTACAAAATACGTCTTAATTAGTCACAGTAACACCGTATAACCCGGTAAAATGCTGAGGTTTAACCATATCAAAATTTGGATACCGCCCAACCCAAATCTCAGGTAGAATTTAGTTCTTGCAGTGAACCTGGCGTGCAGAAAAGTGATTTTGCACATGGCGGCTTTGAGTGCATTAAACAAAAGAAAAACAAAATGCAGTTGCAGCTGTAAAGTTAGTAGCTTGTTAAGTGCATTTTTGAAGATCAGCAGACACTCTCCACCTCCGTACGCGGTTCTTGTTATCACTCCAGCCTCTCACACTCTTGCAGAACAGCGTGGAGAAGTCTGAGTGCGCTGCCAAACTTCTTCAGGTAAGTTAACAAGGCTTTGCGCTTCTAAATTTAGTCACCGGTATACACCAAGGACGCGTTTCTCTCCTCAAATGTGTGTTTCAAGATGTTGGGACCTTGGTCTGCGACAAAAGCAACTCCCGAAAGACGCTGAGGAGAGGAGCCAGTGTCAGTTAATTCCTTACGTATCCGATCGGGAACGTTTTTTGTTTGCAGACGGGTTTTTTTTTGTTTTTTTTCTCATTACCGTCAAACTCCGATGTTGAGAAAACGCAGCTTAAAGGTGCACTGCGTAACTTTTCTGTTAGAGGGTCTGGCCACCTGCTCGGCTCCTGGAATGTTCTAAAGTAGGGCATTTAGTTGAGCTATCACCATGGAGACGAGCAGCCACATCGCACGGCCAAGTTACAGGTCAGATCTGTGGAGAAGTGTTTTTGTAGTTGTTTTGATCCACATAAAAACACCCATAATTGAATAAATGTAAGATATATTTGTTTAATGCCATACTAAGGAGCATCACAGGCATCCAACAGCAGTAACATCGCCATGGAGACAAGCAGATGGCATTCCCTCCACTCGAAAAGTTACACAGTGTACCTTTACGCTGCATATGACTGCTTCTTAAATAAATCTGTCCCTTTTTCATGTACTTTCAGATCGCCGTTTTGCAACGGGGAATCCACACAACTGCGTTTCGCGCCAATATTAAAGTTGCATTGTGTAACTTTTCTGCTGGAGGCTCCGTCAAATGCTTTTCTCCATGAAGATGTTCTTGCTTCGTCTGGAATGTTACGCCGCATGGTATTAAACCTTTCTATCTTCACGGAGACCAAAGCGGATGCTGCAAAACCGCCTGTAATTGAATAAATGTGAGGTAGAGCTGTGTAATGTCACACTGTGGAACATTCCAGGCGGCGCAGTGACATCTCCATAGAAACAAACAGGCGACGGGGTGTATTTTTCGTGGTAGATGCGTCTGGTAGAACAGCTCGTCCAAACTTCACTCATACTTTGTTTTGCTTCTTTCTTTTTTGCATAATTTTTAGCTTTACCCGTTTCTAATTTATCTTTCATGAAATGAGCCGTAATGTTTGTCCACTTGCGAGGCCCATCTCCTATAAATTTGTGCTTTTTTTAATCGCGTACGGATGTCCACAGATGAGGGAATGAAAGCACAGTTTATCATACAGTCCATGCAAATCACACGGAATGACAGAAATGACGATTAGAAATGTTTTGAAGATCGTGTGTGATTGTGTCATTTGTCAATAATTCAAGGAAGTTAAGAATTTTACTACTGGGTTTAAAAATACGTAAGGAAAGCTTCTTAACTTGATACAACCGACTCCGACACTTCATCGCCTCAGAGTGAACACAGTTTGAAAATCAGGTGTGTCGTGCATAGGGATGTAACAATAACGTAAATCTGGTGATGTCGTATCGTCAAAGGTCTCACAATAACATCGTGGAGCATCACAATATATCAAATCCCAAGTCTCTTTGCTTAAATGAACAGTTCTGATGCAGAAATAGCTAAAAAAAATCAGAGGGAACTACATAGACCATGATCCTTTGCTCCGTTTCAGCGCAGATGACATGAAGAAATAACTGTTCTAAGCACTTTTACATCTTCATTCTTTGGATTAAGTCTTGTGAAGCATTTTTAGAGGAAAAAGGAGCAGATTCCACAAAATATCGCAATAAATATCGAATCGTGAGATGTTTATGGTGAAAATATCGTACAGAGAGATTTGGATTTCGTTCCATCCCTAATGACAATAAATGACTGGTCAAAGCGTTTTATAATGTCAGTCTTGTTATTATGTAGAATATCGTAATATTGTGAGTAGGGCCGGCCGGTATATCGGTTGGTGAATATTATCGGCCGATATGGGCTGTTGAAAATATATCGGCCAGAATCTTGCCGATATGGGCCGATAGTCAGACTCTCGATATTCTGCCCATTTAATCCAATTTACAGACAGATAAATGTCCTGATCTGTGGCTCCGCATCAGGATTTATCTGAGGAGTCAAGGACAGTTCTGAGTGCTGATCTGAGAGGAGCCTGTGTGAGGCTGAGTGTTGAAATGTGTCGGTTTGAAGCTCGTTTTGGTTCTTTCTCGTTGGTTAGCGATTAGCTGCTGTAGCTCGCACACATAAACAGGCTGTTTTCTCTTCTGTTCGCGACTGTAAAGTGACTATAGTGGCCGTATATGTGTTACTGGACACACACTGATGTGGAAATGAGCTGTGAATAGAGGTGTGAATTATCAGCATTTAACAGATCATTAATTACCGCGGCACATGCGTATTTACCGCTAAAGGCTAATAGCGGTAGTTTATTTACAGCACTTTCTTTACTGGCCAGAATATCATACAAAAACACCATCAGGGCGAGCGACTCTTTAAATAAGACATAAAGGTAAAAGATAAAAGGTAACAATAAATGTCGCCTAAATAAACCCAATTGAAAATCCAATAGAGCCAAATCTAAGTTTCATAAACAATTGAAGATTTACAGTGAATTTTTACATAAATATATCGGTATCATATCGGCCGCAACGAAATCCACATCAGTCGGGCCCGAATCGTGAGCCTCCCCACAGTATCACGAGCTTTCCCACGACATCGCAATAAAAGAAAACTACGGTAAGTTGTTGTGCATAAAAGTGAAGATTTCTGTTTGCAACTGATTTAATAATTGTGACTGGAATGAAATGTGCTGATTTGAAAGCAATTATCGGCGTTAATGTGTCGGGAAAAGGGGGCAGATGGCATGAGATTCTTCTTCTTTCTGCTCCTTTTCATTCGTTTCTTGTATGTTTGATATTGTGACACTGTTAATGTCTTTTTATACTTTATGAATGACATAAACAAATAAATATCGTATTGTGAGACTTGGATATCATTACAGCCCTGGTCATGCAGCTTTAAGGAACAAATTCACGAACAGAGCTACACCAAAATAAAGTAAAATAATATTATGAATAAAGCATTTGTGTTGTATTGCGCTCCAGAGACCTAAATGCATTTACATTCATGCACTTTTCTATCACTCAGTGAAGGTACCACTGCCGCCCCGGGGCATCTGACAGAAGCGACGGTGCCAATCTGCACCATGGACCTCACCACCATCAATCATTTCATTTTATTTCCACGCAGGATGAACATTTAAATAAATAACTCAGGCCCGACTTGGTTAAAAACTGTTATCTGCAAAGAAACTGCTCCTGCAAAGACGAGGTGGGCGAAATGCGTTGCCCAAGGACACAATAACAGCGCGCACTAGTTGGACCCTGAGCTCATTTAACGCGACTATAAAGCTCTTCTTGTAACTTTTTGACAACTCTGTGAGAGCAGGTTTATCGCCTTCCTTTAACATCTGACTTTAGTCATAATATTTGGAAAGTACAACACTTAAAACTGTCCTTGCCTCTTACAGCCGTGATCTACGAGTAAATCTACAACATCGATGTCTTATGTTAGCAGCAAACCTGAAGAAATCAATACCGGTACTGCACAAACTGGGAACACCGGATCAGTCTCAACCCTTCACGTTAAAGAGGAGCTCGTTTCCAACACAACATACAGACTTTTCACTGTGTTCTCGTAACAGTCCTCAGCGTGGACCATGATGATTAAAACCCTCTGGAGACTTAAAGCACTTCGCACATCTACACAGCAGTGGGGCTGCGAGATTAATCACAGTTTCGAAGAACGCGACTGGCAAATGGCAAAGCCTGAGATTTCTGAAGTATCATCATTTTCCCCGCAAACATCAAAACACAACGAAACTGCTCACCCTGTAGTTTAGTTTATCTGCACAAACAAGATCTGAAATGTGAGTTTGTCCGTTCGTATTTCAGTCTTTTTGGCAGTTCTTCTGGACGTGTTTAAAACAACTTTAAAACGTTGAAAGAAAGAGTGAGGGAGGCCAATATCAATATAGCAAAAAGGAACAGCTTAATGATTGTTTTTTTTAAATTCCTTTACAAAATTCATACAATCTCTTGAGTAAGGTTCAAATATCATACAAAAAAATGATTGGACTGTAAAATGAACCACACAAGTGCAGAAATAACACTTTTCACCAAAACAAACATTGCATTATTGTCCGTTTTTTTTCAATTTATCTCCCACTTCTAAACATTCATTGGTGCAGATTGGCAGCCACGTTTCATCCTTCAGCACCAGGACAGCTACGACTATACTGCACTTTCACTATTATGCCACCAGCTGGGATCATGACCGGTCACAAGTGTAAACCTAAAACCGCTCAAAGACGGTCTGCGTGTTTTGTAGCTTGACTTAAAGTGTAACTCCAGCACGTTAAATAAACAGCACAGATCAGTGTTTCCTCGGTGGAGATCTCACTGTGGCAGTGAGTCTGTCAAGGCAACAAACTAGTGTAGTGATGGGGGCAAGTTCTGAACTTCCACGTAAAACGCCAATTTGCTTCACACTGAAGAAGCTCAACACCACTTTAACCCATCTGACAACAGCCACGAGTCTAACAAACAAAACGCTCTGCCTGGTTCACTCATTATTGGTCTGGAAATGTTATAAAACAATCAGCCTTAGCATTAGCTTGTTGATTTCCCACTGCGCATGCGAAAGCTGTGGAGCAGTGGTCCAGATCGACGAGCATGAACAACCGGGATTATCTTTAAGAAGAATAAACGTTTACATGATCGAGGAATAAATTAATTTGGCTTTAAAATCGGAATAAACCACCCACTCACTTCAGAATAAGTTTAATTCCATCCATCCATTTGGAACATAGACTGAGGTGAATCCAGAGCTTCACCTCACACTCCATCCTCCCCTCACTGAGAACAAGACCCCGAGACACTGAACTCCCCACCCGTTTAATCCTGAATAATCATTTTCAATAGGAATTAAGAGATTACATGGTCTTTTTAAAGCTGAATTCATTTTTACTCAGAATTGAATTACTTTTATTTGAGAAAAAAAAGCCCAAACATGACAAGTGGAGCACATCCTGTATCACCACATGACGTCACGGGGGGGGGAACAGAGCATTTTCTGTTTGAGAGAAGAACTCTAAATCTGCAGGTTTGTGTGTTAAACATGTGTGAATGAAACAAAACACGACTCCGGGTCTGTTTGTGATGAGGAAATAAAATCACGGGTCAGAAAATAGCGTAACGTGGGCCCTTTAACGTCGCCTTCTCTCCCTTCATTGGCGCGATTTCCAATTGGAGTTAAGCCGATAATTAAACCCAGATTCAGTACGGCAAGTGTGACTGAGAACTGAATCGATAATGCAATTTAACGCACTTTTAGTATCTTGAAAGACGGCATTGAAATTGCATGTATACAATTACAAAACTTTCTCAGCCGACGACGTCCTGCGAGTCGTGTTGTGTTATCATTTCTTTTCTGTCACAGTTTGATACTATATTTAAAGAGGGGGTATTTTACTTCTCTGGGGTATTAACTGCAAACACACGTCAATTTAGATCACCGTGTTACCTTTTATTGTTCTGAAAATGCTATTCGCCACAAATATGGTATTGATACATTTGATAAGCTCCATTTTTGAGAATCATTTGGATAATTTTAGCCCCGGAATCGCCACTTTCTTCCGAACTAAAGGTAAAAGGAGCCGTTCACTTGGAAACTATCACGCGAATGAAACAAAACCCAACTCCAGGTCTGTTCTTGAGGAGGTAACGACGTCATAACGCGGCTAAAATCTCACAGGAGTCAATTCTGCGTCACATAGGACCGTTTATATTTTTGATTTACAATAATATTAACTTCAAATTAGAAAAGGAGACATTACATCCGGAAACTTTCACAGTTATTCTATGGACGTGAACAGCATGAACAGTAGTTTCCCCGAATACCTGAGACTTAGACATTCAAAACAGACATTTAATGAAACGAAGAAAGAAAAAAAATGGGTCAAAAATATTCAAAGTTCAAAAAAAGCGGTAGAAAGAAGCATATCTTATTTTATTCCTTCCCATAATTTGCTATTTTTCATCTACACGATTTTCTTTTGGTTGTCATCACGTGCAAAGTAATGTACAGTTTAGACGGATACATTTAATCCTGGTTCAGTCTTGGTTCAGTCTTGGTTTAGTCCTGGTTTAGTCCTGGTTTAGTCCTGGTTTAGTCCTGGCCTAGTCCTGGTTTAGTCCTGGCCTAGTCTTGGTCTCCTCCAGGTCTAGTTCTTGTTTAGTCCTGGTCTACTCCGGCTCTAGCCCGTGTTTAGTCCTGGTTTAATCCTGGTTCAGTCTTGGTCTAGTCTTGGTCTAGTTCTGGTTTAGTCCCATTTTATCCTGGTCTAGTCCTGGTTCAGTCCTGGTTTAGTCCTGGTTTAGCCCTGGTCTAGTTCTAGTTTAGTCATGGTTTCGTCCTGGTTCAGTCCTGGTCTAGTCCTGGTTTTGTCCTGAGTCAGTCCTGGTTCAGTCCTGGTCTAGTCCTGGTTTACTCCTGGTTTAGTTATGGTCTAAGTTCTGGTTTAGTCCTGTTTCATCCTGGTCTGGTCCTGTTTCAGTCCTGGTCTAGTCCTGGTTCAGTCCTGGTCTAGTCCTGGTTCAGCCCGGGTCTAGTTGTGGTTTTGTCCTGGTTTAGTCCTGATCTAGTCCTTGTTCAGTCCTGGTCTAGTCCTAGTTTTGTCTTGGTTTACTCCGGATCTAGTCCTGGTTCAGTCCTGGTCTAGTCGTGGTTTTGTCCTGAGTCAGTCCTGGTTCAGTCCTGGTCTAATTCTGGTTTCATCTTTTTTCAGTCCTGGTCTAGTCCTGGTCTAGTCCTGGTCTAGTCCTGGTCTAGTCCTGGTCTAGTCCTGGTCTAGTCCTGGTCCACACAGAAGTTCCTACACCATCCTGATTACAGAAGCACATTTGACACAAAATAATTAGCAGTTTCAACCTCCAGTCTTCAGAAATCCACAGAGCTACAACTTCACACTTCTTCTCGAGTAATTACGTTACAGTAAATCACTCGAGTACATTTTCGGCTCCTCTATCCGACGACTTATTTCCTGCAAACTGCAATATTATTAAGTCTAGTCTATTGAAAACTACACAACAGATACGCAACTTCATAACTTGACAAGATATTAAAAGGAACTTAAAAAAAAAGCAAAGTTTTTCAAATTTGCAGCTATAATAACAGAATAACATAGAGTTGCTTGGAGAAAATAGTCGTTAAAGTCGTTTGAATAACATTTTTTTAATATAGTTGAGATAGACATGTAGAATTAATTGTATTCCCATTAAAAAATTGCAATAATATTACCATAGCTCACTGTAAATAGTTATTTAAGTCCTTATAAGAACATTATTTATAGCTGAGATGTATTGAAACGTACACAGGGAGAATTAACTGTTTTCCCATTAAAAAATATGCAAAGTTTTGACAATTTGCTGCCGATAATGTTAAAATAGCTTGGAGAAAATGGATGTTACAGCGCTTACAATAAAATTGTTGATAGCAGAGATGCACTGATGATTAATGGTGATGAATAAACAGGCAGAATTAACTGTATTCCCATTTTTTTATTTCAATATTACAACTCGGGTTTCGTTCGTTTTCAGCCACTCTGTGAACGAGTTGTGATTGAATATTCCGCTTGCCCTAAACTTGACTCCACAACGCGCTGAGGGGCCACTCGGAGCAACAAATCCCCCGCGCACCCTCCGCGACTTGCCCCGCTCTGCCCCTATTGCCCCCCCGCCCTTCGCACGCGCTCACTCACCTGCCCCGGAGTGTGCGCGCACGCCGGCGGAGCGCGTCAGGAGAAGTGGCACAAACAGCAGCCGGAGAAACGCGCGGCGAGTCCAATTACGCACGGATCCAAACGGAGCCCCCGGAGCGGTAGTCCAGCGAGTCCAACGCGCGGACATGATGCAACGAGGAAGAGGGAAGGGGGGGAAGGTCCAGACCAAAAAAAATACAGAAATATCCACGTGTCTTTCCTCCGGTCCGCACGCGTGGTGGATCGTGCAGTAAGGTCCCGTAGAGAGGAGCGAGTGCGGAGAGGAGAGGAGAGGAGGAGGAGAGATGCTCGCGGTACGCTGAGCTACGGTGAAGTGGCGAGGAGAGCGAGAGGAGAGAGGAGAGAGGAGAGGAGGGACTGTCTTTGAGGAGCCACGCCCCCTTTCCACCGCTGGGACCCCCCCATTGTACGCGAAGGGGGCGCGCGCGTGGTCCAGTAAATTACATTAACGTAAAAAATGTAGTTTATTCGGTCATTTTGCAGCAAAACTAAACTAAACACAGACAACAAGCCCATGACCGTGAGCTTCTTGCAGAGATGGGAACGACAGCCAGAGTCTAAATCTGTACAAACCTGCCCGTCTTATGCTGGATAGATACAGTGTGCAGTTATGTAAATACATTTTTTTCTTTTCTAATGTGGTTTAAGATCCTGAACCCTGAAGCTCACCTTTTTCAGTAGTGCTGATTTTCCCCAGATACCTCACAGGTGGGCAGATGCGAAATTATTTAATGACTATTCTAGTAAACGTAAATATGATTTATTTTACAGATAATATGCAAGAAGACCCCGATTATTAACAAGGTGCGTTTTGTAGTTTCTCTTTTCTAAACGACATCCCACTTTTGGACCATCGGGTTTATCAGACAAACACGCTTTTCCCTGCACAATTCTTCATACACTACCGAATCATACTTTTGACAAGGGTCCCATTTACAAGATGCTTAAAGTTGAACTCGGGCACGTTCGAAGCTAAAGTCCGTTTCTAGAGGAGGTCGAATTCTGTCTGAAGCCAAAAAATGGCACAGATCAGTGTTTCCTCGGTGGAGATCTCACTGTGGCAGTGAGTCTGTCAAGGCAACAAACTAGTGTAGTGATGGGGGCAAGTTCTGAACTTCCACGTAAAACACCAATTTGCTTCAGACTGAAGAAGCTTAACTCCACTTTAACCCATCTGACAACAGCCACGAGTCTAACAAACAAAACGCTCTGCCTGGTTCACTCATTAGTGTCTGGAAACGTTAGAAAACAACTTTATAAGCACCTCACACTTCCCTCTGTTGATTTCCCACTGCACAGGCCAAAGCCCAAAAGACTCCATCGCCGATGTCGTTTCTAATCCCATTTATTTACCAGTGAATTATATTTTTTGAAAACACTAAAAAATACATTTCCCAAACCATTTTCTTTCAACAACTTTCAGTTTCTATTGTTCTTCACCGTCAGTAGTCGATCTTCACTTGTTGCTTCTGGCGGCTCGAGCCTCTCGCCGCCGCTGGAGTCGACAATCGAGTCTTTTGGACTTTGGTCTGTGCAGTGGGAAATCAGCAGAAGGAAGTGTGAGGTGCTTATAAAGTTGTTTTCTAACGTTTCCAGACAGTAATGAGTGAACCAGGCAGAGCGTTTTGTTTGTTAGACTCGTGGCTGTTGTCAGATGGGTTAAAGTGGTGTTAAGCTTCTTCAGTGTGAAGCAAATTGGTGTTTTATGTGGAAGTTCAGAACTTGCCCCCATCACTACACTAGTTTGTTGCCTTGACAGACTCACTGCCACAGTGAGATCTCCACCGAGGAAACACTGATCTGTGCCGTTTTTTGGCTTCTGACAGAATTCGACCTCCTCTAGAAACGGACTTTAGCTTCAAACGTGCCGGAGTTCCACTTTAAGTGTTCAGAAACGCGCCTAATAAATACACTTTATTATGATTATCACTTTTATTCTTATGTTAAACCATTGCCCTCTCGTCTCTCACGTTTGGAAGGTAAAGTTTATTTGTAAAACATTTTTCGTACACAAAGTAATTCAAAGTGAACTGTACTGAATCAGAGCTTGGGTTTAGGTCTTTTTCAGTGTATTAATACTTTTAGCTGATGTCACCAACATTCTCTGGGGGGTGACGCTAACCGAAAGCACTACTCTGTCTGAAGCTCAAGAGCGAAGAGGGAGAAGAGGGAGAAGAGCCCAGACAATGAGCTTCAATCGAACATGAAGAAAAAACCCCAACGTAACATCACTGCAAAGGAACAATGGGACCGATACAGTATATTTATGTTATCAGAGAGAAGAGAGGAGAGGGAGAGAGAGGAAGAGAAGAGAGGAGAGGGAGAGAGAGGAAGAGAAGAGAGGAGAGGGAGAGAGGGAAAGAGAAGAGAGGAGAGGGAGAGAGAGGAAGAGAAGAGAGGAGAGGAAGAGAAGGGGAGAGGAGAGGGAAAGAGAAGAGAGGAGAGGGAGAGAGGAAGAGAAGGAAGAGAGGGAGAGAGAGGAAGAGAAGGGGAGAGGAGAGGGAGAGAGAGGAAAGGGAGAGAGAGGGAGAGAAGGGAAGAGAGGGAGAGAGAGGAAGAGAAGGGAAGAGAGGGAGAGAGAGGAAGAGAAGGGAAGAGAGGGGGAGAGAAGAAAGAGAAGGGAAGAAGAGAGGGAGAGAGAGGAAGAGAGGAGAGGGAGAGAGGGAAAGAGAAGAGAGGAG
This sequence comes from Odontamblyopus lacepedii, assembly GCA_034769755.1. NCBI lineage: Eukaryota > Metazoa > Chordata > Actinopteri > Gobiiformes > Gobiidae > Odontamblyopus > Odontamblyopus lacepedii. Next base: position 40,508,944 of record CM068350.1, read on the forward strand.
GGGGGAGAGAGGAAGAGAAGAGATGAGAGGGAGAGAGGAAGAGAAGGAAGAGAGGGAGAGAGAGGAAGAGAAGGGGAGAGAGAGGAAGAGAGAAGAGAGGAGAGGGGAAGAGAGAAGAGAGGAGAGGGAGAGAGAGGAAGAGAAAGGGAGAGAGGGGGAGAGAGAGGAAGAGAGAAGAGAGGAGAGGGAGAGAGGAAGAGAAGGAAGAGAGGGAGAGAGGAAGAGAAGGGGAGAGAGGGGGAGAGAGATGAAGAGAAGGGGAGAGAGGGGGAGAGAGAGGAAGAGAGAAGAGAGGAGAGGGAGAGAGAGGACGAGAAGGGAAGAGAAGGGGAGAGGAGAGGGAGAGAGGAAGAGAAGGGAGAGAGAGGAAGAGAGGGAGAGAGAGGAAGAGAAGGGGAGAGAGGGGGAGAGAGAGGAAGAGAAGGAGAGAGGAGAGGGAGAGAGAGGAAGAGAAGGGAAGAGAGGGGGAGAGAAGAAAGAGAAGGGAAGAAGAGAGGGACAGAGAGGAAGAGAGGAGAGGGAGAGAGAGGAAGAGAAGAGAGGAGAGGGAGAGAGGGAAAGAGAAGAGAGGAGAGGGGGAGAGAGGAAGAGAAGAGATGAGAGGGAGAGAGGAAGAGAGGGAGAGAGAGGAAGAGAAGGGGAGAGAGAGGGAGAGGAAGAGAAGAGAGGAGAGGGGGAGAGAGAGGAAGAGAGAAGAGAGGAGAGGGAGAGAGGAAGAGAAGGAAGAGAGGGAGAGAGAGGAAGAGAGGAAGAGAAGGGGAGAGAGGGGGAGAGAGAGGAAGAGAAGGGGAGAGAAGAGGGAGAGAGAGGAAGAGAAGGGAAGAGAGGGAGAGAGAGGAAGAGAAGGGAAGAGAGGGGGAAGAGAAGGGAAGAGAGGAAGAGAAGGGAGGGGAGAGGGAAGAGAGGGAAAGAGAGGAAGAGAAGGGAAGAGAGGGGGAGAGAAGGGAGGAGAGGGAGAGAAGAAAGAGAAGGGAAAAGAGGGGGAGAGAAGAAAGAGAAGGGAAAAGAGGGGGAGAGAAGGGAGGAGAGGGGGAGAGAAGGGAGGAGAGAGGGAAGAGAAGGGAAGAGAGAGGAAGAGAAGGTAGGAGAGGGGGAGAGAGAGGAAGAGAAGGGAAAAGAGGGGGAGAGAGGAAGAGAAGAGAAGAGAAGAGAGGGGGAGAGAAGAAAGAGAAGGGAAGACAGGGGGAAGAGAAGGGAAGAGAGGGGGAGAGAGAGGAAGAGAGAGGGGGAGAGAAAGAGAAGAGAGGAGAGGAGGAGAGAGAGGGGGAGAGAGGAAGAGAGAGGGAGAGAAGGGAGGAGAGGGGGAGAGAGGAAAGAGAAGGGAAGAGAGGGGGAGAGAAGGGAGGAGAGGGGGAGAGAGGAAAGAGAAGGGAAGAGGGGGAGAGAAGGGAGGAGAGGGAAAGAGAGGAAAGAGAGAGGAAGAGAAGGGAGGAGAGGGGAAGAGAGGAAGAGAAGCAAAAAGAGAGGAAAGAGGAAGAGAAGGGAAGAGAGAGGGGGAGACAAAGGGAGAGACAGAGGGAGGAGGAGAGAGTAGGAAGGAGAGGGTGAGAAAGGTAGAGAGGGAGGGACAGACGGAGGGAGGAGGAGAGAGTGGGAAGGAGAGGGAGAGAAAGGTAGAAAAGGAGAAACAGAGGGAAAGAGAGGGAGAGAAAGAGGGAGAGAGGGAAAGAGAGGGGGAGGAAGAGGGAGAGAACGGTAAGGGGGAGAAGCAGATTGAAATAGCGAGAGAGGAGGAGGGAAAGGGTGAGAGAGGTAGAGAGGAAGAGACAGGGAAAGAGAGGGAGAGAGTGAGCCAAAGGTAGAAAGGGAGAGACAGAGGGAACGAGAGGGAGGGAGGAGGAGAGAGTGGGAGGGAGAGGGTGAGAAAGGGAGAGAGACAGAGAGACAAAGGGAAAGAGGGGGAGAGGGAAAGAGAGGGAGAGAAAAAGGGAGAGAAGGAGAGAGAGAAGGAGAGAGGGAGGGAGAGAAGAGCGCAGAGAAACTGACCTTAAATCGACCACCCAACATGCACCTGAGCACTTTTTTTATTTATACGTTTATTACTTTTTACACAATAACACAAAATACAAATAAAAATAGTCAAAATGCTGCTCAGACAGAGAGGACACTGCCAAATGTGTCAGATCCACTCCACATTTGTAGTTTGTACTTAAAATACTCACTCACTTTACAAAGTTGAGGCTGGTCCCTGGTGAATCTCCTCGTTTTCAGATGGGGATGATTGACAGGTGGATTGGCCAATCAGAGACACTCATGGTCAGTACTGGGGAAAAAAAGAAAGGAAAAACATATCATATATAAGGCTGACAAACAAATCAATGAGCGATGCACTAAACTCTGATGATCCGAGGTGAGATAAACGTGGTTTTGTTTGTAAATGACGGTGACCAGTGATAAAAAACATGATAAAAACACTATCAGCGACAAAAACAAATCTGCTTGGTCAGTAGGGATGGACATGATTAGTCGAATAACGGATAATTCATCATTAAGAATTTCGTCGACCACGTTCATTTTTAGTCCAAACCTAATGTAGGTTGCTGTAGCGTCAGGAGTCGAGGCTGCGTCTCACAGCACAAACTCTGGAGCCTCACAGTCCCACGTCTCGGCTCTGGCACCTCCTTGGAGATCCCTATATCCCTCAGAGTGCGTTTACCTGCACATCAGTGTCCCGGGTATGATCGGGTTTTTGAGTGTCCCGGTTTCATCATGGTGCAGGTACACGCAGTGTCCCGGTTACTGCAACAGTCGAGTGCACATGAGTCCAGAAGACAAACACTTTTCAGTCTTTTCATCACAACAGGAGCCAAAATAAATAAAGTGACCGACATAAATAAAGTGAAATGATGTTAAATAAAGAGCTGCACTAAACCTGCACACGTCTGATCTCTGAAAACATGAACATCTGCAACACGACACACGCACAGAACAGACTCAGAACATCCTCTGTCACAGAGAGAACACTCATATTCCACTGAGTCGAGTCCTTTAGTCCGACAGAAGCTGAAGAATCACAAGGAAAGAGCTGCTTTTTATGCAAATGAGTCATGTGGTTTTAAGGTAGAACGTAAACAAATGTTTAAAGCTGCTTTAAACACATTCTGATCTCACACTGATGAGGCTCTGCAGTGGTGATGCTTTATATGTTGTAAAGTTGAGTTTATTTATGCAGATTAGTAATAGTAATAACAATGATGATCATTTAAATATGAAAAACATTCATGATTAATCAAAAATTGATCACTGATTCTGACGATGACGTGACGTGACAGAGGGCGTGGAGACCGGACTGATTTCTGGCTGGATTCACCAGGTCAGGTTTGTACATTATTGGCTGACACCATTTTGGAGCAAATCAGCGTGTGTTCAGTTCTTGGACGGACTTCCCGAGCTCTGTCCTCCAGCTGTGGTTTGAGTCCAGACCAAGATCCTGACTCGAGACCTGGAGTGATACGACGTTAATGAAGCAAAATATCTGACATAAGTTCACGTGTTTCACTCGGAGTCTTTCGAGGACCCACAGAATGAGCTGAAATATTTAGGGTTCACTGTAACGCAGATTTTCATAAATAAAACATGTAAACAAGAATTTGAATCTGCTTTAATGTAATTTCCAGCAAACATTCATTTATACTGTTTCTATTTTAGTGCAAATGTGTAAATGTTAGGAATGTAACGGTATCTAAATCTCTCTGTACGATATTTTCACGATATGCATCTCGACATTTTTTGGAGGACAACAAAACTATGAATATGATACTCTAAAATACCTTGACAATACTTAAAAACGAATATTTAAAAGCACTTCTAAAAGTTATTTCTCCATGTAGTCTGCACTGAAACAGAGCAAAGGATCATGGTCTACGTAGTTCCCTCTATTGTGATAGTCCACGATATTGTGAGACTTTGGACGATACGATATCACCATATTTCGGTTACTGTTACATCTGTGGTAAATGTTTTTTTCTTCATGTTGTAAATTGAAATTGCATGACTGATGCCTCACATTGTGGGTGTTCTACATGCATTTCTATGGTGGAAAGTCACCACGGAGATAAAAAAAAAAAAAGGATTTAAACAACACGATTTCAGGAGCTTGTGATCAATACGAGCGTTCATGGTCCCGTTTAGGTGATTTTCAACAAAAAGGCGAGTGTGACTCCCTGAAAAACTGTTGCTTGTAACTGCCAAGTCAGTTCTTTATTTGTATTATTAGATTGTATTAAAATACAGCTTAAATTAAAGACTTAACACCTAAACAGGACCATGAACGCTCGTTTTGATCACAGTTTCCTGAAATTCTGTTTTGGCCGTGTTTGCTAACGTGCGCAGTGTGTCACCATGGTAACTTCAGGACATTTCACCATACACATACATGCAAAGCACCCCCAGCACGATGTCACTGCAGAGTTTCAATAGCCTTTTCTCCATCGCTGGTGGATAGTCAGTCAGGCCGGCGCTCAATTTCACTTCTCTCCAGCAACTACGTCAGGAATCAGAAAACACTCGGCGAAGTCGCGGTGCGAAGCCGTGACGTCAAACTCCAGCGCCTCCGGGTCCTTTTGTGGTTCAACACAGCGGTAAACAAAACGGTCGAGATGGACGCGGACGAAGCCAAACATTTTTGCGTTGGCAACGATTCCCGACATCGAGGATTTAAAGCCGGATCAAAGAGAACGTTTGGTGAATTTTATCAAGGGGAAAGTCGTTACTGCTCTTCTTCCTACGGGATTTGCCGTCGTGCAGGTTTTACTTGGACACCAATGAGCGTCCGGCGCATTACAGACGTCACCACCAAACGGCAGCGATTGGTTAAATAAAAAAAAAAAGTCCCCGCCTACCGTCGAGCGAACGAATCCTAACGCTGCGAGGTCAGACGGTTTCCACGAAGCAAAACCGGCTGATTCAATTCAATTTATTTTGTAGCGCCCAAAATCGCAACAACAGTAGCCTCTAAGGGCGTTCCAAGATATGGATGAGTAAAACATACACACAGACATATCAAAACAGGAATAAACAACATTCATGTAAAGCAGCAAATGAAACATTGTCCAGTCATCCCCTGTCCTTAGACCCTCCTTCTCAGCAAGGAAAAACTCCAAAAAACCCAGGGTCCTGGGAAAAAGAAGAAACCTCGGGGAGAACTACAGTGAAGGAGGGATCCACTCCCATGGACGGACAGGCTATAGATGTCCAGGCCCGTGGGCCAGTTCAGTATGGCCACAGCTACCCAGGTGGGGAAGAGCAGGGCGAGGAGGAGGAGGAGAGGGGCGAGGAGGAGGAGCCAGGCGAGGAGGAGGAGCCAGGCGAGGAGGAGGAGCCAGGCGAGGAGGAGGAGAGAGGTCCAGCTGCCATCAGGCGTCTGAAAGAGTTCCACTCCACAGGGGGAGTGGGACAGGGGACAACATGTGAATAGCAATGAACAAACTACAGATGAGAACATAGTGAGTGATGCTGATGAGAAAATAGGAGGAAACAGAGGACAGTGCTCAGGTTGCCACACTTCCCCCAGCTTGTTATCTCCTGCGGCAGCTTATCTTAGTGACATCAACTAAGTAACCTGGTCATAAGCTATTCCGAAGAGGAAGGTTTTAAGCCTGGTCTTAAATAAAGAGACTGTGGGTGCCTGTTTAACATCAACAGGGAGTTGATTCCATAATGAATCCATGATGAATCAGGTTAGCAGGTTACAGTGGCCATTGCTGCTTTGAATAGAAGGTTATGTCCAGTTTGGGTCCTAGCATTGGACATCTTTTCGGTCTTTACGGTTCTCTCAAAAGTCCGTGCTTAGATCATTTCAAAGTGCCACAATAAGTCAATTAAAAGGATTGTGAGAACAGGGGAAATTCAATGGCGCTTGTCAAGGACTTTGGCGCACTGCGATGGCCTGTGAGATTACATAGGCTTTTGACACTTTGCATGTTTGCTTAGAGGTTTGCCTTCCTGTCTTCAAAGCTCCTATATTACGCGAAATCGATTCCTGTGAGCTCTAAGCCACGTTATAATCTTATCAAAAACACACCCGGGGTTTTGTTTTGTTTCATTCACACATGTTTAATGCACAAACCCTGCAGATTTCGGGCCGAGTTCTTCTCTCAAACCGAAAACACTCTTATCCACCTCGTGATAAACTCCAAACACCCTCGCTAGAATCATCTGGATGATTTCGGCCCCGGAATTGCCTGTCGCTACTGAACTAAAGATAAAAAGCTGGTGTTAATTTGAAAACTACCACTTCACGACACTGCGAGGTGGAACAGAGCGTTTTGAGCTTTGGAGACAAATTAACCAGCGTTAATCAAACACGTGTGAGTGAAAAGAACACAACTCTGGGTATGTTTTTGACGAGGTAACAACATTATAACATGGCTTAAAAGCTCACAAGAGTCCATTTTGAAATATACATACAACCTTTAACATCAACTGTATCGTGGAACGTTGAATAAATCTATAGTATATCATATGCGGAGTGGGAATCGTCAATAACACTTCTATATGGGTTTGAAGGAGGTGGATTAAGAAGGCAGATGTTCACCTCTGGCCCCTCTGAAAGATAATGTTTATTTCAGTGCAGGGCGAATCGTGTTGTGTCGACCACTCCTGCTGTGATAAGCCCCATACAGCACAAATCAATATCCCAGTATAATATCGATTGTGTGTATGTCTTACATGCTTCAGTTTGGACCTGCATCGGATATTATGGGAAACGGTGGAATAAAGAACGATTCTGGGCCTTAAGGCGACCACACGTGCTTCAGTGGAGTGAGTCTTCATGTTAACATCACAGTATCCATGGTGTTAACGGGGAACTCCGGCACGTTTGAAGCTAAAGTCCGTCGCTAGAGGTGGTCGAATTCTGTCAGAAGCCAAAAAACGGCACAGATCAGTGTTTCCTCGGTGGAGATTTCGCTGTGACAGTGAAGGCAACAGACTGGCGTAGTGAATTGGGCGAGAGGCTTAACACCACTTTAACCCATCTGACAACAGCCACGAGTCTAACAAACAAAACGCTCTGCCTGGTTCACTCATTAGTGTCTGGAAACGTTAGAAAACAACTTTATAAGCAGACTTAGCCTTACTTGATTTCCCACTGCACAGGCCAAAGCCCAAAAGACTCAACTGTCGACTCCAGCGGCGGCGAGAGGCTCGAGCGCCAGAAGCAACAAGTGAAGATCGACTACTGACGGTGAAGAAGAAGAGAAACTGAAAGTTGTTGAAAGAAAATGGTTCGGGAATGTATTTTAAGCGTTTTTCAAAAAATATAATTCACTCATAAAAATATGTGATTAGAAACAACATCAGTGATCGAGTCTTTTGGGCTTTGGCCTGTGCAGTGGGAAATCAACAGAGGGAAGTGTGAGGTGCTTATAAAGTTGTTTTCTAACGTTTCCAGACACTAATGAGTGAACCAGGCAGAGCGTTTTGTTTGTTAGACTTGTGGCTGTTGTCAAATGGGTTAAAGTGGTGTTAAGCTTCTTCAGTCTGAAGCAAATTGTCGTTTTACGTGGAAGTTCAGAACTTGCCCCCATCACTACACTAGTTTGTTGCCTTGACAGACTCACTGCCACAGTGAGATCTCCACCGAGGAAACACTGATCTGTGCCGTTTTTTGGCTTCTGACAGAATTCCACCACCTCTAGCTTCGAACGTGCCGGAGTTCCCCTTTAAAGATACATTATGCAACTTTTCTAGTGGGGAGGCAGTCATGCGCTTGTCTCCATGGAGATGTTATTGCTTTGCTTGGAATGTTCCACAGTATCACGTTAAACAGATGAGTTTTGCATTTGTTCAATAGCCAGTGTTCCCATTGTTTCGACATCCTTGAAACATAGTTTTGTAACTGTGCACGGGTTCACCTCCCCACAGATCTGACGCATTACGTTGCCTTCCAGGTGCTTGTATCCATGGAGATTGAAATATTGAATGGTATACAGTAGAAGAGTCTAGGTATGCATATCCATGGGTAGTGGGGGTCCCATGCATGCTCATACATGTAGATGTTATTGCTTATGTCCCACAGTATGGCATTAGACACATCTGTCAAGCATTTACTCCCTTGTGGGTTCCCTCTCCAAAAATACCTCAAATAACATTTTTACTCCAACAGGTAGTGATGTGATGTTCCGTATCGAGGCTTCGAACCGTGTGCCGAGTAGTGGAGGGGCGTTTCCCCGTTGCGCATATCGAGGTTTGCTTCATTTAGGGAACCACTATTCAGGAAGTGGTTTAGATTTTGCCCCGAGTTTTGACAGCGATTTAAACCCCTCAGGCTCCAGAATGTGGGTGTTTGATGGAGAGTCGCGGTCAGTGAGTTTGGAGACAGTTTGGCTGGAGTTCGAGATATTTTGGAGGGAGGTAGAGATAATTTGGAGAGAGTTTGGAGAGAGAGTCATGAGAGAATAGAGCCAGCCTCATCTGTGCCCTGGTGTTTTCCAAAGCAGGAGAAATATTGTCAAAAAAAAGAAATCGCCTCAGACCAAGACCTGCCACAGTGGAGAAACTGTTGGTTTTAAATAAAAAAACAATGTGTTCCCTAAACCATAATCACAATCATTGTGTTATTTCCATTTTCATCACTTCCAAATAATAATTTTCCAACTGCCATCACTATATACATAATAATATACATGTTTTGCATCCTTCTTTATTTCAGTTTTATTCTCAGGCTTTCTGCAGGATGCCACACTTCATATTCATGCCAAGTGATATTTTTGCGTCCACCAGATGTCCTCCTACTCGAGCAAATGAAGCTTCAAGAAGCTTTGCGCTGGAGTGAACCAAATGGATGAAAGGCTCCAGTGCTTCATGAATCTGCCCATCACTACCAACAGATAAGTGCACTTTTCTGAAACTAGCCAAAGAGGTGGGTAGTACTCAGTTACATTTACGGACTAGTTCTAGTTAGTTTTCCCCCTAAATGTGACCGCGGGCCGCGCTGTCTGCGCCCGCACGCGCGCTCACGCCGCACGCGCGCGCTCACTCCCGCTTCACCCGCTGTTTCCTCCACACGCACCGTATGCGCTAATAACGCCTTTCCTCCTCTCTCGTAAAACTCATTCGCCAAAAGCGCCACTCGCGCGTTACTCTAGACCTGAGCTCTCACCTGTGCGCTGCCGCTGCGTCCCTCCTCCGCCGTGCGCGCTTCGGCCAAACCGAGCCACTGTTTCCCGGTGGTTGAAATAGGCGCTGTTCGCGCCGTTTTGCTGATCATGTGATGCGAATTACGTAACCAGGTTTTTGGCATTATTATGCCTTTATTTTGGTGGTACATTATTACGGTTTGTGAAATGAATATGCCACAAAAGTTTATTGAAATAGTTTATTCCTAAAATGATTTTATATGTTGCTCAGTAGGAGGAGCCTGAGGGTATAAAGAGGAGCAGTTTCTGCCCCGGTGACAGAGCAGAACATCAGGGCTCCTGAGCTGAACTCAACCTGTTATTTTTTGTTGTAAAACATTTTGGTTATTTCACTGTAAATACTGTTTTTAAACTGTTTGAGGAAGTTTTCACACATACATATTTACTCTTACTTGAGTAAATTCTTAGACCTTTGTACTTCTACTTGATAAATATTATTTTGAAGTAACGTTACTCTCACCCGTGCTCCCCAAACACACCTCATATTTACTGCTGCATGTTGGTGTTTTTGTGGGCCCGTTCAGATCTCTCTCTCGCTCTATATTCCATTTCAGATTTTGCACAGTCTGAATAGCCTTTATAAACATTTACAGGGGTGAATGGATTTGGCCATTTTGCAAGTTTATTTACACCGAATGCTTTTGAATTCAGAGAGAGACGTGCTGCAGCAGTGAGTGACAGGAGGGGGGATCAGGACAGAGGAGGAAAGCGGCGGCCCTAATTTGACTGCTCCTCTGAGGGTTTATCCTAAAGAAAATAGACTCTGAAAATACAGATGTGTTTGGTTTTGAATGGTTAGAGGAAGAACGCAAACTCAACTTTTATGTCAATTTTTAACCATTTAACCACAAAGATGTCGCCTCATAAAAACACACTGTATTTTTCAGACCACAGGGCACCTTATAAGACGGTGCGCTTTATGTATGTATTCATTCTGGTTGTGCTTAATGACCTCAAACCATTTTATGTGGCACACGGCGCTCAAAAATCTGTCAAAAATGTTTTAGTACTTTTGTAAGCTACGAAGCCGCACCGCTTGATGGATTGTCGCATGGAGCACGAAAGCTGTCAGAAGTACTTGCACACATAGGACAGAAATCCGTGCATATTTGGGAAACCTGTGCATATTTGGGAAATCCGTGCATATTTGGTCGCAGCTGAACGCAAAACAAACGTCCGCAAACTCTCGAATGAGTCCAGTCGTACATAAAATGTTTTGTGTGTGTATCATCCATCCATCCGTGAAGCAAACTAATCCGGTGCTTGGGATCATTCCGGGTGGATGAGCCAAAGAACCCCAACCGCTAGATATCGGCGTCACCCGGTCGTTCGAAGTTAAATCTCGAGCTGTGTGGGAGCGATGGACGACAGAAGCTGAACACAAATTCGCCAGAACAGAGAGGCAACGGCGGACGAGTTACGCCACGATCTGCCAATGGATCGTGGAAGGTCTCAGTCTCGCTTAATGCGCTTTATGTATTTTAAAAAATACCCGTTCACCGATCTAGCGCCTTATAATCCAGCGCGCCTTATGGTCCAAAATATACGGTACCTGGAGTTGTGGGGTTTTTTTTAACTCATTCACACGTTTAGTCTATGTTATAATGTTGTTTTCTCATCACAAACACACCTGGAGTTGCGTTTTGATTCATTCACAAATGTTCAGCAGTCGAATCCTGCATGTTCAGGCTGAGTTCTTGTCTCATGTGGTCATACAGGAAGTGCTCCGTTGTGTTTTTAACCTCCATACGCCTTCGCTAGAATCATTCGGATCATTTCACACCGAGGATTGCCCATCTCTACTGAGCAAAAGGTAAAAGGGAAGCTGTTAACTTGAGTGGAACGGAGAATTTTCACCTTTGGAGATGTAGACAGACGAATAGTAAAGGGTTTCTCAAACGTGTGAATGAAACACTGACCTGAGCGCCCGAGAGAGTGGCGGAAGTTATTCTTGTTTACACTTATATACACACATATATTTGTATTACTACATCTCTGTATTTTATTTTCACCCGTACTTATACATTTACATAATTATACCTTATTTGACACCGGCCTCTTGCTATTTTTGCTGCTTATTTTCTAATGTATTATTAGCGTTTATATTGTTGCTCTTTGTTATTATATTGTATTATATATATGATGTGTGAGCTCCAGTGCTCAAATAATTTACTTTGTGGATCAATAAAGTTTTTCTAAGCCGTTGAAACAAAACACAACTGGGCTGATATTATAATACACTCACAGTCACACATTAAAGCTGCACTGTGTCGCTTTTCGGATAGGGGTCCGTCACTTGCTTGTGATTTGAAACAGATAAAGGCTCGTAATTTGATGATTTGTCATTGTTTTAAAGTTGAACTCCGGCACGTTCGAAGCTAAAGTCCGTCGCTAGAGGTGGTGGAATTCTGTCAGAAGGCGAAAAACAGCACAGATCCGTGTTTCCTCGGTGGAGATCTCACTGTGGCAGTGAGTCTGTCAAGGCAACAAACTAGTGTAGTGATGGGGGCAAGTTCTGAACTTCCACGTAAAACGACAATTTGCTTCACACTGAAGAAGCTTAACACCACTTTAACCCATCTGACAACAGCCACGAGTCTAACAAACAAAACACTCTGCCTGGTTCACTCATTAGTGTCTGGAAACGTTAGAAAACAACTTGATATTTTCTTTTCTATCTCTTCCTCTCTCTCTATCCTCTCTTCTCTCTCCCTCTCTCTGTCCTCCTCTCTCTTCTCTATCCCTCTCTCTCTCTCTCTCTCTATCCCTCTCTCTTCTCTATCCTCCTCTCTCTCTCTATCCCTCTCTTCTCTCTCCTCCTCTCTCTTTCTATCCCTCTCTTCTCTATCCTCCTCTCTCTTCTCTATCCCTCTCTCTCTATCTCTCTCTCTATCCCTCTCTCTCTCTCTCTCTATCCCTCTCTCTTCTCTATCCTCCTCTCTCTTTCTATCCCTCTCTTCTCTCTCCTCCTCTCTCTTTCTATCCCTCTCTTCTCTATCCTCCTCTCTCTTCTCTATCCCTCTCTCTCTCCATCCCTCTCTCTATCCCTCTCTCTTTCCCTCTCTCTCTCTATCTATCCCTCTCTCTTCTCTATCCTCCTCTCTCTTTCTATCCCTCTCTCTTCTCTATCCTCCTCTCTCTCTATCCCTCTCTCTTCTCTATCCTCCTCTCTCTCTATCCCTCTCTCTTCTTTATTCCCCCTCTCTATCCTTCTCTCTTCTCTATCCTCCTCTCTCTTTCTATCTCTCTCTTCTCTCTCCTCCTCTCTCTTTCTATCCCTCTCTCTTCTCTATCCTCCTCTCTCTCTCTATCCCTCTCTCTTCTTTATTCCCCCCTCTCTATCCCTCTCTCTTCTCTATCCTACTCTCTCTCTATCCCTCTCTCTTCTCTCTATCCCTCTCTCTTCTCTATCCTCCTCTCTCTCTCTATCCCTCTCTCGTCTTTATTCCCCCCTCTCTATCCCCCTCACTTGCCACCTCTCTTCTCTCCCCCCTCTTCTCTCCCCTCTCTTCTCTCCCCTCTCTTCCTCCCTCTCTTCCTCTCTCTCTTTCTCTCTTTCCGCTGTAGGTAAAAACTCTCGGCACATTTTAAACATCGCCTGTATCTGTGCGCGGGGTGAACACACACACACAGTATTCATCCTGCTCATATTCCACTACACGTCTTTTCGTTCCCCCCAAAACACACTTTCACATTGCATCTTTTTTTCCCCCCCGAGCGCGGGGGTCGCCTCTCCGCAGACCCGACCTGCAGCGACCCGCTATCGGCACCTGCCCGTCTCGGCGGAGCGTCGTCGGGATAACGCGCGTCAGCCCAAAACCTGCATAAATAGTGGAAGTTGTGCCAGGAAAGAAAGTTTAAAACTCCCGTCGAATCAATATTCAAATCACACACTCTGCGCCGGTGCAATTTTCGGTGGTGACCCAGAAGAGGCAGAGGTCCTGTCTGACACCAGGTCCAATCATCCCGGCTCTGAGTGTGGATATATGTGCGTTTGTGCCGTATATATTTGTATGTGTGTGTACAGTGTGTGTGTGTGTGTGTGTGTGTGTGTGTGTGTGTGCGCTGTCGTGTCGTCGGCAAATGGAAGTCCTGCTCTCGACGGTAAAAATGAAGGAGATTTTTTTCCATACGATTTACATATGCAGAATGTTACAGGTGCAAAGAGGCTCGTTTGGCTCTTTCTCTCCGTCTCTTCCCCTCTTTCTTTCCCCTCCCTCCACCACTTTCTCAGTTGATCTTTTTCTCTGTCTTGTTTTCTTTGTGTCCTCTTCTCGCCAGCCTTTTTCCCCGCTGTTTTTTTCTCCCTCTCTCTTTCCCACACCTCGACCCCTCCTCTCTCATCCGTTCTCCATCTTTGATTCTCGCTCCACCTCTCATTCTGTCTTTCTTTCTATCTCTCTCCCTCCTCTCTCTCTCTCCATCCTTCTCTATCCCCTCTCTTCCTCTCTCTATCCCCTCTCTTCCTCTCTCTGTCCCCCTCTCTTTCTCTCTCTTCTCTATCCCCTCTCTTCCTCTCTCTATCCCCCTCTCTTCCTCTCTCTATCCCCCTCTCTCTCTCTTCTCTATCCCCCTCTCTTCCCCTCTCTCTTCCTCTCTATCCCCCGCTCTCTCTTTATCCCCCTCTCTTCCTCTCTCTCTATCTCTCTCTCTTTTCTATCTCCCTCTCTTTCTCTCTCTTCTCTACCCCCCTCTCTTCCTCTCTCTATCCCCCTCTCTTCCTCTCTCTATCCCCCTCTCTTCCTCTCTCTATCCCCTGCGCTTTCTCTTTTCTATCCCCCTCTCTTCCCCTCTCTCTCTCTATCCCCCTCTCTTCCTCTCTCTATCCCCCTCTCTTCCTCTCTCTTTCTCCATCCCTCTCTCTTCTCTATCCCCTCTCTTCCTCTCTCTCTCTCTATCCCCTCTCATCCCTCTCTCTTCTCTATCCCCCTCTCTCTCTCTATCCCTCTCTTCTCTATCCCCCTCTCTTCCCCTCTCTCTTCCTCTCTATCCCCCGCTCTCTCTTTATCCCCCTCTCTTCCTCTCTCTCTATCTCTCTCTCTTTTCTATCTCCCTCTCTTTCTCTCTCTTCTCTACCCCCCTCTCTTCCTCTCTCTATCCCCCTCTCTTCCTCTCTCTATCCCCCTCTCTTCCTCTCTCTATCCCTCTCTCTCTCTTCTCTTCTCTATCCCCCTCTCTCTCTCATCTCTATCCCCCTCTCTTTCTCTTCTCTACCCCCCTCTTCCTCTCTCTATCCCTCTCTCTCTTCTCTTCTCTATCCCTCTCTCTCTCATCTCTATCCCCCTCTCTTTCTCTTCTCTATCCCCTCTCTTCCTCTCTCTATCCCCCTCTCTTCCTCTCTCTATCCCTCTCTCTCTCTTCTCTTCTCTATCCCCCTCTCTCTCTCATCTCTATCCCCCTCTCTTTCTCTTCTCTACCCCCCTCTCTTTCTCTTCTCTATCCCCTCTCTTTCTCTTCTCTATCCCCTCTCTTTCTTTTCTCTATCCCCTCTCTTCCTCTCTCTATCCCCCTCTCTTCCTCTCTCTGTCCCCCTCTCTTTCTCTCTCTTCTCTATCCCCCTCTCTTCCTCTCTCTATCCCCCTCTCTTTCTCTTCTCTATCCCCTCTCTTTCTTTTCTCTATCCCCTCTCTTTCTCTTCTCTATCCCCTCTCTTCCTCTCTCTATCCCCTCTCTTCCTCTCTCTGTCCCCCTCTCTTTCTCTCTCTTCTCTATCCCCTCTCTTCCTCTCTCTATCCCCCTCTCTTTCTCTTCTCTACCCCCTCTCTTTCTCTTCTCTATCCCCTCTCTTTCTCTTCTCTATCCCCTCTCTTTCTCTTCTCTATCCCCTCTCTTCCTCTCTCTATCCCCCTCTCTTCCTCTCTCTGTCCCCCTCTCTTTCTCTCTCTTCTCTATCCCTCTCTCTTCCTCTCTCTATCCCCCTCTCTTTCTCTTCTCTATCCCCTCTCTTTCTCTTCTCTATCCCCTCTCTTTCTCTTCTCTATCCCCTCTCTTCCTCTCTCTATCCCCCTCTCTTCCCCTCTCTATCCCCTCTCTTTCTCTTCTCTATCCCCTCTCTTTCTCTTCTCTATCCCCTCTCTTCCTCTCTCTATCCCCCTCTCTTCCCCTCTCTCTTCCTCTCTATCCCCCGCTCTCTCTTTATCCCCCTCTCTTCCTCTCTCTCTATCTCTCTCTCTTTTCTATCTCCCTCTCTTTCTCTCTCTTCTCTACCCCCCTCTCTTCCTCTCTCTATCCCCCTCTCTTCCTCTCTCTGTCCCCCTCTCTTTCTCTCTCTTCTCTATCCCCTCTCTTCCTCTCTCTATCCCCCTCTCTTCCTCTCTCTATCCCCCTCTCTTCCTCTCTCTATCCCCTGCGCTTTCTCTTTTCTATCCCCCTCTCTTCCTCTCTCTATCCCCCTCTCTTCCTCTCTCGATCCCCCTCTCTTCCTCTCTCCGTCCCCCCCTCTCTCTCGTCTCCATCCCCCTCTCTTCCTCTCTCTCCGCTGTAGCCTCCAGATGAACTATAACAGGCGTTCGTTTCCATTTCCCCGCTGCTCCGCCAGCTGCCAGCCTCATGAACCCGGCGAGTCTTTTCTGGGGCCCTGGCTGGTCCTGGCTGGTCCTGTCACGGGGGCAGGTGTCGGACATGTCCCCAGGAACAGTGACCCGAGTGTGGGGAGACAGAGGAGGGACGGGGTGGGGGGGGCCTGGATCACCTGATACACGACAGGACCCGTCGGACTGTGGACTGCAGCTCTGACATGAGCTGAAAACACAAACGACACCAGTGAATGTGTGACTCTATAAATGCAGACGTTATTATCACTTTAGAATAACTTCACCTTCATTCAGATTAAAGGGACAGTTTGTTTTTTGTTTTTTTACATGAATCTGTTCGTCTCCGTCAGCAGCATCGCGTCAACACCGACTCACCTCCCGACAGCGTCTGAGCCGAGTTCTTCCCCGGTTTCGGTGCTGATGAAAGTGTCCGGCAGGTTGGCTGGAGTCACGAAAATAAAGAGTTTTTCTTCTCAAAATAATGTGTTCAAAAGAGTGAAACATTTGCGTCACGAATCCTGAACTCGAAAAAAGTCAGGCCTCGTAATCGCTTGGTACTATTTCCTCTCTGGTCGTATCACTGCGCTGCCGCCAGGTGAAGCTGCGCACGAATCCAACGCTTTTTTCAGTAGTTCTGCGGTGTTTATGCGCTCAGACTTTTGACTGATGCAACCAGGGCTCTACGCTAACTTTTTTTTTCAGGAGCTCATGTGCCCCTAAGTAAAAAATTTTAGGACCACAGGAAAAAAAAGGGGGGCACAAGTAGGTTTTCGTTTTCAATGATTATTACAGTGCAGAACTTACACACACCAACACCAACACTGAATAAATTTAATACAAAAAAAAGAATTATGACTGTACTTTTCCTGCATGATCGCAATGTTTTTATAAATATATCTTCATTTTATCTGATTAATATTTAGACTTAAAATAAGCCAAACAAACTGTACTGCACTGAAACACTCTGTGGCCCTTTTTGGACCTTCACCCACAGTTTGAGAACCTCTTCTTTAAGAGAACTTCCACTGGTACTTTACACAAAACTGCTTCAAAGTGTAAAAAGTGTGCAGGATTTTTAAACCTGTATTTTCAAATTCCTAACAGGAGTTACATTCTCTTAGTGGTTTTACAGTGGTTTTTAGCCTCTGCACATTTACCAAACCAAACGCACATTGTGACAAACAGATTTATTTGGCATTTTCTTAGTCAAACTTCAGCCCACATATCACCTGCTCTGTGCTGTAGCTCTGCTCTGTGCTGTAGCTCTGTGCTCTGTGTGGACACGGACATAAAATTAATATTGTCGTATTTGATGTGAGGCGGATGGACAGGAGGGATGTTTAACCTGCCCTGTGATACACACTGGTACACGAGGCTGTGCGGGCTCCAGCGCACAGGTCCTGCACACCGGTACAAGTTTATTGCCGAAGGCAGCGGCCGTAATGAAATATGACGGACTCAGTATTCAGACCTTGAGTCCGTGACGAGACCGAGTCCAAATGCGCTCGAGTCCGAGACAAAACCATCGCTTTAGCGGAGGAGGAAGTCCAGCGGTGTGGGGGTGTCTGTGAGTGTGGGACAGGTGTGGGTCCTGCTGCGGTGCGCACTCCTCGTTTAAGGGGGCGTGGGTGTGTTTTGAAGCGGAGTTTGTTCGTATCAGTGATATCGTCGCACACACAGAGCTTGTATGCTGGAGTCGTGTGCGGTCGGAGGTGTCGTGCCCGGGCTCGGTTCGGTTGCGCTCGCGCTGGGCCAGCGTGAGGCGCTTTAGGGGCGATCCAGGCTTGGGCAGGTTCCACAGTCCTAGTGTGAGTTTGCCCCTAATGTTTGACACATTTAGAACGTTTAACTCGTCACGTTACGTCTGTGCGCAGTTCTCCTTATTGTGGCTGCAGAAGCACTCGCACAGGTCCCTGTTTTGATTTCCCCGTTCGGACGATGAAATATTTACTCGCAAATGCGAGTGAAATGGGCGAAACTGTAGAGCCCTGGACACAACACGAAAGAGCGAACGTGAGAGCAACAGCGATAAGTATATAAGCTTGTATAAGTTATATAAGAATATATATAAAAATGGTTTGGACTTGTGATTCTCCAGGTGGAAGAACAAAACTCCAGGTTCTTCAGGTTCTTCAGGTTCTTCAGGTTCTCGTCCCTCTGTCCCTCCTCTCTCTCTCTGCTGTTCTGACTCCATCTGCTGAATTTGAGCATCAGGATATTCGGGTTCATAAAGATCTGCCCTTGGCTCTGAGCTAAAGGCCGTGTCTTCATGTCGGTGTCACTGTCACAGTGAACTTTCCGAGCAGGAAACAGTGAAACAGGCGCAGAGTGATATGAGAGAAAACAGTGATTATGTGATTAATACAAGTGATTATGAGGTCAGTTTTTTCGAGTTCAGGATTTGTGATGCAAATGTTTCACTCTTTTGAACACATGTTATTTTGAGAAGAAAAACTCTTTATTTTCGTGACTCCAGCCAACTTGCCGGACACTTTCAGCAGCACCGAAACCGGGGAAGAACTCGGCTCAGACGCTGTCGGGAGGTGAGTCAGAGTTGATGCGACTCGACGAACAGATTCATGTCAAAAAACCTAAACTATCCCTTTAAAGCAACACTGTGTAACTTTCAGGAGAGGGCATGTCACCTGCATGAATCCAACAGAAATAAAAAATAAACTATATTTTGAAACATGCCCTTGGAGACAGACAGACAGACAGACAGACAGACAGACAGACAGACAGACAGACAGATAGACAGACAGACAGACAGATAGACAGACAGACAGACAGACAGACAGACAGACAGACAGACAGATAGACAGACAGACAGACAGACAGACAGACAGATAGACAGACAGACAGACAGACAGACAGACAGACAGATAGACAGACAGACAGACAGACAGACAGACAGACAGACAGACAGACAGACAGACAGATAGACAGACAGACAGACAGACAGACAGACAGATAGACAGACAGACAGACAGACAGACAGACAGACAGACAGACAGACAGATAGATAGACAGACAGACAGACAGACAGACAGACAGATAGATAGACAGACAGACAGACAGACAGACAGACAGATAGATAGATAGATAAATAGATAGATAGAGTTTTATGCCATATTGAGGAAAATTATAGCCAAAGGAGCATCAGGTTTGTGGAGATGCAAGCCGGGTCAGAGTAAGGACACACGTTTGTTTCGTGAAAATGGAAAAAAACAAAAAAAAATTAAAACGATTAACCTAAATTCACTTTTTTTTTTGTCTTTTTTGGCTAAATATTACGCAGTGGGGCTTTAATAAAGCATGAACTCAACTGATAATGAACTAATAGCTCATTAAGAATGACTTAGATTTAATACTTAATCATGGAGCGAGGGTTAGAGGGCGAGGGAGTATGAATTATTGTGATTTGAGTTGTTTTTATTTGCAAAGATCATTTGAATTCAGCGGAAAGGCTCCAGTGTTTGTGTTGACACGAGGGGCAGGGGCCACGTCAAAATACAACAGGATGTGCTCGGCCACGACAAATACAAATTGTGTTTGTAAAGCAAAGCTACATTTAATATTCATGTAGTCGGTTTAAATCCTGCAAAATGGCTACTTATGTTTTAAGTGAAATCTTAAAATGTGCGTCCAAATCAATAAAGATCTTGACCGATAAAGATGCACCGTGTAACTTTTTGGCTGGGGGTCCATCAACTGCTTGTTTCTATGGAGATGACGTAGCTCTGTCTGGACTGGCCCACAATAAGAGAAGATTTAAGATGAGATTAAACCTCTCTGTCTTACATTTATTAAAGTACAGCTGGGTGTATCACTCAGAAATACCTAAAAAAAACCAGGCTTTCTGACTGAGCGGGGGTCGCCTCTCCTTAGATCTGACCAGTAACTTGGTCCGGTTTGGTCTCCATGAAGATAGAACATCCAGAACGCTGCAGCTCGGGTCCTGACTCGAACCAGGAAGTCCCAGCACATAAGTCCCGGTCTCAGGTCTCTGCACCGGGTCGGGTGCTGAAACGGGCAGGTTTTACGGGGGGGTGTGCTGTGGTATGGATGTGGTGGTGATTCCACACGGGCCGGTCCGGTGAATCAGTGCATCGGGTGTGAGACACTTTTCCTCTGCTGGATTTGTGATCCAAAAACACAGAACGCAGCCGAACCCTGGAGTGAGGACGATATGTTCCTGCACAGTGACCCAGGTTAGACAAAATTAACACTTTTATTTTGGGTTAAACTTTTTTTCATTGTTTATTTCATTGTTATTGTGCGATTTCGGGCTCAGGTAGAGCAAAATGTTTAGCCCACACGTTTAACCGACCAGTGATTGGGCGACTACGCAAAGTGGAAAGAAAAGAAAAAAATGGAGTGTATCATGTCTGACTAATTTAAGGCTTAGCAGCGACCGACGATTGTTTGTTCGTTGTTGTTCGTTGAGACATGCATAAAAAAAAAAAGTGTGTCAGTTCAAATGCTTCTAATTTGTGTGTGATTTATTGGAGCACAGGTGGGTGACGGGTGGAATGTTAATGGGTCCGGGGGCGGATTTAACTTTGATCTTATGACAGGTGTGGTGCTCTACTGCACGGGTGCGGGCGGGTGTGGGCCTCCAAAAATGGACCCGTGCAGGACTCTGCTCTGCACTGCCCCCTGTGGCTCAGAGACTTTAAAGCAGCTCTGCTCGTGCACAAGTCTCTCCAAAGTTCATCTGTGACATGTCGGTGCCACATGAACCATCTGCATCTGAGGAGCTCAGGGACCGGCCCCCTGCTGGAGTCCTGGTTTAGTCCTGGTTTAGTCCTGGTTTAATCCTGGTTTAGTTCTGGTTTAGTCCTGGTTTAGTCCTGGTTTAGTCCCGGCCTCCTGCTGGTCCCAGAGTCAGGACTAAACTCTGGGAGTCAGAGTTTCAGACTCATGCAGCTAAAACCTGGAACAGTCTGAACATGTGAGACAGACTCTGACTCTGTTTAAATCGAGGCTCAAAACAGTTCTGTTCAGCTGCGTCTGACAGAAAGGTTTTATTTCTCACTCTTCTCTCTCATTTAATGTGTCTCTCTTTTTAATTTTATGATGATTATTTATGTTTTGATTTGTCTGTATTGTGATCTTAACTTATTTCTTTTTCTGTAAAGCACTTTGAATTACTTTGCGTGTGAATTGTTCTGTACAAATAAACCTGCCTCGCCTTGCCTTACATCTCAACGAAAGGTTACACAATGCACCTTTAAGTAAAACATTTTCACATTTTTGCCCGGTCCTTCACAGCGCCCTTGTTTATCTCCCCTCCTATCGCGTCAGCTCATAGCCCCCAGTCTGTCCGTGCGCTTGTTTACTCCACATGAGCCGGCGCACGTCTCGTCTGCGGCCATTCAACGCACCTTCCACCTTTTCAGTGGCTCTATCTCTCGTCTATTGTCACTTCAATTTCCACTTTATCTGCTCCGCCACACTTGTGCAGGAGGACACAGCGGAGAACGCAGCCGCCCATCGCCACCGCCGCCTCCTCCACTAACACCAAAACGCTGGGCTCCGTCGCCGCTATGGCTCGTCTCGATTTGTGGCCTTATCGCAAAATGGCCGTAACATTGGAAAATAAACCCATTCTGCAATCCAGCCGGACAAGTCACTTCCAGCTAGGACGACATCACTCCTGAACGCTCCATTGACATTGCCATAACATTAAATCAAATTATCCAACACACTAATTTAGTTCAAATTTAGTTAAACTGCAATACACACATCATTACCCACATAGCATAGCTGCCTAAAGGCCGCTACACACTACGGGATTTTTCTGTCTTAAACGATTTTTAAACGTGCGACAAAAAGCGCAAACGCCACAGACACGATGAGAATCTTATGAGACTTAAAATCTCTGATCACAAAGACTTCAGCAGGATCTGTGTGTGGAGCACAGGATATAAATCTGTGAGGCTGTGATGGCCTCAGCTGTTTCCTGTCTACAGTAAAACCACTCGCTCTGAGACTCTGAAGTGTTCAACGATCAGAGCTCAAGTCCAAACTGTGTTATTTTTATTTGTGAAATGTGGGGCAATACATCAGATACAGGATTTTTAAAGCAGAAAAGAGGTGATAAAGTCCACAGGAAGTAGAATCAGTATCGCTAATCTGCAGCTTTACCTTGATCCATGTGTTGTGTGGACGTAAACAAATACAAGTGAGGAACTCTCACCTTTTTACTTTTAAAGAACGCCTCAAACTGGATGAATAGTGCGGTTTTGTGGACTGGAGTCATTATTTGTGAAGGACAATTTCTATGGATAATGTGGATCAGACGCTGCACTTTAAATGTACCACTTTACGAGAGGTGGGTAATAAAGTCTTTATTTTCGCCATATCCTGAGTGTGTTTGTCGCGTCTCTGTGTCCGTCTCTCCTCTGCCCCTGACTCTGTTTTATCGTCTGTTTCCGTCGCGTTGTTGATGTTCGGTGGTTCTGATCTGACACCGACTCCACACATGAGGAGCAGCGGCTTCAGAATCGCACACGGAGACAAAAAGTCGGGTCACGTCTCCTGAACTCGGAAGAAAAATGGAGCACAAATTCTCCTGCAGTGTATGACGGCCTTAAGTCATATTTGCACGTTTCGGAAAACAAGATAAAACACTTTTAATATATGTATTATTTATTTTGTAATGGAAAGTTCAACAAGATGTGTGAACAAGTTTCCAAAAAAAAAAAAAAAAAAGACACAACAGTGATGCAGTACTGTAGTGGCAGGAGAGGAAAGTTTGGCAGATGTCACAATTTTGCCAAAAAACGACTTAGGCAATGACGCTATTAGGCTAATGACATCTAATAATGGGGGGAAAAACATAAATAAACATGTTTTGGTGTCTTTTTTTGGCTAAACGTTACACAGAACTCAATAGAACCTTTTAGTGTGAGTAAACAGTGGTGACGTAGGCTCGGTTGTGCATTTTGGTAACAGAAGTACGGCAGAACTCAGCAGCTTGTCGAGCTCTGCGAAAGGATTATCGCCAAAAGATCGAGAATATTTCCTCAACAAGCGACTTTGACAAATGGTGTCCGACTGCCAGATCCTTGAGCGATCAGTGAGTAAAACTGTAAAACTTTAGTCCGCCGGTAGCTTATCGATTCTGACAAACACACGCAGAACAAGCAGACATTTTGGTGCTGGAAATGTTTTTATCTCCGTCGTCTTCTGTCCGTGTTCAGTCTGAATGAAGCAGAATGAACGGGGAACAATTACACTTCCATTGCCAAAATGCACCCGCTTCTTTTTTTTTGTTTATCACTTCTGCCCTAAAAGGGTCTATACATAATGAACTACGAGTATATTTTGAATTATTTTGCTTTTTGTTCTGTTTATTTGCAAAGATAATAACAAAATCTAGTCAAGTTCAGTTTAGAAAGTCTGACCACGATTTGAGTAAATTTCACTTGACAAGTAAAATGATCTGGCAGTGAATACTTTTGTAATTAAAATAAGAAACTAAATCAAATGTCGCCTGAATTAAGAAAAAAACACTTATTCCACTGGCAGATCATTTGACTTTTCAAGTTGAATCAAATAAAATAAAGTAAAATGTTCTTAATTTAAGTCATTTTAACTTACCTTTCCCAGTGAAAATGCTCTGTTCTACCTTGTGAAGCGGTAGTTTTCAAGTTAACAGCTCCTTTTACCTTTAGCTCAGTAGAGATCGGTAATTCCAGGGCTGAAAGTATTAAAACTTCCTGTATTACCGCATGACATGACAAGGAGTGTTTTCTGTTCGGGAGGAGAAGTCAGCCTAAACATGCAGAGTTTGTGCGTTAAACATGTGTGAATTGTCTGTTTTTGATGAGGTCGTGACATTCTTAAACATGGCTTAAAGCTCAAAAGACTAAATTTAGCGTAATCTAGGACCTTTAACTCTGCTTTAGCGGAATATGTCGTCTAACCTGTCGTATGCGCCAACATGTCCTGAAGCTTTGAACCAAAACCAGCCCATGAGCTTCCGAACGCTCCATTAACGTTGCCGTGGCGTTAAATCAAATCATCCAACGCACTCGCTTATGTCAAATTTTGTTTTATTAAAGTGAAGGTCAAAATGGGAGTGAAGCTAACGAATCTGCTGCTAATTAAGTCGGCTCGGAAAGCTGCCTGTTCGTCTAAGCGTGAATGAAAAGTATAGTCGATGTATTTCCAGTGTGTGTGTTGATCATTCAAACGTTCGATATTTGACTCGTAAAACTGACTCTTGTGAGCTTTAAGCCATGTTATAATGTTGTTGCTAAGGGCGTAACGATATTCAAGTTTCACGATACGATATCTTCACAGTATGAACTTCACAGTACAATATTTATTGCGATATTGTGAGAAAGCTCACGATATTACAATATTCTACATAATAACAAGACTGACTCTAAAATGCTTTGACCAGTCATTTGGTCCAAATCTCTGTACGATATTTTCACCATATACATCTCACGGTACGATATTTATTGCAATATTTTGTGGAGGCTCATAAAACTGTGAATATGCTACTTTTTCCTCTAAAAATGCCTTCTCAAGACTTAATCCAGAGAATTAAAGTTGAACTCCGGCACGTTTGAAGCTAAAGTCCGTTTCTAGAGGTGGTGGAATTCTGTCAGAAGCCAAAAAACGGCACAGATCAGTGTTTCCTCGGTGGAGATCTCACTGTGGCAGTGAGTCTGTCAAGGCAACAAACTAGTGTAGTGATGGGGGCAAGTTCTGAACTTCCACGTAAAACACCAATTTGCTTCAGACTGAAGAAGCTTAACACCACTTTAACCCATCTGACAACAGCCACAAGTCTAACAAACAAAACGCTCTGCCTGGTTCACTCATTAGTGTCTGGAAACGTTAGAAAACAACTTTATAAGCACCTCACATTTCCCTCTGCTGATTTCCCACTGCACAGGCCAAAGCCCAAAAGACTCGATTGTCGACTCCAGCGGCGGCGAGAGGCTCGAGCCACCAGAAGCAACAAGTGAAGATCGACAACTGACGGTGAAGAACAATAGAAACTGAAAGTGAAAATGGTTTGGGAATGGATTTTTTTAGCATTTTCAAAAAATGTAATTCACTGGTAAATAAACGGGATTAGAAACGACATCAGCGATCGAGTCTTTTGGGCTTTGGTGCAGAGGGAAATCAACAGAGGGAAGTGTGAGGTGCTTATAAAGTTGTTTTCTAACGTTTCCAGACACTAATGAGTGAACCAGGCAGAGCGTTTTGTTTGTTAGACTCGTGGCTGTTGTCAGATGGGTTAAAGTGGAGTAAAACTTCTTTAGTCTGAAGCAAATTGGTGTTTTACGTGGAAGTTAAGAACTTGCCCCCATCACTACACTAGTTTGTTGCCTTGACAGACTCACTGCCACAGTGAGATCTCCACCGAGGAAACACTGATCTGTGCCGTTTTTTGGCTTCTGACAGAATTCGACCTCCTCTAGAAACGGACTTTAGCTTCAAACGTGCCCGAGTTCAACTTTAGATAAAAGTGCTTAGAACAGTTCTTTCTTCATGTCGTCTGCGCTGAAACGGAGCAAAGAATCATGGTCTATGTAGTTCCCTCTGTTTTTTTAGCCATTTCTGCATCAGAACTATTTATTTAAGCAAAGAGACTTGTGATTCGATATATTGTGATGCTCCACGATATTATTGTGAGACCTTTGACGATACGATACCATCATATTTCGGTTATTGTTTCATCCCTAGTTGTTTCCTCCTCAAAAACAGCCTAAATATGCAGAGTTGGGAAATGAAACAAAACACAACTCCGGGTATGTTCGTGATGAGGAAACAACATAATAACACAGATCAGAAAAGAGTGTAATAGGGGCCCTTTAATGAAACATGTCTGGATGATGTCAGCAGCTCTTTTACACCTCTGGACCTCGACATAAAATAAATTGGTTTCACAGAATTTTCAGGTGTTGCTGCAAAAATACTCAATGTAATGTTTGTTTTTTCTGTCCAGGCAAACTGACAGTGTTGTGCAGCCACCGACAGGTCTGTGTATTTAACAGATGTATACAGCAATTTTATTTAATTTGTTCGCTCTCGACACTCGCTGGTGGTAAACCGTTTCTCAAAGCTGCGCTGTGTAACGTCTAAAGTCGAGGGTTTGCTGTTTGCCTGTAAAGTTCCACAGTAGGGCATTACACGTACTGTATCTCCCTTGCATTTGTTCAATTGCCGTATTTTTCAGACTACAAGTCGCACTTTTTTTGAGGGTTAGGTTAGGTTAGGTCGCTTTATTTGTACCCGGAGGTAAATTTGTTTTGCAGATTTGAGAGGCTGGTCCCACTTCTGCGCAAAAAACACAAATAAAAACACAAATACAAAAAAAATGTTGCAGTTCTCCAGTGCAGAATGGTTTTGTTCCAGAAATAAATGAATTCATCTGACTGAGCTAAAAATCACAATGCATGAACTATATCAAAAACATGATAAACAAATAAATTACAATTTATTCATAAATACGATAGCAGCTTGAAGGAAACTCCTTTTAAAGCGATTTGTTCTCGATCTTGGGACTAAAAACCTCTGACCACAGGGGAGCAGCTGAAACTCTGAATTTAGATGTTGCACATGAGGAATATTCTGGGACGTCCGCTGTAACTGTCCTGAGTACGGAAAGTCCAGGCTGTTCTGAGGACGGAAAATCACCTTAAACTCACCCATTTAACCAACTGATTCAGGGAGAGATGCTTCCAAACTATGAGACCAGCGAAAACGTTAAAATTGATTAAACATAAACGTTTTACAAGTGTCATCATGGTTCTATCTACACAGTTAAAGGACAATTTGCTCAGACAATGAAGGCGCTGGAGCCTCTTTTACGCACAGCAGTACAATTATCATCAAAGCTCAATTTCGAATCAATGAGTTTTCCAAGATACTTATAAGAGTGAGTGGTTCCTGCGACTTATCCTCAGGTGCGACTTATATATTCCATTTTTCACACTGACAGCCCATAGTCCAAATATATGAATCCTATATATGAATCAAAAATGAAAAGACAAATCGTTATCTGGTTTTCATTTTTGTTTTGGAGACAAATAATAAAGAAACGAGTTGTTTTTTCCTTCTTTTCTTGTTTTTCGTTTTATATTGAAAGACGAATGAACGAATGATACACAGATTCTTCTCTATCGTGTTGTTTTTATTACTATAACTTCTATAACTCGCCTTTCAAGATGAAATGTCGGTTCTTGGTCTCT
Organism: Odontamblyopus lacepedii; assembly: GCA_034769755.1. Taxonomy (NCBI): domain Eukaryota; kingdom Metazoa; phylum Chordata; class Actinopteri; order Gobiiformes; family Gobiidae; genus Odontamblyopus; species Odontamblyopus lacepedii. The sequence continues at coordinate 40,535,839 of CM068350.1, forward strand.
GATTTTATAGAATAAATTTCCCCCAAAAAGTGCGACTTATGCATGTTTTTTTCTTCTTCATGACGCATTTTTTGGCTGGTGCGACTTATACTCCAGAGCGACTTATGGTCCGAAAAATATGGTACACACTGGGGGAAAAACACATATCTAGGGAAGTTAAAATGACTTAAATTAAGAACATTTGACTTTATTTGAGTAGATTCAACTTGACAAGTAAAATTATCTGTCAGTGGAATAAGTGTTTTTCTCATAATTCAAGCAACATTCGATTTAGTTTCTTATTTTAAGTACAAAAAGTTGTTGTTTTTCTTATTTTAAGAGTACATTGTAAACCCAAACTTTCAAAGTAATTAAATAGATGAGGTTGTCCATACTCAAAGTTTTAGAAATTGCCCTACTAACTTAATTATGTTCTTTTTGAGTAATTTCAACCAATATTTTTGGATTAAAGGGAACTATAAGTGGGTATAAGCGAGCGGAACTTAAAAACATAGATGAGGTGCAACTTAGAAGAATTAAGTAATTAAACGCTGAGAACAATAAAGTCCTGTTATTTCTATCAAAAGGTACATGTAGCTCTGGAAGTTCTGGAAGATTGTGACTTTTAAGCTCATCAACTTAAAATAATTGAGGTAATCGATTGCCTCAGTTATTATTTTTAGTTCTGGTAACTTTTTCAGCAAGATGTATTTTTATATTTTAAGTACAAAATTCCACTGGCAGATCATTTTTCTCAAATCGTGGTAAAACTTTCTTAATTCAGGTCATTTTAACTTGGCTAGATTTTGTTTTGTGCAGTGCAGGTTTTTATAGCTAAAAAATAAATACCTCAAAAAAGTGAATTCTTACCATTTAGAGGCTCGCTTCTCCATAGATCTGACCGTTAGCCTGTCTCCACTGTGATTACCACGTTTATTTCCCTAAAACAGTTATGTCTGCATGGAGACAAAGCAGGCGACAGACCCTCCACCGGAAAAGTTACACAGTGCACCTTTAACGTGAGACGAAACACATGTTGGACTTAAAATGTCCGTATTAACCCACTTTACGTGATCCTGGTCTTTTTATTTCCTTATGAACATTAATAAAAGACAGAGCAGGTGCCTTGTTTCCCCAGGGCAGCTCCTCTCGGTGAATGACAGCGGCACTAAGTATCTGCTTCCTGTTTTTGTTTCTGTTATGGGACTGAATACCGGTAGTAAAAAATATATATATATATACAAACACTTTATAAACACTTTATTTGTAAAGGAAAAAAAAAGAAAAAGAAAGAAAACATATAAAATAAAATATTAAATAATTGTTAGCTGCAGCTCTAATGTTATTGGACTAATCTGTACGAGTTTTAACATCTTAACATTTTTGTCTATTGTCTTTTTTGCCTATTGGCTGTGTATTGTGTGCACTTTTAATATGTTCTAATTTCACTAATATTACGACAATTTGTATTTTAATGATTTTTATAGTCAAAGTCAAAGTGAACTTTATCGTTAATTTAACCATATAACAGACATTACACAGGGGGATCCAAATTGTGATTCCCCCAAAACTCCAAATGTGCAGTTAGAAACCAAAACACACAGACGTATCACACACATAGACATGAAATGTGCATAGACATGAATAATAAATATAAAATAAACACAAAATGTGCAGACAGACAAAGGACATGTACAATTCAACAAGAAAAGAAGAAAGGTGCACTGCGTGACAAGCAGGTTACAGCACGACGCTACATTACAGAGTCAACTTTATTCACAGAAGGAATTATTATATTTTTGAGAAAATGTCAGATGAATATGTTTA